>OZ038380.1:147111906-147439406 GCA_964036045.1 Eutreptiella sp. 'Long Island Sound 2002' | reverse complement strand
CAATTTCGTACCAATTTCGTACGAATTTCACACGAATTTACCCTCATTTCCACTGTTTCGCTTTGTCACAGCTCTCAAAGCCTTTCTTCGCATTCTCTTTTGACAATGTCCCAGCAGACTATGTCGCAGCTCGCCAGCCTGGCCTCCCGCCCCGACCCCGCAGCCGACACCCTCGCCCATTACCAAGCCCTCCCCGTCGCCCACCATCAATTGGAGGAGGCGACGTACGAGTCGGGGGCACTAGGGGTGGATGATGTTGTGGGCTGGGCAGCATCCCTCGACCCCTCCCCCGAGGTCATCCACATGGACATGCGCAGCCCCACCCGCAACTTCTACCTTGGGGGGAGGGGATGGGCCACAACCTTGTGGAAGGAACTGCGCCGCCAACTCCCCTCCCTTAAACTTCTGTATTTCAGCCCTCTCCCCTCTAGTGTTGACCAGCTCCTCAACTCCATGCGCACTAACCCTGTGGGGAAGCCTAAGGACGCCAACGTCCAAGTGTACCCCACCACTAACCTCGTCCATACCCCCCCCCCCACTGCGATATGGTGTGCCTGCAGGATCTTGCTGCAGGTGCACCGGCAGACCATTCTTTTTTCCCCTTTTCTTGGCACTTTGCCCACCCCCGGTGGTCGGATGATTTGGGCATCGCCCCTTTCCATCCCACCATCCCCCCCCAGGTGCACATCCCCGAAATCACCCACCCCACCTTCTACAGCACAACTTCTTTGCAATGGTACCGTGGTGCCTCATGCGCCCCCCCCTTCATTTCAAGTGAACCCCCCCTCCGCACCGAACCCCTTCCCGACCCCCCTCTTGGGGTGATGGGCAGCCCTGACCCCGCCCCCGACAGGGTTGGCCCCTCCCAGCCGCCCCTCAACTTTGTTGATGGGAACGGCTACATTGTGCGTCGGGGGCTTGTGGAGGCACGGGATTGTGAGGTGGGGTGGAACAAGGTGATGAAGGTGTGGGGCAGCGGCGACGAAAAAGTTGTCGCAAAAAATTTTGAGCTCCTTTTCAACGCCGCGCGGAGTGAGGATCAGGCCAAGGATCCTGAGCTCCCCCGGCGTTGGCAAAGCAAGAGCAACTTGGGGTCGGGGATGGGGGGGCCTCTCTTCAAGAAGTTCCACCCCCACCTCACCGAAAGTGTCCCTGGGGTTGGGGACCTCCACCCAATGACGCCGGGCAGCATCATTGTGGCGAGTGTGGGGAGTGGGCCGCAGCTCCCCCACAACGACGTCGCCACCCACCCCAAGGTGCTTCCCCCCCACAACTGGGACATCTTGGGGTGCCACCCGAGTAGCTTCCTCTGCTTGTCAGAGGACTACCAGGTGGCGGTGCAGGCGGGGACGGCCCTAGGGGAGGCGGGGGAGGCGCGCTGGGACACCGTTGAGCTGCATCGGGGGGACATGCTGCTGATGGTGGCCACCAGCCGCCACCATGGGTTGCCTGCCCTCCCCGACTCCAAGGATGGGCTGCAGGAGGCTCTTTTTCACTTGTGGACCTCCGACCCCCGACACAAACACCACCAGGCCAACACCACACACCTGGACGCCCCCCCCCCCCCAAGGAAGCCCTAGACTTTGCTGGGGACTTGTCCAGCTGGGACTTCCTCAGCGTGGACCAAGTGTTGTGGGTGGGGAAGGGGGTGGTTGGGAGGGTGGGGTTGTGGGAGGGGGATGCTGCCAAGGCCCTCTTCGCCGACCCCCCCCGAGTTGGTCCCGGCAGGGCCCCCCACCTGCCCCTTCCACCCCACCTTCCTCTCCCGGTCGGCCCCGGCCTCCGACCTCGCCGTCATCGAGGTCGGCGAGCACTGCATGCTGTTCTTAATGGGCAGCGTGCACCAGCTGGAGGTTTGCAAGGGGGACAATGTCGATGCGGAGTCGGAGATCCACTTTGCCATGACCGGCATTGCCCCCCTGGAGCGGCCGACCACGATGTGGCACCTGGTGAACACGTTCCCCGCGTGGCGGTCGCCCAAGTGCGCGAAGACCGGGGCATGGAGCATCACATGCCCATGAGAGTGCAAGGTGTGCTTGCTTGTGTGTTTGCTTTGTTTATTGGCAAATTGGACGAACTTCACCTGAAATTCGTACGAAATTCGTATGAATTTCGCCCGAATTTCACGTGAATAAATTTGTGTGAATATTCTCGAAATGTGAAATTCGCACGAAATTTGTACGAAATTCGTACGAATTTCTTGGAATTTCTTGGAATTTCGTCCAATTTGCTTCTTTTGTTCTTGCATTGCCTCGTGTCCACTCCCCCCTTCTCAATTTGTGCCTTGCACAGTTCCCCACATCTGCAGATCCCGTTCACCGCGTGGTCGCCGGATATTGGGCACCACGCCAAGCGCAAGTACAAGCCCCGGCCCCGATTGCCCGAGGAGCACGCCGTGCCCCGTGCAGGCCCCAGTGGCGACTAGCCCGCAGGCACCACTGGTGGACGGCCGCCAAGCGAGGCCGGCAGTGTGCGCAGTGAGGGGTCGCAACGCTGTGAATGTTCGGGAGGCAGTGAGGCCAGCACCGCCGCGGGGCATGTGGCGCGCGAGGTGGTGGTGCCCATGCCGTCCCGCGACGAGTTGGGCAAGGCCCACACCGAGCCCCCCCTGGCCCGGGTCACCTTTGCCGCCAGGCAGCCGGATCCGGCCTGGACCCAGCAGGTGCCGCCTGGGCCCGATGGGCGGCAGCGGCATCTCAGTGCCGTGTGGGACATGGTCTTGGAGTCCCGGGGGGGTGCGGGACACCTTCCGCATCTCCTTCCCCTGCCCCATTGTGGTCAGGGGGGGCCCAACGTGCCCGCGGGGCAGGAGCTGGTGGGCATGTTTGCCTACCGGCTTGTGAGTGGGCACTGGCGGGTGCAAACCGGGGTGTCGCGGATTGGGGAGGAGGGGACGGTGACCACGGCCGGGGTTTTTGGGCTGAATGTGCTCACGAGTTGGGAGCAGCGGAGGCCGGAGTGGGCGGACGTGGCATGGCTTGCCATGCGCGTCCATGCGGGGAGGCAGCGCAAGATGGGGGTGGCTGACGTCATTAACGTTGAGGAGCACGATGAACCCCCCACCCGCAAGCGAAAAGGGCGCCCCCCCCAAGGTGACAGCGAGCCCCCCCCCCCCCCCCCAAAGCCGCGAGTACGGCCACCCCGGCGGAGCGGGCGGTGCGGGCGGAGCAGGCGGAGCAGGTGGCGGGGCGGGGGGTGAGGGGGGTGGTGCACGAGTGGGTGGAGCAGCAGCTGGCGGGGGCGTGGGAGGCACGCGCAATCAACGTGGAGGCCGCCAACCGCGACCTCGAGGCCCATCTGTCCAGGGCCAACGAGGACAGGCGGGACTCCGAGTCGCGGTTGGCGGACGTCACCAAGGAGCGTGACCGGCTGGCCACCAAGGTGAAAACTCTAGAGCGTGACCTCGCGACGTTGCGCAAGGCAAAGCCAGCGGCACAGCCAGCAGAGGCAGTGGAGAGGCCTGAGGGTGCCGAGGCCCCCCCGAGTGACGGGGGGGGGGGGGGGGCAGTGCCGCCGGTGTCCGATACCTCCTGGCCGGCGCAGAGGCGTGGCATGCCCAGGCCGAGGCGTGCGCCTAGGCATGGCACGCCTGTGCGCCGGCCAGGAGGTATCGGCAGTGTCCCCCGGCCTGCGGATGGCCATGATGGCCAGTGGCAAGCAGGTCGATGTGGACAGCGTGGCCCCCGACGCCCCCAAGGTGACTGTCGCACTGGAGGAAGTGCGCCGCCACTACCCCCCCCCACCGCCTCACGTCGGCAGCCATGACCCCTCCTTTGTGGAGGCGGTGGGGGAGCAAAGCTCCCAGGGCTCCGCTAGCCGGAGCTCTGCTCCAGGGGGGGGGAGGGTGCGTAGCTCACCCTTTAACCTCGGGACCACCTGTCCTTTCTAACCTCCACGAATGGTATCCTCTCCCCCCCCCGAGGCATGGGCAGTTTGACCGACATGTGGGGCACCGCCCCCCCACTTTGCGAAATTTTCTGCAGCACTATTTGTACTTTATTCGGGGTATCCTATGCCCCCTGACCTCTTTGCGATATTTTCTGCAACACTGTTTGTATTTTATTTGGGGTATGCTATGCCCCCCGACCTGTTACACTGCTGACTGAGTGTCAGCCGGAATCACAACCACTGGACTGGGTGTGTGATAACCCATGAGCACCATCTTGTGCTTGCTTTGTGAGGGTCAACGAGGGCACAAGGACGAGGCTTTGGCAGAAATTCTATGACGGTCGTACGAAATTCGTACGAAATTCGTACGAATTTCGTGCGAATTTCGTGCGAATTTATGTGAATTTCTTCCAATTGCAAGCGAATCACAATAGAGACCCACAAAATTTAGTTGTCTGCGGGAGGGGGATGGTAGAAACCTTGCGATGATTGCCTCCCCCACTCAACAGGTATTGTATCTCACACCATGCCGCGGCCCAAGGAGCCATTCCATCTGCTAGCGGGTCGTACACAATGGAGGCGCCTACAAGAGCTCCACGAAGTTGTTACCAAGGAGCTTGCAGCACCTTACACCGTCAAGTACCTGCCCCACAATGGGCAAATAGTGCTTACCCCCGAAAGAAGAGTTGTAGCCACCGTCCAGCCTGAGCCCGACATGGTGGAGAGGTTGATTATGGCCGTCTGGAGGATCCGGTTCTTGCACCTCTCTAGGACGGAGTCTCGGTACCTAGTGGGGAGCATGACGTACGGTGTGGTATGGGACCAGGTGTACGGCATGCTTCGGCAGCTAGCGTTGCCGGAGTCCCGGGCGTTCACTGCCTATACCGGAAACGACACGGCCATCAATGGTGTGGCCTGCTACCTACCTAACCGCATCGGCCACCTATTCAAGTGTCCACCACCCCCACCCTCGGACATCATGCAGCCCGGGGACCGACAGCTGCATTGGTTGCCTATTGCGGTGGACGGTAAATCGAGGCATGAGGTCTCGTACGTCCATTGCACGCTTGGTGGCACCGCCAGCCCCAACCAACTATCTAGTTGGTGGCTACTAGGGGGCAATGAAAAGTGGGAGACCCTCTACGCGGCCTCCCAAGAAATTGATTTTGATGATGAGTTGCGCAAGGCCGCAACCGTAAGTTTTAAGCATACGGGAGGGAACGATAGGCAGTCCCTTTTTTTTCTGTGTGCAGATGGTAAAGCACAGGTGCTCATGGCAGGCTGCCAAAACTGGAAGCCAGAATCCCCTGCCGCCACTGTGTGTTGGGTCTGCATGCGTAACCGTGCTCTGTGGCCTGCTCCTTTGGCACAGCAAGTGCGATAGACGGCAACTGGGAACTGGCCGTTGCCATAAATGCTATATATAGGACCATTACAAGTGATAGGGGAGTGCCTGATTATGGCCTCCATGGGGTCCTTCGTGTCCTGTTGTGTGCAATCAACGGGACACGGGACCTAGTTGTACAATTGACAGGGAAGGCACCGGCCAATGTGGCACACACCATGCTGCAACCCGTTCTAGATGTGGCACGGCTTGCTGCACGAACTTGCACCCTTGCCTCATTAAATAATGACAAGGCAAACAGCAAGGGGAAGGTGAGGATGGAGTGTGCTGCTGCCATCCATTTCATGCGGAATAGGGGTTGGGAGAAGATAATAGATGCTTGCCTACGGCAGCCTAGTGTGAGGCAGCATCAAGTAGGGGGAAAAAATTGGGAGTCGGTGTGCAAAATGTGGTGGGAGAATTTTGTAGGCACGTGTGTATACGCGTGGCGTTCCGCATGGTTCTCCGGGGCCGACTTGGGGCGGCTCCGGAACCATAGCATAGCCATGGGCACTGCCCACAATCAGCTCCAGTGGGGCAAACTTCTGTGGACGCATCTTTGGATCGACCACATGTATTATTTTGCAAAGAAGTGGAGAATCTTGTCAAAGTTCTCCTGCTTTGCCATGGAGGGAAGTCACCGGAGGCTGAAGCGCATGTTGCGCAACAGCGGGGGCCTAAGCCTCCTCCGGGGGAGACTAGGGGTGCAAGTGGTTGTGGACAACCACACCATTGACGATAGCCTTTGGTTGCATGGGTGGGATGCGACCAAAAGGGCTCAACATGGGCAAGGGCCCATAAGTGTACAAACGTATGCAAGCCGCACAAGAAGACGGCTTCTAACCGACATGCAGTACCTTAAGACTCTACACCGGCTGTTTCGGTGTCGCAAGAAACGGACATGAGATCACCACACAAACCCAGACCATTGTTGCCTGTGACCGGGGTGCATGCGGGGGGGCCTACTAGGGGTGTGAGGACAAATCACGGGGTGCACACCGGTAACATTTGTGTAAAATCGCGTGAATTCACGTGACATTCGTACGAAATTGGTACGAAATTCGTAAGAAATTCGTGCTAATTTCGTACGAATTCACGTGAATTCACGGCCGTGAATCTGCTACAAGCTTGCCGGGTTTCGGCACCTCTCGTTTTGGCCACGGTTCGGACACGATGGATGCTTTTGGGGCGGGACTTTCATTGGATGATGCGTAACAAAGCTGGGGGAGGATTTTTGGCCCCTCAAAACCCTCGGAATGAACCAAGAATATGGCATTTTCCCCCAAAAACCTCAAAATTTGGGTAAATTCACGTGAAATTCACGCCATTATTCAAACGGCCACTTAACAGCCGTTCATGAAGGGTACATGATGGTGACGCCCTCGACGGCCCCCTCGTACGACGCCACCTGACCCGGTCATACACCCCCCTCAAAATGGATTCCCACTGGGGGATGCACTCCAACTTGTGCCTGAAGCGCTGCAGCTTCACCCCTCCCCTTTCCTCCCAATGGAGGAAGCACAGCTCCCAACGGGAGCCCCGCATCAAGCCCCCCCGGGCGCCCGTAAAACCTTTGGCCTGCGTCAAATCCCCAGCCCCAGTTGGTCCAGGGATGGGGGACAGGGGCTTTCCCGGCAAGGGCTTCCATGCCCATGCCCCCCCCCCGTGTACCGCCAGGCTCCCTCGCGCCCTTGTTGCAGATGCGGTGCCGCAAAAGGCGGCGAAATGCATATCGCTGGTTGATGTAAGTCACGTCGGGGCTCGAAAAAAGGGGGGCATCGGGGGAGTATCCACTGTCCAGCGCTCCTTGCACCCATGCGTTGGTTGGCGTGGCTCAGGCCCCATGCATGGCCTCCCTCCTCAACCAGGGGGTCACAACCCAAAGCGCCTCCCCCTCCCCAACCCGTGCGTTCCCCTCCATTGCCATGTCCTCGATCTTGGCAAGGACCTCCTCGATGTCGGTCGCGGCCTCCGCCTCCTTCACCCCCCTCCCCCCCGCTACCTCCTTCTTCTTCCTCTTTTCCTCCTTCTTCTTCTCCTTCTTCCTCTTCTTCTCCCCCTTCTTCTTCTTCTTCCTCCCCTTCCTCTCGTGCTCCGAGGAGTCTGTTGACTCCTCGCTCGAGGAGTCATCGGCGGGTCTGGTGGCGCGATGAGCGGCGCGGGGTGGCCAGTGGGGTTGAGGAGGCGCAGGAGCTTGAGGTGGAGGTAGAGGTGAAGGTGGAGCTTGAGCTTGGGCTGCTAGGCGCTGCTCCTTTGGACGTGGGGGACGCTGTTCATAAACCGTTCATAAAACTGGTTCATAGTTCATCTCTTCATAAATTGGTTCATAATTGATTTATGATGGCAATTTCGGTTTTATGAACGCCGAATTATGAACGCAATATCAACGCGAACAACAGCAAACAGACAACATACCACCAGGGCTAGGGCCGCCTTCTAACTCTCCTCTAGCAATTTCTTTAGCTCGCTAGCGTCCATGGATGGGCGAAGAGTGATAAAGCTGGGTCGCAGAGGGCGCGTGGGTGGAGGGTGCTTGGGGGCTGGTGCTTAGAAGTGAATCGGCCGTGCACGCCGCGGTGTCTGGGGTGTTATAGTGCAGCAACGGCACGTCAAAGGTTAGAAGCCACCATTCCCAAACCTGCTGGACAACCATTGCATCCCGTTCCACTGCACTCTGACACGCATCCCCACACCGGAAACTATGCCCATTGTATCCCTTCTTCAAAATGTAATTTGTGCGCTCCACAACGTCCCCCGACACAGCAGCCAATTCCACACCATATGCATCTACAATCTCAAGCATTGCATCACAGTCCTCTTCGAAGAACAACAAATAATGCGACCCCGACGCCCCGCACCAGCAACTGGTGGGCACGAAGCGCATGGCAGAACCGGAATTGGCTAGTACAAAGTGCGTAGCAGTGTTCGTAACCCCATTACCGCTTGCCACATGGGGTCCTCCTCGACGTATGCAAGCAGCGGCGCAATCTGCTCCCAGGCCCAGAACAGGTTGTGGGCCTCCTCCCCGTCCGGTGCGTTGTGCGCCCCCAAATACACGCCACACCGGTTGCAGTACATAATTTTTGGTACCTCCCCTGCAACCTCAGGGGGATGATTCCCCACGTGGGCTGCCAAGCGCTGCTCCTTTGGACGTGGGGGACGCTGTTCATAAACCGTTCATAAAACTGGTTCGTAGTTCATCTATTCATAAATTGGTTCATAATTGATTTATGATGGCAATTTCGGTTTTATGAACGCCGAATTAGGAACGCAATATCGACGCCAACAACAGCAAACAGACAACATACCACCAGGGCTAGGGCCGCCTTCTGGCTCTCCTCTAGCAATTTCCTTAGCTCGCTAGCGTCCATGGATGGGCGAAGAGTGATAGAGCTGGGTCGCAGAGGCCGCGTGGGTGGAGGCTGCTTGGGGGCTGGTGCTTAGAAGTGAATCGGCGGTGCACGCCGCGGTGTGTGGGGTGTTATAGTGCAGCAACGGCACGTCAAAGGTTAGAAGCCAGCATTCCCAAACCTGCTGGACAACCATTGCATCCCGTTCCACTGCACTCTGACACGCATCCCCACACGGGGAACTATGCCCATTGTATCCCTTTTTCAAAATGTAATTTGTGCGCTCCACAACGTCCCCCGACACAGCAGCCAATTCCACACCATATGCATCTACAATCTCGAGCATTGCATCACAGTCCTCTTCGAAGAACAACAAATAATGCGACCCCGACGCCCCGCAGCAGCAACAAGTGGGCACGAAGGGCGTGGCAGAACCGCAATTGGCGAGTACAAAGTGCGTAGCAGTGTTCGCAGCCCCATTACCGCTTGCCACATGGGGTCCTCCTTGACGTATGCAAGCAGCGGCGCAATCTGCTCCCAGGCCCAGAACAGGTTGTGGGCCTCCTCCCCGTCCGGTGCGTTGTGCGCCCCCAACTACACGCCACACCGGTTGCAGTACAGACTTTTCTGTACCTCCCCTGCAACCTCAGGGGATGATTCCCCACGTGGGCTGCCAAGCGCTGCTCCTTTGGACGTGGGGGACGCTGTTCATAAACCGTTCATAAATTTGGTTCATAGTTCATCTATTCATAAATTGGTTCATAATTGATTTATGATGGCAATTTCGGTTTTATGAACGCCGAATTATGAACGCAATATCAACGCGAACAACAGCAAACAGACAACATACCACTAGGGCTAGGGCCGCCTTCTAACTCTCCTCTAGCAATTTCCTTAGCTCGCTAGCGTCCATGGATGGGCGAAGAGTGATAAAGCTGGGTCGCAGAGGGCGCGTGGGTGGAGGGTGCTTGGGGGCTGGCGCTTAGAAGTGAATCGGCGGTGCACGCCGCGGTGTGTGGGGTGTTATAGTGCAGCAACGGCACGTCAAAAGTTAGAAGCCACCATTCCCAAACCTGCTAGACACCCATTGCATCCCGTTCCACTGCACTCTGACACGCATTCCCACACCGGGAACTATGCCCATTGTATCCCTTCTTCAAAATGTAATTTGTGCGCTCCACAACGTCCCCCGACACAGCAGCCAATTCCACACCATATGCATCTACAATCTCAAGCATTGCATCACAGTCCTCTTCGAAGAACAACAAATAGTGCGACCCCGACGCCCCGCAGCAGCAACAGGTGGACACGAGGGGCGTGGCAGAACCGGAATTGGCGAGTACACAGTGCGTAGCAGTGTTCGCAGCCCCATTACCGCTTGCCACATGGGGTCCTCCTTGACGTATGCAAGCAGCGGCGCAATCTGCTCCCAGGCCCAGAACAGGTTGTGGGCCTCCTCCCCGTCCGGTGCGTTGTGCGCCCCCAACTACACGCCACACCGGTTGGTTGCAGTACAGAATTTTCTGTACCTCCCCTGCAACCTCAAGGGGATGATTTCCCACGTGGGCCTCTAGGAAGGCCACGAAAAGCCTCCCGAAGGCCATGCAGCAGTGCAAAATGCACAAAAATACCCGGTTTTCGGCTATGACCGGCAGCGGCTCGCTGGCATCATGCCAAATCCAAACTTTTGCGGGTCACCAAATAGGGACGATCATTGTTCGCATCCTACTGCATTGTTCTCCGAGCAGCGACGCCATTCCACCGCTTGGCCGTGATGTCACGCACGGCCTCGTTGAAAATGCTCCCCATTTGGGGAGCCACGATGATGCGCCGCAGCTCTTGGAGCCACGACTGGTCGCCAACAAAGAAGGACCGCTGCCGGTACCCAGTTGTCGCACCAGTAAAATTTTTTGTAGCCAACAATGGACTGCAGGACGTGTGTTCATAAAAGGCGTTCATAATTCGTGTTCATACAATGCGTTCATAATTCATGAATCCGTAGCACGGCCTTTGATGACGGCAATTTTCAAATCATGAACACGCGAATTATGAACAACTTATGAACCCGAAAATGCAAACTACAAATCTGTAACACCTCAGCCCGAATTCGGCCCGGGGCAACCATATTCTTGTCCCCTTTGACTGCCATGCCGATGACCCATAGGAAGGCACGTGCGCGCGCTTTTTGCCCATGGTTCAATAGCCCTACCGATAGCTGTGACCAACTGCCAACGGCGCAAGGATACCCGTTACCCCGCACCACAAGGGTGAGGGGGCGATCTAGTCAATAGACAGGCACAGGGCTGGCCGGGATTGCACGCATTGTGCCCACGACCGCATGGCCAGCCGCGACCCGACGATGGTGGGTCGGCACATTACACCGGGGAGAGGACAACACACACGGAGCGGTCAATGACTTCCACGTTGCGTCAAATTGGCCTGTGTGGGGATTGGCCGTTGGAAGGGCATCCCGGTGCGGGCCGTGTAGGCGTCGCCCCGGCTCGTGATGTACTTAGACAACACGCGGAAGCTGGACAGGGGTGCACCCAACTCCAAATGGAGCCCTATCAGATAGGGTGCGGGAAAGAGGGCCTCCAAATATGTACGGATGGCCTGCACCTTGGTTTTGTGCACCGCCGGGAGGGGAGCGTGGTCCATTGCCCCCGTAAAAGGGGCCGAGATGAGGGGGGCCAATGGCATTCATTGGGCCAACAGGTCGGAACACTTGCTGTCCCGAAGACTGGTGGCACCATTGAGCCGAACAAGCATCATGTTCTGCTCCGTGAGGACGGAGGAAGGGTAAGAAATAACAAAATTTGTGGACAAAGAAGCGTTCACACAAGCAGTTCATAATTCAGGGTTCATATATGAATCGTTCATATATTAAAGATGAATTATGAACAATAGTACTTTTCATACAGGTACCTAGGGGGATAGTCGTGCACATTTTGAATCTCCACGTCTTAGTGCTGCTGTGAGCAAATAGCCTGAAATGACGTACGGGTCAGAGCTACCGGTTGGTGCTTTCCAAAAATGCTTTATTTGTAGGAAACCGAAGCAGTGGGCGACTTCACCGGGGCGGATAGTCGAGCACATTTCGAGCTTCTAAATCTTTGAGGTGATGTGAGCAAATAGGCTAAAATGAAATTTTGGTGAGAGGTACTGGTTGGGGGTTTCCAGAAATTGCCTTGCTTGCACGAAACTGAAACAACGGGCCGCTTCAGGGGAGTGGATAGTCGAGCACTTTTCGAGCCTCCATGTCTCACTGCTAGTGTGAGCACATAGCCTCGAAAAAAGTTTTGCTGAGAGCTACTTGTCGGGGCTTTCCAGAAATGCCTCATTTGCCCGAAACTGAAACAGTGTGCCCCTGGACCGGGCAAATAGTCGAGCACATTTTGACCCTCTGAATCTTTGTGCTGCCGTTTGCAACTAGCTTAAAATAAAGCCCGGGTGAGAGCTACCATTTGGGGCTTTGCAAAAATGCCTTGCTTGCAGGAAACCGGAACATCGGGCCCCTGGATGGGGGCGGACAGTCAAGCACATTTCGAGCCTCCATATTTCAATGCTGGTGTCAGCAAATAGCCGAAAATCAAGTCGTGGTAAGAGCTACTCTTCGGGGCTTTTCAGAAATGCCTTGCAGGAAATTGAAGCAGTTGGCCCCTGGACGAGGGCGGATAGTGGAGCGGATTTCGAGCCACCAGATCTCAGTGCTGCTTTGAGCAAATAGCCGATAATAAAGTTTTAGTCGGAGCTACTGGTCGGGTCTTTCCAAAAAAGCCTTACTTGCTAGAAATTGAAACAGTGCCCCCCCCGACGCGGCGAATAGTGCAGCACATTTTGAGCCTCCGGATCTTAGTGTTGGTATCAGCAGATAGCCTAAAACAAAGTCGTGGTGAGGGGTACTGTTAGGGGCTTCCCAAAAATGCCCTATTTGCAGAAAACTAAAACAGTGGGCCCCCGGATTGGGGCGAATAGTCAAGCACATTTGGAGCCTCTAGATCTGTGTTGTGCTGTGAGCAAATAGCCCACAATTAAGTCCGGGTGAGTGTTACCGGTTGGGGTTTTCCAAAAATGCCTTACTTGCAAGAAACTGAAAAAGTGGGCCCCTTCACCGGGGCGGATAGTCAAGCACATTTCGAGCCTCTAGATCTTTGTGCTACTGTGAGCAAATCGCCTAAGATAAACTTTCGGTGAGAGCAAGTGGTCGTGGTTTTCCAAAAATGCCTTACTTGTAGAAAACTAAAACAGTGGGCCCCTTGACAGGGGCGGTTAGTCAAGCACATTTGGAGTCTCCGAATCTCACTGCTGGTGTAAGCAAATACCTGAAAATAAAATGCTGGTGAGAGCTAATGGTCGGGTTTTCCAAAAGTGCCTTGCTTGCAAGAAACCGAAACAGTAGGCCCCAGACGGGGGCGACCATTGGAGCACATTTGGAGCATCCAGAGCTTAGTGCTGGTGTGAGCAATTAGCCGAAAACAAAGTCGTGGTAAGAGCTAAACGTCGGGGCTTTCCAAAAATGCCTTATTTGCAGAAAGCCGAAACAGTGGGCCACTGGACCGGGGCGAATAGTCAAGCACATTTCGAACCTCCAGATCTCTGTTCTGCCCTGAGAAAATAGCCTGAAATGAAGTGCGGGTGAGAGCTTCTGGTTGGATCTTTCCAAAAATGCCTTACCTGCAGGAAACTGAAACAGTGGGCCCCTTCACCGGGGCGGACAGCCCAGCACATTTGGAGCCTCTAGATCTCCGTGTTGCTGTGAGCAAATAGCCTAAAATCAACTTTTCTTGAGAGCTACTGGTTTGGGCCTTCTAGAATTGCCATGCTTGCAGGAAACTAAAACACTGGGCCCCTTTAAGGGGGTAGATAGTCGAGCACTTTTCGAGCCTCGAGATCTCACTGCCGACGTGAGCAAATGGCCTCGAATAAACTTCTCTTGGGAGCAATTGGTGGGGGCTTTCCAAAAATGCCTTACTTGCAAGAAACCCAAACAATGGGCCCCTTCAGGGGGTGGATATTGGAGTACTTTTCGAGTCTCCAAATCTCACTACTGGTGTGAGCAAATGGCCTAGAATAAAGTACCGGTGAGAGCTACTTGTCGGGGCCTTCCAAAAAAGCGTTAATTGCAAGAAACTGGAATAGCCGACCCCTGGACCGGGGCGAATTGTCGAGCACATTTCGAGCCTCTAGATCTCTGTGCTGTTGTGAGCAAGTAGCCTAAAATACACACCAGGTGAGAGCTACCGGTTGGGGCTTTGGAAATTTGCCTTGCTTGCAGGAAACTGAATAGTGGGCCCCTGGACGGGGGCGGATAGTCCACCACCTTTCCCGCCTACATACTTGATTGCACGTGTGAGCAAATAGCCTAAATTAAAGCCCGGGTGAGAGCTACGGGTTGGGGCTTTCCTGAAATGCCCTACTTGCAAGAAGCTGAAACTGCGGGCCCCTAGACAGGGGCCGATAGTGAAGCACAATTTCAGCCTCTATGTACCCTTCGTGAACCGCCCGTTTGAATCCGAGATTCACGGTACCGTGAATTTCACCCAATTTTGCTGTGTTTTGCTCGTAACTTGGTGCTATCGTGTGCTTTTGTCGTGCTATCTTCGCCCAAAGTAAGATCCAACAAATGTGTGCAATTTACAGTTTTGAAGTAGCCGCATGGTTCAACACATTTGGTGAGATTGGCGTGAATGTGAAATTCACGCACCCAAATTCACGCATAAATTCACGCTAGATTCACAGATTCACGAGAATGTGAAATTCGCACGAATTTCGTACGAATTTCGTACGAATTCGTACGAATTTCGTGCGAATTTCGTGCGAATTCGTACGAATCGGCCCGAATTTTGTCTTGTCATCGCTATTTGTTGCACACATTGGATATTGAACAATTTGTTTTGTAGATCAAATCAAAACATTACACATTAACTTTCTTAATCTTTGTTGCGTTGCTCACAATCTTGTTCGGAAGGGCATAGGTTATAGGTGATAGTGGATGCAGTGGTGGGGGGTCCATTGGAGTCGAACCATTTTTGCCTTGCTCACACAGTTGTTGGGAAGGGCAAAGGTGATAGTTGCTAGTAGATGCATGAGGGTGGGGAGGGGGGGTCCATTGGGTCAAACCATAGGAGCGTAATCAACCACGTCTAGGGTTGGGAGGGGGGGGGGGGCAAGGAGACCCCCCACTTACAGCCCCTGAATGTCTGGGTGTGGGGTTATGAGGGTGTCTTGCTTTTTGCAGTGCGATTAAGGTTAGGGAGGGTATCCTTTTTCTCTTCACAGGTTTTGTGTATTGAGTCGCTTCCCAATGGTGTTGCCTGGCTTCTCACCACAGTCAGCTGCATCGCGTCGCGGCACGGCCTGGCTCTGCAGGATCCAGCACGAGCATTCTGTAGAGGGGGTGATTGGGAGCACAGATGAGAGCACAGATGAGAGCACACACCCTCATACGTACCTAGACAGTGGATGTGTCACGGTTGAATGTTTAGGGGGGTGATTCTGTGTGTGTGTGTGTATGCGTATGGTTTGTGCGGATGCGTGTCTGTGGGTTGGTGTGTCCATGTGTAGTTGGGTGTGTGGTTGTGTGTGTTTGTGTGTGCGCGCGTGTTGGTGTGAGGTGCGGGAAGGGTGTGCGTGTGTGTGTGTAAGGCTTGTGCGTATATGTGCATGGTTTGGTGCTCCTCACATCCTCACAGACAGTCGTACATGTACCCCCCCCCCCCCCACACTCACCCACATGCCATTAGTGGAATCAAACCGCCCTGCCACCCCACCCACACCCACACACTGCCCAGCCACACATACGCACACACACCTGCATAGTGGATGTGTCGTGGTTAGGTTTGTGGGGCGGGATGATTGTGGGTGTGGCTATGTGTGTGTGTGTGTGTGTTGATTGGTTTGTGCGCGTGGGTGCGTGTTTGTGTGTGGGTGTGTATCCATGGGTCCGTGGTTGTGTGTGTGGGTGTGTGGGTGTTGGTGTGAGGTTTGGGACGGGTTTGTGTGCGTATGTGGTAGGGTGGCCCCCACATCCTCACACACACCAACACACAGACGCACGCCCGCACGTAGAAACAAACAGGAAGTCACACATCCACCCACATGCAAACCCAACCATACAACCATACACAAACCCACACAAACACACACACCCCACACAAAGGCACACCCACACACATGTGCACATGTTGCCTGTAGCCACGGTGCCTGCAGGGGTGTTTGGGGGGGAGGTACCCCGGGTGTTAGGACAAATGAGGGGGTGCACAAGGGTGAAATTGGTATGAATTCACGTGAATTCACGTGAAATTCGTACGAAATTCGTGCGAATTGGTGCGAATTTCGTACGAATTCACGTGAATTCAGGGCCGTGAATGGGCTACAGGCTTGCCGCCTTTCGGCACCTCTCGTTTTGGGCACGGTTCGGACATGATGGATGCTTTTGGGGCGAGACCTTCATTGGATGATGCGTAACGAAGCTAGGGGAGGAATTTTGGCCCCTCAAATCCCTCGGAATGAACCAATAATATGGCATTTTCCCCCAAAAACCTCAAAATTTGGGTAAATTCACGTGAAATTCACGAAATTATTCAAACGGCCACTTAACGGCCGTTCACGAAGGGTACATAGATCTCAGTGCTGGTGTGAGCAAATAGCCTAAAATAGAGTTATGGTGAGAGCTACTTGTCGGAGTGTTCCAAAATTCCTTATTTGCAGGAAACTGAAACAGTGCGCCATTAGACGGGGGTTGATAGCTGAGCACATTTCGAGCCTCCGGATCCCTGTGCTGCTTCGAGCAACTAGCCTAAAAAATATTTCCGTGGGGAGAGCTACTAGTTGGCGCTTTAAGAATTGCCTTACTTGCAGGAAACTGAAACAGTGGGCCACTAGACGAGGGCGGATAGTCGAGCACATTTTAGGCCTCCGGATGCTTGCACGAAACGAAAAGAGTGGGCCCTTGGACCACGGCAGATGGTCGAACACATTTCGAGTGTTAAGATCTCATGGTTCGTGTGAGCAAATAGCCTAAAATAAAGTCCTGGTGAGTGCTATTGGTTGGGGTTTTCCAAGATTTCCTTGCTTCCACGAAGTGGAAACAGTTGGCCCTTGGACGGGGGTGGCTAGTGCAGAACATTTCGGGGCTCCTGATCGCAGTGCGGGTGTAAGCAAATAGCCTAAAATAAAGTTCTGGTGAGAGCTAATAGTTGGGGCTTTTCAAAATTGCCTTGCTTGCAGGAATTGGAAACAATGGCTCCCTAGATAGGGGCGGCTAGTCGAGAACGTTTCGAGCCTCCAGTTATCATTGCTTGTGTGAGCAAATCGCCTATGATATAGGTCCTGTGAGAGCTAGTGGTTGGGGCTTTCCAAAAATGCCTGACATGCAGGAAGCTGAAACATTTGGCCCATGGGCGGGGGCGATAGTCGAGAACATTTCCAGCCTCTAGATCACTGTGCTGCTGTGAGCAAATAGCCTAAAATTAAGTTGTCCTGAGAGCAACCATTCGGGGCTCTCCAAAAATGCCTTACTTGGAGGAAACCGAAACAGTATGCCGCCGGACACCGGCGGATAGTGGAACACATTTGGAGTCTCCAGATCTCGGTGCTATTCTGAGCAAATAGCCTAAAATGAAGTTCTGGTGAGAGCTGTTGGTCCGGTGTTTCCAAGAATTCCCTACTTGCAAGTCACTGAAACGGTGTGCCACTGGACAAGGGCGAATAGTTGAGCACATTTCGAGCCTCCACATCTTTGTGCCGCCGTGAAGAAATAGCTTAAAATAAAGTCTTGGTGATAGCTACTAGTCGGGGCTTTGAAAAAATGCCTTGTTGTAGGAAACTGAAACACTTGGCCCCTGTATGGGGGCGGATAGTCCAGCATACTTGGGGCCTCCAGATCTCAGTACTCTAGTGAGCAAGTAGCCTCAAACAAAGCCCCGGTGTGAGCTACTGTTCGGGGTTTTACAAAACACAGCCCTTTTTGCTCTCCAATCCTCTACTCTTCTTAGGGGTACTCGTAAAGCACAATGTCTCACCATTAGTTCATTGTGGTCTGCCTCGAGCTACTCCTCAGGTCAAGAAGAATGCATTCGGGGGCATTCTTTCTTTCTTTTCTTTCACTTGCTTTGCGTGCCATTCCTGACACGTACAACTATTTGTGACCGGGATTTGTGTCCAGTGTCAATTGCCCACTCTATAGACGTCCGTTTCCTCTGCCACATAATACTAGGCCGAATGCTGCAGGTGGAGTGAAGATCCCTGCCTCGGGCTACTTCCCCGCTCGAGTCCATTGCGACTGCCGGGGTAAAAAGTGGAATGTCACACAAGAGCACAAGGTGCAAAGAGGCGCAACCAACACAATTTGCAATTGACAATGGACACAAATCTCGTTCACAAATATATGTAAGTATCGAGAATGGCACGCAAAGCACGTGAAAGCAAAGAAAGAGGGAATGCCCGAATGCCTCTCCAACGCCAGCCGAACCGATGTGTCCTCTTTGGGCCCCCAAGACCCCAAGGGCCCCCAGGACCCCAAGGGCCCCTAGGACAGAGGAATTTGGAGTTTGAGGCTGCGATGATTAGTGCTGACGTCATCAACATGGAATTGCGTGAACCCGGGGACGTATAGTCCCGTCTTCAACATGCCTTGGCGGCACTATGTCTGAGGCATAAGCCGCCGGAGACAATCGAGCTCCGAATGTTAAGTCCTGGTACACGCTAGAAGAGCAATCTTGATCTAGCCTAGAACGCTCTAGCTAGAACGTTCTAGCCTAGATTAGATCAATACTAGAACGATATAATGTCTACCAACATATCCCAATTTCTTCATTGCTCCGCCGTGCATCCTTGCTATTGTCCGTAGTGCATTGTTCCATGCTTCCTTCTATCCAGCTTAGATATTGCACATTTCTTTGCAATGGAACGCCCCGCCAATTCCCCCCTTGCTCCCTCCTCGACAAGGAAGGATACTTCCCTCTTGTCTAAGGCACTACGGGAGTTGAGTGGGGCCTCAAACCTCAAGGATGAGCGGGTGGGCCATTACTTGGCCACGTGGGCACTATCATGTCCCCTAGCACGGCGGCAATTCAACAACACCGTCCAATATGTGAACTGTGCCACTTCTACCCATACCACGGGTGAGGCATGCAAGGCCGCCGTTGAGGCATATGCCGCCTCCCTACTTCCCCCCACCGCCATGTGTGAACTAGTGCTCAACATGAGGGCCCCCAAGTCCTCGTGGAGGACCCTCTCGGACCTCTACACGCTCCGTAAGTTAGAGTATCACCGCACCGTCCCTAGTGGCCCCTACTTCCGTCCAATTTGTACTGAGCGGGCTTTCCAAGCCCGTTGGAAAGAGTTGGCCGCCCCGGTGCAATTGGATGATCCCGTTGCCACGGTGTTGCCCAAGGTTACCAGGATCTCATGGCCCTTCGCCTCATGGGTCACATACATCCTCTCCTGGCCGGGTTTGGTGCGGTCAACCAACCGCACCTTCCCGTTGACGTTCATCGTCCGGGGAGATGCCTTTGCCGGGGGCAATTGGACCCAACTCACCATCTCCTTGGCCAACTTCGAGCACTTGGCCCGCTCCCCGGCGGGCCTTTGGGTGTTGAGCATGGCCAATTGCGATGGCAAGGGCATGGACACCCTTGGGACCTTGTGGAAGAGCAATTGGGAGGTACTCCTCTCACCTAGTGCCTTTCACTCGTTCTAGTTTTTATCTATTGGGCCTCAAACACCGCTCACTAGACGCTAGATTGGACTAGCCTAGAACGAAATTAACCACCCCCCATGTCTCGTGTTTAGGTGATTCAAGATATCATCGACACGGGGCTGGTCCAATGGGGGGCCTCCAAGGAGGAGGCAAAGGTGATCCTCGTGGGGGGATCAACCATGGACACGACGGGTCATCGGGGTGTCCACATGCCCCCAAGTGGGCTCCATGTTCAATGAGGGGATATGGAATGCGTAAACGAAGACTTGGGAGGGTAGTGCTAACCCACGGACCATGGAGGGTGATGAGGCCAACTACACGGCCTTCCTCCTTGGGACGCCATCCTTGCAAGCCGCCGGTTGCAGAACGCAGCGCATTTTGAAATTGCCACGTGCCTGGGTCGTCTTGTGCATTTTGCACTTGACAATGGCCATGGGCCGCTTGTTCGGGGAGTTTGTCGACCGGGAGGCTAGGTCGGTCACCCATGCGCCCCGTCAAAACCTGCAAGTTCTCCTGTCGGAGATGCGTGCAGGTTGGAGCGTTTATGGGTCAGCATCCCTGGACGGGGAGGGGACGGCCAATTTTTTTGACGCATGGCCGGATATTGCTAAGTGCCTCGGCATGAGGCCAAGCACGGCCAAGTGCAAGGGCATCGCGAACATGTGGGACCTGCTGCAGGCCCTCTATTGTACATATCGGCCCTAACCCATTGAATTGTGCTGCTGTGGCCCGCGATTTCCGGCGCCACTGTACTGTCGGAAGAGCATCATGGTATGTACTAAGCCTTGAGCATGATGTAGATATCATTTTGCAGAACATTAAGCCATTTGGCCTGGCTATGTTCTCGGGTGACATTTCGGAAAGCATTAACCGCTTTGTGAAACAAGGTCGCAACGAGCACAGCAACCGAGGGGGGGGGGGGGCATGTCCGGTGGAGGGGGTGGATGAGGTGTCGGGTCGTCAGTGGTCGGCCATCCACAGGGAGGCCAATGTGCAAGCACAGTGCATGACATGGTTGTTTGCATACGTTGACGTGTCGTCGGTTGTGCATGGGGGGCCGCGGTCGCAAGTGCCATGCTCGAGCAGGGATGCCATGGAGGTAAGGAGGGGCCAGGGCCACATGTAGCTTCCCTGAAACAGAGTATTTCGCAATAGGATGGCAACGAAAGAGCAGTTGGACGAGCTGATGAGGCAGGTATATGTCGTGTTGTGCGTTCTAGCCGTGATCTAGGGAATCGTTCTAGTCTTGATCTAGGCACAACGATCGGCCGCTAGACTGTCGCTAGAACGGCGCTAGAACAGTTGCCTAGAAAGCCGCTAGAACGGTCCTGTGTCTGCTACAAAATGCGGCGACCCAGGCGCTGATTGCGGACATCTTGGAGGCGCAAGCACGGCAGGCTCCGGCCGAGGAGGCGGAGCCAAAGGCCAAGCAGGCCCCGAAGGACAAGGCAGCCCCCCCTCGCCAAGCCCAAGGCCAAGCCCAAGCCCCAACTCCAAACCCCACATCCACCATCGCCACCCCCTCCCCCATTGGTCAGCCGGAAGCGGGGGGCGGCAGCGGTTCCCGAGGAGGAGGACCCGGAGTTGGAGGAGGCGCGGGGGGAGCTCAAAGGGCTCTTGGAATCCCGCGCCGCCTCCAAGGCGGCCAAGGGAAGGGCTAAGACGAAGGCTCGGCCTGGGAGGCCAAATTGGCGAGCCTCCGGGAGGAGGGGGCTGATGCGGAAAGGATCCGCTGGGGGGAGGCCAACCTTCGTAAGGCGGAGGGTGGCGGAGAAGGAGGAGGCGTTCGAGGGGTTCGATCGGGCGGTGAGGCGGAGCGAGAGGGAGTTGGCGGCGGCGGTGGCGAGGGTGAAGGAGGAGGAGGTGATGGACGAGGTGGTGGAGTTGGACGTGGAGGCGGAGGACATGGAGCAGGGGATTGTGAAGGAGGAGGAGGAGGCGAAGGTGGTGGCGGCACCGGCAGGGGGGGGGGTGAGCCAGTGGCTCAGGGGGATGATGGGGTCGAGGGATGCGGGGGCCCTCCAGGACCCGCCATGGGACCCGGCATTGCTGGCCCCCAGCCCCCAAACCTGGACACCCCCCTCCTCGTCGCCCCGGAGAGTCCGGTATGGACTCTCCCGTTTTTGTTGGTGCGGGTGCACCACCGCGGCTGTTGGGGGCGGGGCGGTGGGTATGGGTGGACGAGGGGGGGGTTGTCCACCTGGACAAGCCGCTGCACCTGGGGGTGGTCAACGGGTCATGGGGGTGGCAACGTGAGTTGCCGGGGCTAGGGAAGCGATGGGGGGAGGTGCCCCCCCCCCCCCCCAAAATGGGGGTGAAGATGTTTGAGTTGGCGCAAACCAACATCTTCATCCCCGAGCGGAAAAAGGAGGGGGGGGGGGCACCCGATGGCGATTCGTCGCCCACTGCTGGCAAGGGGTGGGCTCGCGGTGGCTTGATTGGCTGGGGAAGGCCTGGGTCTGGTCGCCGACTTGGTCGGCGTTGCTCGACTTCGGGGATCTAAGCCCCGAGGCGGCGAACCGGGGGGCGTATGCCGGGTTGGTGCACGGCATCGCTTTCTGGCCCAAGTCCAAGCCCAAGCCCACCGCAACCCCTGCTGGGGCCCCCCCGCAGCCGCACCCCCCCGACCCCACGGACGCCTTCACTAAGGCCATGGGGGCCATCTCCCCCGCCCTGGACCGCCAAGGCACGGTATGTTGATTGCGTTCTAGCGTTGATCTAGCGACCGGTTCCAGCGTTGATGAAGACTCCGCCGTGCCGCCGCCGCTAGAACGTCGGTAGAACGCCGCTAGAACAATTGCCTAGAACACCGCTAGAACGCACCTGCATTTTGTTTGTGTCTTCACGTTGTCAGCGTGCAGACGTGTGGAGTCGACCCCCGCGAGGTGCGCCCGGAGTGGCGCGATGGCGGAGGGCGGACGCGCCTGGTTTGGGTCACCGAGTTGAACGGGATGATGGGGACGAACCCCAACTTGGCCCTTCGTGCTGGAGGGTTTGGGGAGGTGGGAAGCGGGCAGGAGTGCGGGGGGCATGGACCCGCAGCGCAAGGGTTGGGAGAGCTTGCAGGACCAGGCGGAGGATGACAACAGCAGCAGCAGCAGCAACAGCAGGAGTAGCAGCAGCACCAGCAGCGCGGGGAAGACGCCCCTCCCCCCAAGGCCCCCCCCCGCCTCCCAAGGCCCCCCCCCGCCACTTCAAGAGAAGCGCCGAAGAGGCCCCCCCCCCCCCCCCAAGGACAGCAGGGCAAGATCAAGGCCAAGGCCAAGCCGCAGGCCAAGGGCAAGGGCAAAGCCACCCCCCCCCCCAAACCCCAAGCCCCCCCCTTGCAAGAAAGGGGCCGGGACCCCTATGGGAATGTGCCGGGTGTGGGGGACACCCGGTATGTCCTTTGGGCGCAGGGGGGCAATGGGGGGACCGCAGCCAAGTGACGGTGTTGGGGGATCGGGATGAGGAGTTGGACCCGGGGGAGTGGTGGGTGGTGTTGCAGGGGTCCAATGGGGAGGGGGAGGGGGGGGAAAAGGGGAAGAAGGGGAAGAAGAGGAAGCGGGAGAAAGAGGGTGGCACCTTCCGGGTGCCGGGAGAGCTTCTCTTCCGCACCCGGGAGGAAGCGGAGGCCCACCTCCGGGCGGCCTTGGGGCCCGGGGGCGACGGGGACGACGGGGATGACGAGGGGGACGAGGGTGGTGACAAGGGGGGGCTGACAAGGAGGGTGAGGTGGGGGATGGCAAGGGGGGTGAGAAGGAAGGGGACACGGGGGGTGAGAAGGGGGGTGCCGGGAGCAAGGATGAGCCCCGGCAACCCCCCACCACGCAGGAGGCGTAACCTCCGTGTCGCGACTCGCGAACGGGGGCCTGGGGGGGTAGGGGGGCTAATTGGGCTAACCGGGCTAATTGGGCTAATTGGGCTAACCCACCACCAAGTGACCCGGCGCCGGCCAGCCAAGTGACCTTCCAAGTGACCTATGGGGTGCGGCGGGGGGCTAACCGGGCTAACCCGGGGGTGGGGGGGGGAACCTTGCGCTCCGTGAGTCGGGTCCAGCATCGGGACCCTATGATTGGCCACGGCTCGCCATGGTAGCCGGGGCAGCTTCCCCTTCGAGGAGTGGCGGCGCATTCATATATATCGTTCTAGCGGCGTTCTAGCGAACCGTTCTAGCGGCGTTCTAGCGACGCTGGCTAGAACGTCCCTAGAACGCACCTAGAACGAAAAATTTTTCGACTCCAAAATCAGGTGAAAACACTGAAATCCTGGTAAAAAAAGTATGGGCCCCAGAGTATGGATAGGGGGTCCAGGTTAGACACCTCATTCCCCCCCCCTCCCGTGCGCGGGGGGTATCCCCCTCTTTTCTTCGTTCTAGCCGCTCTAGCCGGTTCTAGGCTCGAACGAGATTGGGTATTCCAGCGTGTACGAAGTGAAGGGTTTTTTTTAGATACGGTCACACCTAAGTAGTATGCCATTTCACCCAAAGATACGTTGTTGGCAATGCTCATGCATAAAAGATTGAAAATACCGGTGTTAACACCAGGGAAGCTGTTGGCAAGACAACTCCCTCCATGCATGAAACAAGTGACGGCATACAATATAGGAATCTTTGTATACTTGGCCTTGACCCCAAATATAACACAGAGCACACATTTGCGGAAGAGGCAAATGAGCGGTTCCTTGACCACTATAAATTCCTCAAGTCTGTACTTTCAACCCACCCTGAGCCAACAATTCGCAAGCTAAAGTGGAGGCAGAGTGATGTGCTGTCCTCGTTTGAAGATGCCAACGTCAGAAAGCGCAGTAAAAAATTGTCACTTGTAATGTTCAGTTCCCCCCGTTCCCTGTATACATATCCTCTTTGACGTGTTAAGGGCCATCATAAATGACGACTTCTGCGAAGCGCCGCACGCGACCATCCATAGTGCGTTGAAAGCCACTATCAATGGTCAGTGATGTGATGGGGGAGACTCAGGGGTGGCGGGTATGTGACGAGGCCCCCTCCGGGGTTTCGGAATAAGTGGTGGACCCCCCCCCCCCCCTAGAGCGAGGTATTAAGGACATACCTGCCACCGACATATCACCCCCATGCCCCTCTGTGGGGTATAGAGTTTTCCTCGGCCCCCGCCGGTAATCCAAACCAATCCGCACCAAAATGGGCAAAACTGTCGCTTATGGACTCCTGGTAAGAAGCCAAGGGTGATGAGTCCGCACCCCCAGCCATTGGGTAAGTGCGTGTCTTTGTTTCAGTCCCTCTAGCCCCCCCCCCCCCCCGCCCCCAAGAGGTTGAACTGTTTTGGTAAGGCAATTTTTCTAAATGTCTGCTATCTGTGCTGCCATGGCTGCGCGCTCCACCTATGTCGGTGGCGCCGGGCCAATGATTTCTTCTGGCCGCCTTTTGGCGGCTTCTCAATTGCCCTCGGCATCTTCATCCCCATCGCCGTTGGGGTCAGCCCCCCTATGGGCACCACTTGCCCTAGATTAATATATACTTTTATTCTTTCATCCTACTATATGTTATGAGTTCAGAGTTAGAGGAGTTAGGGGAGTCAAGGTAATATATTTGATGAGTTCATGGTGCACAATGGTCATATCCCATGTGCAAGGAATCCCTTGCACATGTCATCTTCTACCTCTCTAGCCATCTGTGTGTCTACGTAACTACGAAGTAAAGGCCCAAAGTGTTTCGCAGGTAAAAACCAGGTAAAATGGGTAAAAATTCAACAATTTGCTTTGTGTGTGTTTGCTCGCTTTGCGCTTTCTTAGAATGCGTAACGGACACGTTTGCATGCAAATAGGCTGAAATATGGGTGGAGGTGTCTTGCCACTTTTATGTGTCCCGCCCCACACCGCCGCCATGTATATGCAAATATTGTCTCTTACTGGCTTTTTGCGCGCGTAAAAGCGTGTATTTGCATGGTTACTATAAGTTTAGCTTGGATGCAAAAAGGGTCATTTATGCACGTAAAAGGGTGTATTTACTTGTCAAGTGGATTTCGTTGCGGGTGCAAATTAGGCCCTTTGCGCACGCAAAATCCATGTAATTGCCTCTTCAGTCTTAGGAACTTCTCTTTTATGGGACACGCCTGGCAAGATGTCCAAAGCCAGAGTCGCCGTCCAAGCCCCCGGGGGCCCGCATCCGCCTAAGCCCGTCCCTCCCGCCCGCACTACCCACATTTCCACGAAGGAGGTTATTGATGAGTATGTGAAGGTGGTGAGTGTCGAAAACGTGGCGGGAACTGGTATCCATTTGTTGGAGTGTGCGCTCTCAGTGACCGAGATTAAGGGGTTGCCGGCTATCCGTGCGGATGTTTGCTCTGTGAGAGAGCGGCTGCACAAATTGCAGCACGACAACGGCGAAGCCTTGAGATATTTGTTCAAGGTCCATCTGCAGGCCGGCCAAGTTGCTTTGACCAAGGGAGTTTTGAGCAATTTTGCTCTGGGCCTGTACCACTGGTTGAGCCCTGCCCAAATGGGGATAATTTTGCAAATTAGGGCTGAGACGTTAACGGCGTTCTTTGCCATGATGCAACGTGCCCAAGGCCCCCAAACACAATATGTGTTGGTGTCCCATGTGCCAGATGCGGATGGGGAAAAGGAGGCCGGTCACCGACGGATGTCGTCCGACCCCGTCAAGGTGAAACATTGGAAAGAGCACCTAGATACAGACACGCACATTTTTTTTCCGGGCATCCAAGTTTTCGCACTCGTCGTCCTACGGAGCGATTCAGTCTGTGGGTCGGCGCGAGACTTTTGAACGACCGGCCATCCCTGAATTGACGCAGCCCACAATTTTTGTAACACACGACACATTTTTCGCGCTTGGCATGGGTTTTCCGTCGCCACACATCGCAGTGAAATACGGGGACGAGCCATGGCTACCACACATCCGACACATGGCACGTGGTTCAGCAAAAACGTAGCAGTGTTTGGCTGACGGATGGAACGTTGATCCATCGTGGTGCCGCCGGGCCGGGGAGGACGGCTTTTTTCCCCTTTGTGCCGGAAAAATTCCGCACACCCCCGAAAGTGGTGGAACTGGAGAATGTCCCCGACCTGATGTTCGTTGACCTGGAGGAACCTTAGCTGGGAGAGGCTGAGGAGGACCCCCGGCATCCTCTTCGGGCAGTGATTTGTAGCCCTTTGCACCACTCGCCCCGCGGTTGAGTTGGTCGGCGCAGCTGAAAACTCCCCCGGGGATGGAGAAGATTGTCCCGTACATGGGTGACGCGTGGGCGCGTGGGCACGCGCTGCGGAGTGGCGAAGTAATGGGTCCTGTATTGATAATTATTGTTGTTATACATACCATTCTATTGCTCTGGGCAACTGACGGCTGGGTGGCGTGACCGAACATGTCTCGGCTATCCACTGACCCGGGTCCGGGGATGAGTGAGCAAGAAGGAAACTTGGCGTCAGAGTGTGCGGCATAAGCCAGTATACTATATACCGAGCATCTCGTCGAGAGTAGGTGTAGGTCACCTACACTGGGGCCATGTGGATGACATAAGGGAAATGCATGGCCCCAAGCCGAACAGCATTAGGGAGGGCGCGGGACTTTGGGGTGGACTCCCGGCCCTGAACACTGGCACAGTCCGGGTTGTGCGGCGCCCAATGGGCCCTTTGCCACCCAACCCCGCCAACCAAGTTCCCCAGTGTACCCAGGCACCAGTTGCCATGCCTGTGCGTCATGAGCATGTTGTGCCAGAAGTAGTGCTGCAAACCCTTGCTCGCCTCCAACCAGGTGCCGGCAGGTCTGTGGTCGCATTGCGGCAGCAGGAGCACCTACATCATCCGGCAGTGGACTACTCCCTAAACAACAGCAGATTGTTGCCAAAACTATGCCATCTACTTCTGCAATGTTCCGGCACCCTAGCACTACAAGGGTGCAGGGACCCTCCACCCCAACAAGCCACCCTAACCTTGGGCCTGTATGCACATGGATACCAGCCTAGGGGGCGTCCCGATGTTAACACTAAGATTTGTATGACCGATTTTGCGGGAGACTAGTTCCCGAGGTCTGGCCACCTGCCCAGCTGCACAGACATGATAGCCTAGCTGGAACTTCCCAAAGTTGTTGATGGGGAGTGACTAGCCAAACGGGCAGAGGCCCTACAAGGCCTGCCTTTGTGGAAATTCAAGCAATATATGAAATATGGTGGTACAGAGTACACTATGGCACTGCACGTACAGTTTGTTTGCGTGACTCAAGATCTCCACCATCTGTGGTCGGAGTGTGGGCAAAAGGGGTGCTTGGTATGTCCCTGGGTCAATACATATATAAGGATGGGTTTGCCACACTATTTTTGCGCAAGGGGGGGCGTCTAAATGAGGTGCGGGGTTCCCACAAGTTCCAGGGTGTATCTAACCTGGCACAAGTTTATATTATACAACCAATATTACACAACACGAAAGGAGGAGCCTCCGGATTGCTTGATGTTATTGGGTGGACCGCACCGTTGTTGAAGGTTATAGCTCAAGTTGGTGGGAGATACCACCCTGGATCTTTGCCTCCCGATAGCAGCGAGCACTTGCGCCTTGTGCGAGGAAGGTTCTAAGCAAGCATCCGCTTAATTTGCCAAGAGGCCCGTACTGTGATGGGCAGACTGGCAGGGGGCATGGTCCTTCCATTCTCTGGTTCTCGCTCTTTGCCACATAGTACACTTCTGCTACCGTTGCATTACATTGGCGACTGCACCATGCCAACCCTAGGAACCTAGTTTAAAGGTAATATGGATTAATTTTTGGCAAAAATTAATAAGATTAAACGAAAGTTGTCGCTTTTGGCGGGGGATGCGGGGGCTCACTTGGGAAAATTTCCACCCCCACGGGGTACCTTGTGGGTTAGACCGCCATCGTGTGCGGTTGCATGCTTGGGGGGGGGTATTGGTTGGAAATTTTAAAAATATTAAAATGGCTCTCGGCTTTAAAATGTCTGTTTCATTTTTGCTTTCATTTTTCAAGAATTTAAAAATTAGGAAGTCGCCAGGATTAATTTTAAACCAAGAAAATTTAAACCAAAACCTCCAAAATTGAAACCTCCCTACACAAGCACAACAACACATACTACGGAACCTTTGTGCTTGTCCGCGGCCATTTGGGCCATTGTGCTGTACTTACACCTCTTGGGACCCTTTTTTGGGGTCCCAAAGGGGTGCCGTGGGTTGAGTGTCCTTAGGGGAGCTAGTGGGTTCGCTGGTGGTGGTTTGGTGGGGTTTAGGGACTTCTTGCCGGTTAGTCGGGGGGTTAGCTGGCTCGGTTTGGGGTTTTGCGGGGGGGTTGATGGGCGTCTTTTTGCCTGGGCGCGCCTTTTGAGGGTGCGCGGCCGCGGCCTCCGCCTCCGTGAAGAGGAGGCCTCGCGGCACCTCATAGAGCTCGGGGTTTTCCGGGTATCGCACCCAAACAACCCCGCTCTTGCGGGCGTGGGCACCGGTGACGGTGCCCACCTCTACCCCGGTGGGGTAGGGGACGTGGACGGAGGACCCAACGAGTGGATCGTCGGGACCTCCGTGCTTCTTCTTATCCCCCCCCCCCCTTTGCTTCCCCCTCCCCCTTCTCTTCCCCCTTGGGCTTGGGGGCCGGCGTGGCCTTGGTCTTCGGGGGTAGGAGGGGGTTGTTCTTTTTCTTGCGGGGGGGGGGGGGGGGGGGAGGGGCTCCGCTTGAGGAGTCCGGGGCAGACTCCGAGTCGGACTCATCGTCCGACTCGAAGCGCTTCCTCTTGAGGTTGTGTTTGGGTTTTGGGTTGGGGCATCGTCTTGGATGCGGGGGGGGAGGGTTTGGTTGGCTCGGGGGGGGGGGGGGGGGGTTTGGCTGCCTGGGGGTTGGGGGTCGTGGTGGCGGCGTTCCCCCTCTCCTCCCCCTCACCGCCCCCCATCTCCCTCCACCTATCCCCCTCCTCGCATCCCACCCATCCCACCTCCGCCATGTGCAACCAGGTGCTCGGCCTATACGGCCGAGCAGGTCCCCACGTGGTGGAGACGACACAGCCTTGTTCCCAGTCTGGGAGGCCGCGGAGTAGGGCGAGCCCCAAGGCCGGATCGCGGGCGAGGATCTTGTGGACTCCCCCAAGGCCCACGCTGTTGTCCCCATCCCTATCCGACCACAGGATACGGATGGGGCGCACGTCGTCCGCCCGAACCACCAGGTCCTTGACCTGCAGGGGAGTGCAGGCGGAGACGTGAGACGGGGCAAATTTGTTAAATTTTTCGGCGACTTTGTTTATTTTTTTTCGTTTAATTTTTAACGTTAATTTTTAATTTTTCGGTCGGCGCTTTAAATTTTAAACATTAAAGTAAAGAATTTAACCCAGACGACGAAATGGTAAAAAAAACCAACCTACACACACCTCACCGAATCCAGGGCTTCCTTGAGCCTGGACAGCTCCCATTGCAGCGCGGAAGGTTGCAGAGGCTGTAAGTGCCTCCACAGGGTCCAAGTAGGTGTTCTGGTGGTCTTCGGTTGTCGGACCACCGCCACCACGCCCTTGTTGGTACCGCGGGACCCAGCCACCTGCCCTTCATAGGTGTGCTGGGCCCCAGGGTCGTAGATTGGGTTGGGCAGGGCTAGGAGGGTGGGCCAGTTCGGTGCAAAATACACCGACTTGCGCTGTCTCCAATGCCTGCACCAACCCACAGCTACCCAGTGTGTTAAACACACTAGGTAGTGGGCGTTCCCGAAGCGGATGCCCCGCGGGTCATCCAGCAGGTTTAGGGCTCCCAGCTAGCCCGTACACACCTGCTCACCCGCGGGGCACATCGGCCCGCCCGGGACCGGTGTCCATACCCATGCCCCCCCCCTCCCTGCATCCCTATTCCACCCCCTTTTCCCGTCCCCGTTCTTCCGGATGAGGGTCCGGAGGAGCCGGCGCAGGACCCACTTCAAGGTTAGGTCGGCCTTGCTCGGCGCTGAAAAGAGTGGGGTGTCTCCCCCACACCCCTCTTCCAAGGCCTGGGCGCTCCAGGGGATCGCCCCGGCCTTCCCCAGGTTGCTGGTGCCAAACCACAGGGCTTTTTGGGGCCACGGGGGCAGGGGTAACACCGGTGGGGGGGGGGGCTTGCTCCTGCACCTCATCCCCCTCCCCCTCCCCTGACTCATCCCCCTCGTCCACTACTTGCCCCCCCTCAGCCACCACCACGTCTCCCCCCTCCAACTTAATCTCCTGCCCCCCCCCCCCTTGTGGATAACTGCCCTGGCTCTGAGAAGCCCTGCGGGCTTCCCTGTCCCTCCCCCTCTCATCCTTCTCCCTCCTCCTCTCCTCCTTCTCCCTCCGCCTCTCCTCCCTCTCTTGCCGTCGGTGAAAAGAGGCGACGGCGGGTACTCCGGTCGCTCCGGTTGCTCCTGGTGCTCCGACAACTGGAGGTGGTGCAGCTGGAGCTGGAGCTGGAGCTGGAGCTGCTGGAGCCCCAGATTGCAGGCGGTCCTCCACTTTTTGCATCTGTGGAGGACAGCATGCAAAAATTAAAAAAAAACAAACTTGGTTTAAAATCTCCAGTTTCAATTTTGAATCGCTAAATTCGGTTTAAATTTTAAAGATGAAAAGTCGCCAGCATTGAAATTTAAACGAGCATTCGGTTTAAAATTTAAACGAGGAAAGCGGCTATGCACTATGCATGTGGGCAAGTACACGACGACTATGCACGTACACACACACATGCAAGCATACCAGGCGTGTCCCCATGGATTCCACCATCTTCTCCAACACGGCGAGCATGGTGGGATCCATGGATAGGCGAGAACAAAGGAGCTGGGGGGGACAGCAAAAGCGCGGAGGAAGGGGGGCTGTGGGTGGCCGTGAGGGTGGCCATTGTGCAGGGGGCAGTATGGGGGGTACCGTGGTGCCTAAGGAGGAGGTCAAATTTTAAAAACCACCACTCCCATACCTGTAAAACCACCTCGGCCTCCCTTTCCGTAGAAATGGCCCCCGCCATCCCCCCACCCCGTGCCGTGTGGTCATTCTACGCCCTTTTCAAAAGAGCGTTAAGGCTCTCAACCACATCGGCACAAACCCCCCCCAACCGCACCTCTAGCCGCGCTGCATTGGCCATCGCCATCTCCACGTCCTCCTCCAGGTACAGCAGGTAGTTGGACTGGCAGGCGGCCTTGCAGCAGCACTCCCGGTACGCGCTTGCCACTGCTGACGCCTGCACGGCCCCGGTGGGCGGGGCATCAGTGTACAACTTCAGGAGGAGGTCGCGCATGGCCACAATGGCCTGCCACTCGCAATCCTCCGGGGTGTAGGCCAACAGGGGGCCCATCTCCTCCCATGCCAGGAAGAGCGCCCGGGCCTCCTCTCCATCTGGGGACGTGGAGGCACCCAGCTTCACGCCCGTGCGGGCGCGGTACAGGAGGCGTTGCATTGCCTCGGTGTTCTCCTTGGGGAGGTCCTCCAAGCGTGCCTCAATGAAGGCCACTTGAAAGCGCCCCATAGCCATGCAACAATGGAGGATGCATAGGAAAACCAAACACCACTCCACCTGAAGGTGTGGTTCCCCTATGCACCCCCCATTTTCCAAGCTGCGGCCCGTCAGCTGGTATTGGCGACGGGCCTCCGCCTCGGCGGCCAATGTCCGCCGCACATCCACCCGCAACCAGTTCGCCGCCGCCTTGTCCCACACCCCCATGTTGTAAATAGAGCCCACCATGGGCGACGTAGACACCCCAATAAGGCGGCGGACGAACGGCTGGTCACCCCCAATAACCAGCTCACTGGGCACCCACCGGGTTGCCCAGCAAAATTGCTTGCAGTCGTGAATGGACTACAACACCTAAAGAATCGGATGGTGCATTAATTTCCGAACAGATCTTTTTCGTTTAAATTTTAAACTAATTTTTCCGGCGACTTGAATTTTAATCAAAAATGCAAAATTAAACGAACAAAATTTAACCGAAGCGGTACGAAACTCAATGCACCACGAAACGGCCACAAACCTGAAGGTTCTCGGCCCATATAGTGGCCAAAGCGGCCATTTCTTTGTCCCCGCACACAGCCATCCCAATGACCCACAAATACGCGGGTGTGCGCCCCCGCTTGCCATGGTTGAGGAGCCCAATGGACAATTGAGTCCAACTCCCACCGGCGCACGGGTACGCATCACCACGCAAAATGAAGGTGAGGGGCCGCGTCCAATGAATGGTGTCCACTAGTGGTGGACGCGATTGAATGTAGCGGGCCCATGAATGTATGGGCCAGCTGCGGCCGCTAGCGGGGGGGTCGGAGACGACCACCGGCGGGCGCAACTCTGGCGCCTTGACCAACTCCTTCCAAGTGTCCAAGAAGGCTTGCTGGGGATAGGGCGCGGGAATTCGTGGCCGGTGGCCGGTAGCGGCCGTATAGTCAAGCCCGCGGCGGGTCATGAAGGCGGAGAGGTGGCGGTATCCCGTCTTTGTGACATTGGGCTCCATAAGTAGCCCAATAAGGTGGGGTGCGGGAAAGAGCATAGAAGCGTATTGCTTCACCGCCTCCTTTTGCTTATTGCGAAGGAGGGTGGGGTAGCCAACCTCCGTGTCCTCGGCCCAACCAGCCTTGGCCAACGGGGATGAAGCCACCCACTCACCAAGGAGTTGGGAGACCAAAGGGTCCCGCAAACTCTTGGCCCCACTCAAACGCGTTAGCGTCATGCTAACCTCCGTAAGGGTGTCCCGAGAGAAAGGCATAACAAGATCTACACAAGGGAAAAGTGGGTGTGGAGTGGGGTAGGAGGTGCCCCCAAGGAACGACTCTATGGGTTCAATAACCGACCCATAGGCATTAAAATCCCGCTACAAACCCATGAACCCACCTTGGACGACATGAAACACCTCGGGGATCCTAATATGCCCATGTACGTAACCGAGCAAACTGGTTAAAATCAGGAAATTCTCGTTTAAAGAGTTAAAATTTGTTGGTTTAGTTTTTAATTGCATTCAAATTGGAAAAATTAATTTAACCCATATTACCTTTAAACTGGGCTCCTAGGGAAGCTTTGGTGTACACATATATTGTGCACATCATTCCGGAATTTGCGGACAAAGGTTGCACTGCAACCCTAAATATGCATGGGTGGTCCCACACTTGGTTTCACCCGCAGACCCCCATGCCAAATTTGTTGAGGCAGTAGACCGGGATCTCTGGGTGGCCAAAAGATATGCCCCCGTGACTAGTACTAAGCAGGATGCCAGTATTAGTGAAAGTTTGAAGCATGAGCTGTATGAAAATTTTTTGCGTAAGAAAAAGAAGCTCCCCACTGCCAAAATTTGGGTCCTTGTCCACCGCAACCTTTTTTTGGAGGCTTGCATAGTTGCAGCCAATGCAATGTGGCAGAACATCTTCGAGCGCCTATTACGGCACTTGATGACTTGTCCAGAAGCAGGCGACTGTAGGTGATATGTGCATCTAGCAACCAATTCGGTTTCAATGCACTGTTTCAAGGGCAGAAACCGAAAGTGATGTGGTTTGTGTGTGCGGGATTTGTGGCTCAAAGCGTGGTATACGTCAATGGGTCCCACTTGAGGTGGAAGCTCTCCACAATTGGCCTACAATGGGTTTGAAGAGCCGGTCCAAATTCAAATCATGTGCCGCACGGCGTAAAGATCTCCAACGCAAGGGAAAGGGTAAGAGGAATCTGATGTGGGCCCATCCACAGATCGGTGGACTCCAACCCGGGTTCCTTTCTTGTGGTTCCTGCTTCGGAGGCAGCGGACAGTACTGCCTCATTTCAAGGTGCGACTGATGTCAGCGACCACCAGCGCAGCACGTACAACCAATGAGGTAGACAAAGTTGTTGCGCATCCCCATTGTTGATAGCGACATAGAGCAGCAACTTGTGTTTCCCGAAGGCAGTAGTAGTATCAGCAGCAGCAGCAGCAGCAGCAGCAGCAGCAGCAGCAGCAGCAGCAGTAGCAGCAACAGCAGCAGCAGTAGTCGCAGTAGAAGCAACAATGACGGCGGGAGGAGTAGTAGCAATCGTGAGAATGATGATTCTGAGGATGATGATGTGCACATGTCTGCCGGCTCTACAGTAGGTGCCGCAAGATCAGATTCTTCATCATCATCTCATGACAGCCCTGAACCTCAACCGCAACCCAAGAAGTATCGGTGTAGGGCTGCACATAGTTAGGGGGAACGTGTGTTGGACGTGGACGCCATGTCAAGTGATGGTTGTCCTGTGCATAGACTCAGTGAAGCGGAGTACAACATTCACAATTCCAACTAAGGACAACTCACGACAAGTTGTTTTCCCTTGCACATAACTCTGCGTCCACTTGCGCTCGCGGATAATTGGCTGAAAGTACATACTTGCACGCCATAAGTTGTTTTGTGCTTCCCTGGTGGTTAACACCGGCCTTTCAATTTTCTTCGCATGAGCATTGCCAACAATATATCTTTGGGTATGGATTCAGGGGTCCAATTAGGACAAGCATTCTGTATCTTTTTTGCATCTTGGTTTGCTGAGGTAATGTATATGGGTGGGTAACATTGCCCTGTCTCAGTGTAGCAAATTTCAATAGAAAATCGCCTGGTAGTTTTCAAAGTTGCGCAGAAAAATGCTCGGAAGTTTTGGCAGCCAGCCCCGTACCCAAAACACAACGAATATCGCTTGGAATGTTCTATGGGCCTTCTAGCCAACCTTCCCTGGGTAGCTCGGAAGAAATTCTGGTGCCGGTTTCTGAAATGTAGCGTGCGATACGAGTCCCATTTGGTGACCATAAGTGCTGAGTGTTTCAAAAAATCCCCTGCAAAATGCCCATCTTTTCCCTGTCATGTTTACCTTCTATGCCGTGCGTTCTAACGCCATGTGTACCACTTGATATGCGGGAGCACTAGCTTTTAGTGAGGGGTCGTTTCCTGGTTGGGCTCGGCCTAACAAGGCGTGAGGCCGTGAGGCTCGGGCAGCACTAGGCAGACTGGCAGGTGCCATGGTTTTGCGTGTGCCTTTTCACCCACTAGTTTTGGCGTATTGCCGCATGGTGCACCAGTGTTGCAGAGAGTTGTCCACTTGTTCATGGCGTGATATGGGCTTGGTGTGCACAAACATTGTGCTTCTCATCCCTAATTTCGTCGAAGAGCGTTGCAGTGCAACTCTATATATGCACGGGTGGAGCCACACATGTTTCAACCCTCGCACCCCGATGTTGTTCTCGGATGAGGGAGGGGAGAGGGACTCAAGGGTTGCAAAAAGGTACGGCCTGTTATAAGTACACAACAGGATGCCAGTATTTCCGAAACTTTCAAACACGAGTTCTACCAAAAGTTTGTGTGGAAGAAGTGAAAAGTTCCCTCTGCCAAAGTTTGGGGCCCTATCCATTGAAATGTCGTACCTGAGGCCTAAATGGCTGCCAATGTGCTCTGGCGCACAATCCTTGCAGGCTTGTTACACCATCTCTTTGAATTGCAAGAAGCAGGTGTGTGTAGTATATTAATGCACACAGAATTAGCCCTGTTGAGTGCACCTTCATAGGTTTCAAGAAGGAAATGGATGTGTTTTGCATGTTTGGGAGTTGTGGCACAAAACGTGGCATGCAGAGTTGCGTGTCATCTGAGTTGGAAACTATTCAAGGTTGCCCCACATTGGGTTTGCAAAGTGTTGCCCAATTTAAATCATGTTATGCACGTACAAAGTGTCTAAAAAGAGGCAAGGGAAAACGTGCTGCTGAACAACCTCCTAACCCTAACCCAGATTCCGCCTCCATTCGCATTATGCCTCCATGGAAGGGAGAGGGTAGTACAACCCGATTGAAGCGCGCTAATGTAGTTACTACGAAATAACGTGTTCGGCCTCCACGAAAACCTAAGGTGATACGTATCCCCGTTGTGGATACTGACATTGACCCCCAATAGCGGCAAATGGTAGCAGTAATAGCAGCAAGTGCAGCAGTACTAGCACCAGTAGTGACAATAGTAGTGAATGCCCCTCTGGCGCCGACTCAGATAATGGTTGGCAAGACCTCTCGGGTGGCTCTACTATAAGTGCCCCCGATTCTCATTCGTCCACGTCATCAGGCAGCGACACAGAAAACCCATCGCGAAGCAAGAAGTACCGCTGTGTGGTTGTACATATTAGAAAAGAGGTAGTGGATGTGGATGCATGTCCAGTGATGCATGTCCTATACATGGGCTAAGTGAAGGAGAGTACAATGTTCCGACTTCAAGTTAAGTAAAAACGTTCTTCGTTCCTTTCTTTTGCAGGTGTCTTTGCATTGCCTAGGTATAATGGCATCTTCTTTGGTGTGCAAAGATTTTGGATACACGCCCGGAAGTTGTCAAAACGGCTCGGGAATACACTTGGAAGTTTTGGCCGGGAAAGTGGCTCAAAAAATGCAACCAATATTGGTAGCGAAATCCCGGTGATTTTACCGCCAAGATGCGCAGGGGCGCCGTCAATAAATTTTCCATGCCATGTTGCTTGCAATTTTCGAAATCCACGCTGCGACATGACATGGATTTGGTGAGCATACGTAGGTGGCATTTTCAAAAATCTTACCCAACATGAGTAACATTTTCCATCCATTTTTTACCCTCTATGTTGTGTGTCTCAGTGACATGTGGCGGCAGGGGTTATGTAGCCGGCTGGCCCACTTCCGGGCCAACCCTAAGTTTGCCTCTTGTTCTGAAGTGTCCCCCCCCCCCCCCCAGCCCTCAGTGGCTATGTAGCCACCCCGCCCACTTGTGGGCCATTTCTGATTTCATCCACCGCTCCTCAACATTAAAGATCTCCAGCTGGCAGAATCTATGCACCCGGCCCACTTATGGGCCCATTCTGATTTTGTCTGCCGCTCTACAGTGCTGGGGGACCCCCTAGCGGCAAGGGTCATGTAGCCACTGCCACCCAGCCCACTTGTGGGCCATTTCTGATTTCATCCACCGCTCCTCAACATTAAAGATCTCCAGCTGGCAGAATCTATGCACCCGGCCCACTTATGGGCCCATTCTGATTTTGTCTGCCGCTCTACAGTGCTGGGGGACCCCCTAGCGGCAAGGGTCATGTAGCCACTGCCACCCAGCCCACTTGTGTGCCAACTCCAATTTTGTCCCCCGATGTGAAGCGTTGGGGACCTCACAGCGCGGTAGGGGTTATGTAGCAACGGAGCACATTTGTTGGCTCGATACTATTCTGTCCGTGGCCCTTAAGCATTGGGGACGGCACGGCCTATGTAGCCACCCGTCCACTTGTAGGCCAGTTCTGATTTTGTTTCCTGCTCTGAAGCCTTGGGGACCCCCTCCAAGTGGCAAGAGCCTATGTCCCCACCCGGCCCACTTGCGGGCCATTTCTGATTTTACTCCTCGCTCTCGGTGTTGAGGAGCCCCCATGCGGTTGGCGTTATGTAGCCACCCGGCGCACTTGTTGGCCAACCCAGTTTTTGTCCACCGCTCTGGAGTGTTGGGGACGTCCTCAGGTGGCAAGGGGTCATGTAGCCACGCGGCCCAGTTGTCCGCCGCTGTGAAGCGTTGGAGAGGCCCGATGTGTCAGGGGTCATGTAGCCACACGGCCGACTTGTGGGCCAGTCGTGATACTGTTCCCTGCTTTGAAAGATGCACGACAAATCACACCAAGACAATTGGTCCCAAAATCGATAGTTACCCTCCAACAAGCATTCAATGAACTATCCGCCAAAGACAAATCGAGAATGAATATTCAACACCCGGCAAGGAAATAACGCTAAACAAGCATCACACACCATCACATCCAAACAGTCTTCCAGCCGTTGCACACGGCAAATAGTTCATGAGACGACAACAGGTGGTAGGGGTTATTTAACCACCCGGCCCACTTTTGGGCCGTCTCTGATTTTGTCCCCCGCTCTGAAGCCTTGGGGACGCCCTAGGTTGTAGGGGGCATGTGCCCTATTTGTGGGCTAACTGTGATTTTGTTCCCTGCTGCAAAGCGTTGGGGACCCCTTAGGTGGCACGGGTCGTGTAGCCACCCGGCACACACGGTGGCTACATAGCCCCAACCGCCTAGGGGGTTCCAAACGCATCACAAAGGTGGACAAAATTACAGGTGGCCCACGAGTACGCCGGGTGGCTACATGACCTCTACCGCGTGGGGCATCTCCAACCCCTCACAGCGGGGAACAAAAACAGAACCAGCCCACAAGTGCGCAAGTATGCGACATAACATCTGCCGCTTGTGCGGTCCATAACTTCAGAGCGGCGAACAAACTCAGCATGGGCCCACCGTTGGGCCGCCTGGCTGCATTACCCCTGCCGCTTGGGGGATGCACAACGCTTCACAGCCGGGGGCAAAATCAGACTTTCCCCACAACTGGGCACGGTGGCTACATAACGCCCCCCACCCGGGGGGTGCCCAACGCATCAGAGTGGTTGCAAAAGCAAAAGTGGCCCACAAGTGGGCCGGGTGGCTACATAACCCCTGCCGCCTGTGGGTCCCAACCCTTCACAACGGGGGACAAAATCAAAATGTGGGGCGGGTGGCTGTGTCATCCCTTGCCACTTGAGGGCGTCATCAATGCTCCACGGCGTTGGACAAAAACAGAGTTGGCCCGCCCACTTGCTAGTAAGTTGTGATTTTGTCCCCATTGTGAAGCGGTTGGGACCCCCAAGGCGGCAGGGGCTATGTCACCCCCCGGCCCTCTTTTGGGCAGTTCCGATTTTATCCCCCGCTCTACAGCGTCGGGAAACCCCCAGCCGGCAGGTGTTATGTAGCCGGCCGCCCCGCTTGTGGGCTAGTAGTGATCTTGTTCCCCGCCTTGAAGCGTTGGGGGCCCCCGAGGCGGTAGGGGTTATGTAGCCTCCCGGCTAATTTTTGTGCCAGGTGTGATTTTGTCTCCCGCTTTGAAACGTTGGAGATGCCCTAGGTGGTAGGCGTATGTGGGCATGCGCCCCATTTGTGGGCTAACGCTCATTTTGTTCCTCGCTGTCAAGTGTTACCGACCTCTTAGCGGGCAGCGGTTATGTAGCCAACGAGCACCCTTGTGCGCCAACTCCGTTCTTGTCTAACGCCGTGGAGCATTTGGGACACCCACACGTGGCAAGGGATGACGTAGCCACCCGGCCCAATTTTTGATTTTGTCCCCTGCAATGAAGCGTTGGTGACCCCACAGGTGGCGAGGGTGATGCAGCCCCGCGGCGCACTTGTTGGCCAGTTCTGATTTCCCCACCTCCGAAGCGTTAGGGACCCGAGAGACGGCAAGGGTTATGTACCCACCCTGCCCGCTTGTGGGCTAGTTCTCATTATGTCCCCGCTCTCGGCGTCCCCCCCTCTCCCCCCAGGCAGTTGGCGTTATGTAGCCTCGCGGTGCACTTGTCGGGCAACCCTGTTTCCGTCCACCACTACGGAGCGTTGGGGACTTCCCCAGGTGGCCAGGGGTTATGTAGCCACGGGGCCCACTTGTGAGCCAATTCTGATTTTGTCCGCCGCTGTGAAGCGTTGGAGAGGCCCAATCGGCAGGGGTCATGCCACCCGGCCCACTTTTGGGCTATATCTCATCCTGTTCCCCACTTTGAAGCGTTGGAGACCCCCAAGTTGTCCGGGTTATTTAGCCCCCCGGCCTACTTTTGGGCCAACTCGGATTATGTCCCCCGCTGTGAAGCATTGGGGACGCCCCAGATGGTAGGGGTATGTGGGCACGCTCCCCATGTACCCTCCGTGAAGCGGCCGTTTGAATGGGAGATTTGTGGTAGTGCGAATTTGACAAGTTTTTGCTATGTTTTGCGCGGAACTTGGTGCCATCTTGTGCGTTTCTCGTGCTATCTTTGCCAAAAGCGTGGTACAACAAATGTGTGCAAATAAGAAGTTTCAACTAGCTACATGGTTTGGCATATTTGGTGTTGTTAGGTCGAATCTTAAATTCACGCACCGAAATTCACACATATATTCACACAACATTCACAGATTCACGAGCTTGTGAAATTCGTACAAAATTTGTAAGAATTTCGCACGAATGTGCCCCGCTTTATTGTTTCGCTCTCGTATAGCTCTTTAATACTCTCTTTGGCCTTGTCCCTGCAGACCGTGTCCCAGCTTGCCTCCTTGCAGTCCCGCCCCGAAGGTGTTGCCGACACCTTGGCGCGGTACCAAGCCCTCCCCGTCGCCCGTCACAAAATGGAGGAGGCAACGTATCAGCCGGGAGCACTTTCGGTGGAGGATGTATTGGTCTCGGCAGCATCCCTCAACCCTTCCCCCGAGGTAATTCACATTGACCTGCGCAGTCCGTCGCCCAACTCTTACATGGCTGGGAAGGCCTAGTCCACAAATTTGTTGAGCGAACTCCCCTTTCAGGTTCCCTCCCTTCGTTTTTTGCACCTTCTGCCCCAACCCGCCACCATGGACCAATTGTTGAATCAAATGCGTACTAACCCGGTGGGAAAGCCTAAGGATGCCCACGTCCACGTGTACTCCACCACTGACCTGGTGCATACCACCCCCATTGCGATATGGTGTGCCTTCAAGATCTTGCTGCAGAGGCACCACCGGACCATTCTTTTTTTCCCTTCATCTCGCACCTTGCCAACCCCCAGTGGTGGGAGGATTTGGGCATGGCTCCTTTCCATCCCACCATCCCACCAAAGGTTCACATCCCCGACATCACCCACCCCACCTTCTGCAGTACCACCTCTTTGCAATGGTACCGGGGTTCCTCATGCGCCCCCCTCTCCATTTCAAGTGAACCCCCCCTCCGCACCAACCATTCCCGAACCTTCCCATGGGGTGAAGGGCAACCCCGACCCCGACCCCAACACGGTTGGCCCCTCCCAGCCGCCCGTCAATGTTGTTGATGGGAACGGCACATTCTGCTTCGGTGGGTTGTCGAAGCATGGGATTACGAGCTGGGGAGGGGGAAGGTGATGAAGGCATGGGGCAGCGGCGACGGAAAAATCGTCGCCCCTCTCCTCCCCCCTCCACCTAGGACTGCCCCAGCGTGGACCAAGTGTTGTGGGTGGGGAAGGGGGCGGTTGGGAGGGTGACATTGTGGGAGGGGGGTGCTGCCCAGGCCCTCTTCACTGACGCCACTGAGGCGGTCCCGGCCGTCCCCCCCACTTGCCCCTACCACCCCACCTTCCTCTCCCGCTCCGCCCCGGTAGCCGACCTCGCAGTCATGGAGATCGCCGAGCACAGTGTGCTCTTTTTCGTGGGGGACCAACACAAGATCGAGATGTGCAAGGGGAAAACGTCGATGCGGAGTTGGAGATCCCCTTCGCCTTCTTGGGCGTTGCCCCCTCGTTGCGGCCGACCTCGCTGTGGCACCTCCTCAGCACTACCCGGGCGTGGCGGTTGCCTAAGTGCTCGAAGGCTAGGCCATGGTCAATCACGTGTCCATGTGATTGCAAGGTGTGCCCCCTGTGCATTTCGTGTGTTTGCTTGCTTTGTTGCCAAATTGGACGAAATTCGCACCAATTTGGTACGAATTTCCCACAAATGAATATGCTCCGCAAGTGTGTGAATACCGAAGTTTCTGTGAAATTGGTGGGAAATTCGTACTAATTTCGTACGCATGTCCTACGAATTTCGTCCACTTTTGTTCGTTGCATCGTTGCATCGTTGCATCGACGCTCCCGCTTCCTCAACTGGTGCCTCACACACTTTGCCTTGTATGTAGGTCGCGCTCCACACGTGGTCCCCGGAGGTCCGGTAGCACGCCCGCGGGCGGATAGTATGCACGAAGACGCCCCCCCCCCCCCTGCCTACCCCCCCCTACACCCCCCCCTACCCCCCCCCCTACCTCCCCCCCCCAACCTTCGGCTCGCTTCGCTCGCCGGACGGCTTGCTTCGCTCGACGCGGGGGCCACACCCGGCACCCCCCCTTAAATAACATGACTCCTGCGGTGGCCACAAATCGCCTTTTGTGTGTTCCGCCTTGTGTGTGCACCGCGTTCTGTGCGTACCACCTTGCCTGTGGCCCCTTAAATAACAAGACATCTTGCAGTGGCCACACACCGCCTTTTGTGTGTTCCGCCTTGTGTGTGCACCGCCTTCTGTGTGCACCGCCTTGCCTGTGGTCCCTTAAATAACATGACTCCTCTGGTGGCCACAAACCGCCTTTTGTGTTTTCCGCCTTGTGTGTGCACCGCCTTTCGTGTGCACCGCCTTGCCTGTGGCCCCTTAAATAACATGACTCCTACGGTGGCCACAGACCGCCTTTTGTGTGTTCTGCCTTGTGTGTGCAGCGCCTTATGTGTGTATTGCCTTGCCTGTGGCCCCTTAAATAACATGACTCCTAGGGTGGCCACAGACGCCTTATGTGTGCACGGCTTTGTGTATGCCCCGCCTTGTGTGTGCACCGCCTTCTGTGTGTATGATCCTAACCCCCCCCTCCTCTCCCCCAACCCCCCCCCCCATCCCCCCCCTACCTCACCCCCTACCTCCCCCCTCCCCCTGCCCCCCCCCCCTACACCCCTCCCCTACCTCCAAGGTAGGTAGGTAGGGGGGCGACTTCGTGCGATGGCGGGCGGTTCACGGGGCGTCATCGCGTGCAGGTGCCCGGTGAGGAAAGCAAGCGGGCACGCGGCTCGGGGGTGGACGGGCCCCGAGCGAGGCCCCAAGGGAGCGCAGCGATGCCTCCGCGCGCTCGGGACGCAGTGCGGGCGGCCGCAGCGAGGCAAGCTCACGTGTAGGGTGTGGGGAGGGGGCCGGGCGGGAGGTGATCATCCCCATGCTGCGCGCGAGGACTTTGCCCCCCCCCCCCCCCCCCGCCCTGGCCCGGGTCACCTTCGCCGTCAAGCAGCAGGATCCCGCCTGGCAACAGGGGGTGGCGCCCGTGCCCGACAGGCGGCAGCGGCATCTTCCCGCCGTGTGGCTGTGGAGGCCCCGGGGATGCAGGCGTACCTGCGCATCTCCTTCCCCTGCCCCCTTGTGATCCGGGGGGGTTCCAACCTGCCCGGGGGGCAGGAGCTGGTGGGCATGTTTGCCTACTGGCTTGTGAGCAGGCACTGGCGGGTGAAGACGGTGGTGTCGGGGATTGGGGAGGAGGGGACGGTGACCACGGCTGGCATCATTGCGCGGGCCGTGGTCACAAGGTGGGAGAAGCAGAGGGCGGATTCGGTGGACGTGGCATGGCTTGCCATGCGTGTCCATGTGGGGAGGATGTGGAGTAGGTGGGGGTTGTTGAGGTCATTGACGTCGAGGGGGAGGACGACGCCCCCCCCCCCCCTGCGCCCCGCGACGGGAAGCGGACCCCCCCCCCCGGAAGCGGACACAGGTGCGCCCCCCTGCAAGGCGCCGCAAACCAGCACCCCCGCGGAGTGGGCGGCACGTGACCGGCCGAGGGGGGCTGTGGATGACTGGGTGGAGCAGCAACAGCAGCAGCGCGGAATGTGGGAGGTCCGCGCCATCGGCGCGGAAGCCGCGCAGCGCGACCTGCAACCCCGCCGTGATAAGGCGAAGGAAGACTGCCGGGCCGCCGAGACGGAGCGTGATGCCGTTCGCCGCGACAAGGATCGCCTCTTTGCTAGGGTGAAAGTCTTCGAGCGGGAGGCGGCAAGCGCAGGGCCCCTAGGGGGCAATGCACCGGGACGGATAACGGGGTGAGCCCGAGACCCCATCGGCCGAGAGGGGGGTGGGGGCGCCCAACACCGCCGGCGCTTGGTTCTTTTTGGCCGGGTCGCAAGCATGGCATGTGCAGGCAGAGATGGAGGCGGGAAAGATGTCGGCTGTCGCCTCGGGCCTGCGCATGGCCTTGCTAACGAGCGGGCAGGGGTCGACGTGTCGACCGTGGCGCCCGGCCTTGCCAGGGTCACAGCCGCCCACGATAACCTGGCGCGGCAGCCCCCCCCCCCCCCCCCCGCCACCGCCTCACGGCAGCGGCGATGGACACCAATTTTGTGGCGGCGATGGAGCAGCTTTAGGGGTGGGGGGGGGAACACTGCCTTTGACATCGTGACTTCCGGTCCCATCTAACCTGCACGGATGTTATTTGTACATATTTGTATATGAATATATGTACATGCAAGTCCCCCCCCTTCCCCCTGATAAGGGCAGTTTGAACGACCTGTGGGGTACTCCCCCCGCCCCCACTTTGCAAAGTTTGCAATTGACGTGACGTCCTTTTCCACAACTATTCCTTTTTGCACTCAGCACATTGCACTTTTCAATTGTTGTTCTCGTGGCCCTCCCGTGTTGATTGCTGGGGGTGCCCAGAACCCCGGAGAATCAAGGCGGTTACATTCTTGCTCCCGTGCACGCAAACAGGAACCAACCACAGGATGTTTCATGTGAAGAAACGATAAAACAGGATGAAAACCGAGATTTTGGCTCAGATTCACGTCAAATTCGTTCAAAATTCGTACACAATTCGTACGAAATTCATAAGAATTTCATTGAACCTTCTGTATTCACACACATTCATTCGTAGGAATTTGGTTCGAAATTCGTCCGAATTTCACGTGAATCTCACCAAATGTAGTCACTTTGTGCATGGGGATGGTAGAACCTTACGATACAATCCTCCCCATTTCCACAGGGTTTGTACCAAACACCATGGGGCGTGGTGACCGCGCTCAGCGCAAGGAGCCGTTCCATTCCAGGCTGGAGGGTCCGTACAACTCTTGTTTCTAGGGTAAGCACTATTTGCCCGGTGTCGGGCAGGTACTTCACGGTGTAGGGTGCTGAAAGTTGCTTGGGAACAACTTGTTGGAGGTCTTGTAGGCGCCTCCATCGCGCGGGATTGGCTACCAAGCCAGCATGGAGGAGAGGTTCATTATTGCCGTTTGGCAGATCCGGGGGTTGCACCTCTCTAGGACAGAGGCGCGGTACCTTGTGGGGAGCATGACTTACAGGGTGGTATGGGAATAGGTGTACGGCATGCTTCGGCAGCTAGCTTTACCGGAGACCCGGGCGTTCACTGCCTGTACGGCGGACGACACGGCCATCTATGGCGCGGCTTGCTACCTCTCCGACCGCATCGGCCACTTGGTCAAGTGTTGACCACCCCCACCTTTGGACATCCTGCAGCCCCGGGACCAACGGCTGCATTGGTTGCCCATCGCGGTGGATGGTACATCGAGGCATGAGGCCTCGTACGTCCATTGCTTGCTTTGTGGCACCACCAGCCCCAACCAACTATCTAGTTGGTGGCTACCAGGGGGCGGTGCAAAGTGGGAGACCCTCTACACGGCCTCCGAAGACATAGCTTTTGATGACGAGTTGCGCAAGGCCGCAACCGTAAGTTTTAAACACACTGAAGGGAAAGATGGGTAATCCGCTTTTTTTCTGTGTGCAGATGCGAAAGTGCAGGTGCTAATGGCGGGTTGGCAAAACTGGAAGGAGGAATTCCCCGGAGCCATGGTGTGTTAGTTCTGCATGCGCAGCCGTGCTCGCTGCCTTGCTACCTTTGGCACAGCAAGTGCAATGCATGCCGACTGGATAGGGGCTATGGCCATAGGTGCTATATATAGGACAATTACCAGTGATAGGCGAGTGCCTGATTATGGCCTCCATGGGGTCCTCCGTGTCCTATTGCTCAGCATATACGGGACACGGGACTTAATTGTACAATTGACAAGTAAGGCACCGGCCAGTGTGGCATGCACCATGCTGCAACCAGTTTTAGTTGAGGCACGGCTTGTTGCACGAACTAGCACCCGTGCCTCAGTAAACAATGACAAGGTGAGGATGGAGTGTGGTGATGCCATCCACTTCGTGCGGAACAGGGGATGGGAGAAGGTAATGGATGCTTGACTACAACACCACAGTGTGAGGCAGCATCAAGTAGGAGGAAAAAGTTGCGGGTTGGTGTGCAAAACGTGGTGGGAGAATTTTGCAAGCATGTGTGTGTGTTCGCTTGGCGGTCTGCATGGTTCTCTAGAGCCGAGTTGGAGCGGCTCCAGAGCCATAGCATAGCCATGGGTGCTGCCCACAATGAGCTCCAGTGGGGCAAACTTCTGTGGACGCATCTTTGGATAGACCACATGTATTTTTTTTGCAAAGAAGTGGAGAATCTTGTCAAAGTTCTCTAGCTTTGCCATGGAGGGAAGTCACCGGAGGCTGAAGCGCATGTTGCGCAACAGCGGGGGCCTAAGCCTTGTCCAGGGGAGACTAGGGGTGCAAGTGGTTGTGGACAACCACACCATTGATGATAGCCTGGCGGCGCATGGGTGGGATGCGACCAAAAGGGCACAAAATGGGCAAGGGCCCATGAGTGTACAAAGGTACGCAAGCGGTACAAGAAGACGGCTTCTAACCGACATGCAGCACCTTCCAACTTAGCCGGCTCTTTAGGTTAGCACTCGGGGCAGTGAATGAGACCCAAAGTGGGCAATTTGAAAGTGTCTGTTTTCATGATGGAAATTTGAGGTTTCATTTTTGCAGGTTTCACACCCCACTTCGTTACATTGCTTCTTGAGCCCTTTACAGGTCCGCTGTGTGGAACATAAAAAACAAACGCGAATTGAAAGGAGATGGAGTCTGTTGCGCTCTTGCTCAGCGCAAGGAAGCCCAACTGTCCACTTCAGGCCATGATTTTCAACAACTATCAGTGTTTGCGCTCTGCAGAGCGCTCCGTTGCCTGAACAACCTTTTTTAAGCCGCACGTGCGAGAGATCCGTAGACGTTATTGGATATTTTAATGCAAAGCTGGCCTGTTGCGCTCTGCAGAGCGCTCCAAACCCTGTGTGTACAAACGAGGCCGTCATTTCCTTCAATTACTATTCCATGCACTCTAGAGAGCGCAAAATGTGGCCGGCCGGTGCGACGTTAACTGGACGTTTTTCCAGGATACCCTCAACTGGGTAGTTTGTTTTTCAAAACAGGGGACAGAGCGACATCGGTTGTTCAAAGTCATAACACTCTGCTTGCAAACTTGGACAATGCACTACATGCCTCCCTAGTACTACGAGATGTAAGGTGCCCCTTAGATCTGAAACGCAAAGGGGTTGAGAGTTTGCAGTGGAAACCCCTTCTGCCTTCCCCACCGCTTACTGGCACTCAGTGTGATCTAGCGTGAATTTTGAAGTCTGTGGTCAGTATGCAACAAAAGTCCAACCGCCTATGTTGATCGATATGAACCTTTTTTACAGTGTGGCAAAAATGTTGTACTCCAGTACATATGACGTCTACAAGCTTCATAATGTGCTCCGCTACTGTCCTATGGTGTATGGTGTTTGGCATGCGTACAAGTACTGCCGTGAAGCAGTCTATCGCAACCCCTTCTCTCTATGTACTTTTTTGTCATCTGGTCCACAAAGTCCTGATACGGACGTTTACACACACCCCAAGCTGATTTGGAAGGAAAGGCTGATCATGAGTCTGTTACTCGTTGCCCCCCAGTACTTGCAACAGTTGAAAAAAAACTTTGCGCTCTGAAGAGCGCTCCAGTCGGCAGTAGGTCGGTACTGCAACAACAGTGTTTGCAACAAACAGAGGCAATGTTCAACTTGTTGAATGATTACGTCCCCATTTTGTTTATTTTGGGTATGCTGGTCCGTGATTGCAACTAGTGTACAGGGCAAAGAGTTCAAGTGCCTCACCCAGCACAATTGTTGTTGAATATGTCTATGCTGGTTTTGTTGCGATTGTTTGATGGTTCTGAGGGTTCACACGAATATCTCAGAACGTTGGTAGTAGCAAAACTGTTGTGGGTTCCATGGCATGGTACACCCCCCCAGTACGCACAACGAGGAGCCTTCTGAGGCCATGCTCTCTCGGTTTGCTGAGAAGTTGCGGCAATTCCCATCCACCTCTTGCAAACTCCAAGGGGCCATTGACCTTTTCCTGCTAGTTGCCCCGGCTGCAAGGGGGAAAAAAAGATTTGCACAACAGCGGGCTTTAGCAACGCGTTGTAGATGCCATTCCGATGCACCTTTCAATGTTTGTGCGTGATACGGACCGTGTCCCCCATCCAGCTGCGGAACGGTCATCTGCTCCCTGGCGAAGGTGGTGGGTGCCTCCCCGGAGTCCATGTCTTCCCGGGATCATTGCGGGTTCCCTTTTGAACCCAACGGCTGCAGGCTTTTCTGGTGAAAACGTTACACACACTTGCAGGAGCTGTGGATGTGAACAATGAAACTGTAGATGTGCTTAATTCATTGTGTGCACGGTATACTCATCGTGAAATAGCCGCGGCCACGGCAGAAAGGGACCACATCTTTAGGCAGAACCCCCTCCCACAACGATACCGCCCGCGTCGACCCCCCCCCCAGCCCCTCCTGCACCACCTGCCCCCCCAAGTTGGCCTGGCGGGTGTACCCGATGGTGAGGACGAAGTGCAAAGTGAGTATGACGGTGATGACTGTGAAGAAGTGGTGGACCAATGTAGTAGAATCACTGTGTCTGACTGTGACGGGGATGTGGTTGAAGAATTCACATGTTTAGAAGAGGATTTGTCTTTCGTCCTTGAAGAATCCGATTGTGAGCAGTAAATTTAGATTTCTGCCCATTTTTGCTTTCAATGCACCCGTTTTCTTGCGTTTTCTCCCTTTTTGGCATTCCCTTTTGCGCAACATGGAGCAGCCTTCAGAGTCTGAGTTGCCACTTCCTCGAGATGAGACCTCAAAAATCTCAGTCAAGCCCTGGAGGCTTGTTTGACACCTTCCCAGAATGCTTCTCTGGACGATCCTGCAACGAAGGCCCGGAACAGTGAGAGTATGGAAAAGGCAATGGTGAAGAACAGCCTCACGGAGTGGGTGGAGCCAAAGCAGGTCAACATTCTTTTTCAGAAACTGCGCTTGGGATGGGGAAAATAGGCTTGCGCCCGGGGGGGGGGTCACGGCTTTCGCCTGAAGGAGGGGGGGGGTTTGGGAAATGGACACCTGTGACGGGACCTATGTATGGTCCTCATTGTCAGCCTTTTTTTGTACTATGCTATCCACTCTCTGATTTTTCAATATAGGCAGATCCTGACTTAGCTTAGTTGGTAGTAGGCCTAGGCTCCATTTCCAGAGGTCCTGGGTTCAAACCCAGCTGCATGTAAATATTTTTTCCCTTCGCTTTTTTGGTCTTTCTTATGTCTGTATGTCCTCTGACGTGTCTTCCTTGACATCTGCATCAGACTAATTTGCCAACGGGAGGCCATGGTGGGGCGTTGCATCCCCCCCCTCCCCCCGTGCTATGGGAACCAACCGGAATAGACCGGACATAAATACCACCACCGTTGGGGGTAGGGGGGGGACTGGGGGGCTGTGTATACCGGTTGTCATTGCCCCGTCACGGCGGGCCAGAAAGGGGGGGGGGGGTTGGGAAATGGACATCCGTGACCCCCCGTGGGCGCAAGCCAATTTTCCCCCACCCCTGGGATCCCAACTAAGAATATGGGCAACTGCGCAAGAGGAATCCTTAACTCGTGGCGGCACGGCTGGCCAGTTTGAAGCAGCATCCACCTCACAGGAATTTGGAGTGCATCCTCTGGCGAGCTCCATGTGCACTGTACACAGTGACTGCAGTTTGATGTGTTTGCTCCATTTTCAGTATCAATATTAAGCGTGTTTGTCTCGTTGCGCTCTGCAGAGCGCTCCTGTGGTGTCATTCCTCATTTTAATATTGCCAGATGTACCCCTGTGTCCTCTGCAGGAAATATCTTTTACGCCATGACCTTCCAGCACCTGCCTGCCGCGGCGTACGAATGGTGGAAGGAGTTGTGTGCGAAACGAAAGGAGATCCCAACCTGGATGGGTTATGTGATGGCAGATGTGGTCAAGGCAGACACACCGCACGCATCCGAGAACAGATCAGTGGGGACTCAAATGCGCAACAGTGGTCTGTGGCCGGCATGGAGTTGTACCAAGTGGGCAATACAATTTGGCGGGAGTACGAGAGTGAGGAGTGGAAGCAGGATAAAAAAGTAGCCCTGATGTCTGTGCTACGAAAGGGTGGCCAGATCCGTGGACCCGAGAAACCGGTATGCTGCCTATCCCCATTCAAATAGTGGCGTCTCGTGAATTTCCGCTCTGCAGAGCGCTTTTGACTGCATTTGTCCTAAATATGATGGTAGTTATTGACGTCTCGTACCTATTGCGCCCTGCAGAGCGCATTTTTGGAAACCTCCTTCTTTTGAGGGTGTCAGGAGAACCCGTGGAGAGCCCGGAGACCCTTGCAGCGCCTGGTGGTAGCAACGGAGAATCGATGCGAGGATGGGCTGAAGAATTTCGCGAAAGTCTGCAAGGAAGGTAATGTCCTACCGCTCGATGTGTCCCAGGGTCACAGAACACGTCACCAACAGTCCTATATACCATTGTTACCCGCAGGGATTACCTGTACAACCCTTTGCCCTGCATTGGGCATGGGTGCAGACCACTGCCAGAAGATCATCGACTACATGACATCGGACAAGGCAACGCTACTTGGGCTCAACAAATTATGCCGGAGACTGAAGGATGACCGCAATTGGGAGTACGTGTACCTCCATCTAGAGAATACCATGATCCACGACACTCGAAGTATGCTCGCTCTCAAATCCTGCCCGTAAAGCAACAGTGCCGTCCTATTGCGCCCTGCAGAGCGTAAAAATTTTTGTACCATCAAATGAGCCATTCAATTTCGACGTGTGCATCAATTTGCGGTCTGCAGAGCGTAAATTTTACTGTACCACCAAATGGGACATTATATTTCAACCTGTGCATCCGTTTGTGCTCTGCAGAGCGCATCGCTACCGAAATGTCATTTGAACCCACTGTGTGGATTTATTTATGCGCCCTCCCAGGAAATCAAGAGGAACTGGCACGTGTACGGAAGCTGGTGACCAGAAATATAGCAATTAAGTTGAATTTTGGCAAGTCGGTCCGGTCAACAAATTTTGAGTATCCTCCTTGGTTTGTGGTGGGGAAGTGCAAGCTCTGGGCAAGTGAGGAGTGGCGTCCCTTCGGGCTGCCTATGTCAAAGCCGCGGGTGATACCAAAGGTGGACAGCAGTGGAGAGAAGCTGGCTATACTGACGTTGAATGAGATGGGTGCATCACCATCACTTCTGGAGACGACAGAGGCTTGAGACGCGAATGACGCTATGGGAGAAATGAGGAATTTCTCGTTGGGTGGTTCTAGGGGCGTGCCTGCTAGCGCTGCAGACCCTCCTTTTGCTGCGGTATGCACTGCCACAGCACAATTCTTTGTCTCGATGTCTCGTTGTCCAAATTCAGTTTGACCCCCCGCCCGCCGGGGGCCTGTTGCCTCTTTGCCCCCCCCCCCCCGCATTGCCCCACCCACTCCTGCCCCCCCCCCCCCATACCCATGCAGATCCTTGTGGACCTTGAGGATGATTACATGGGTGAGCTTCATCCCTTATTGGACACAGTACTGGGCAAGGAGGTTCCCATAGCCGTTGTGGGTCGTGGCAAGGCGCCGAAGTTCTTCATCGACCAATTGCGTGGGCTGGATAGCTGCGATAGCTGGCAATGGGTCTCAACTACTACCTACGATAAGACTGCTTGCACTCTTACTATGCGGATGGTGGAGAGAAAGGTGCATTTTGGAATCCCCCATAAGTTAGGCATAAAGGTACCCAGTTTTTTTTATATGATCAAGGCGAGTACAAGGCACCCCTGCCAGTCCCTGTTGTGGGTTGGTTCGTGAAGGCTGTGAGGTTGTGCCTAGCGATACACAAGCTCCCGAGGAATCTGCTTCCTTTTCGGCTGTCACCTCTAATGTTACGATGCCCTGTCACCTCTTCAGATGCCTGACGGAATCAACCTGTGTTGCCGTCGCATACACTGCCAAGTATGCTGACAAGCCTGAGTTCATGAGCCAGCTAGGGACCACCATAGCAAATATGGACTGTTTTTCTATTGTTGACTGGCAGGAGTGGTTCCATTGCATCGATGAGGGGTGTTTGTGTGAGGTAGCCAAGGCACAAGCCCCAGAAGAGGAGAATTCCCGAGGATGACATTGAGCAGGTCGATGCCCTGGATGCACCTGCTGATGCTCCAGTGGCCAGTAAGCGCAATACTTAGGCGGTCCTTTACGCACGTAGACTTCGTCGCTAAAAGGCACGATTCATGGCAATATTAACATCCGTTTTGTGCCCCGCAAAAAAGCATACCATTTTTTCGGCCAACTACACGTGTACTTTCATGGTTGGACACAACAACCTCGCCTTTTGTTGCTCCCAGAGGTGCACATATACACCCCCTATTCTAGGTTGAAAATTGTATCATTTCAAAATTTTTGGGCACTGCAGTGCTCAAAAAATTGAAATGGCTTTTTTCAGTGGGTTCTCCAGTACACCTCTGTAGTCATCTCCACAGGTAATGTCCTACTGGAGCAGCAGGCATCAAAACTTGGCATACCGGTCATCAATGGGTCATTGCACGGCGGGGTTATACTCGGAAGGCCAGGTACAATGTACCTTGCCCAATCACTTCCATTCTTGTCCAAATGTGCATACAATCACAGTGACTGGGTCAGGGGCAGCTGTAACAAAAAACAAACCAGAGTTTTGCATGTGCTTGCCTGTCATCACCCTTGCTTCATGTTTTAGGTTGCATTTTACAGTGTGGTTTGAAACGCACCAGCGGATGACATGGACCAATTGGATTTTTCTTCGGATGGACACTGCAGTGCCCAAATTTGAAAGGAATATATGAATTTTGACTGGCACATGTGGTACCCCCTACACACACAGTCACTTTGGATAATTCACAGGCTTTTAGGGGTCTTCCCTGCAGAGCGCAATTGTGCAATTTTTCAAAATGGTTTTTCAGCCCCCGTTTTGGGGTGGTACCCATTTGGGAACTGTGGCAATTTTGGGACGTGCGTAAAGGGCCGCCTAAGCAAGATCTCAGATGGCAATCCTCGTCCCCCAAAGCAAAACCAAACACGGAACACCCCTCAGACACCCGATGCCATTTCTGCCATGGATGCTTTGGCCGCAAAAGCCAAGGAGCCGAAGCCACCAGCTAAGAAGGGCAAGAAACGAATTCTCTGTCCCCTTTTTCATGTGTGGAATTTATATGGTTTCGATTTTGTTGCGCTCTGCAAGGCGCAAAGTTTGCAACTTGTACGTTTTTGGGCTTGCTACTGTGCGTGCTCGCACGAGAAGTGCTGTCTGCTTTCATCACGTTTTTGAATGCGGCCTTTGGAGGTCCATCATTGCAGTATTGCGATTTACACTACTGATACGGTCAAATGCATTTCTATCAGAAGCATTGGTGTCTACGTCTGTGTGAAAACGCACCCCCGGAAAGTGTCGATGTTGCTTTGTATGTTCCATGTGTGACGTGCACACACATCATCAAAAAATTGTTTCGTCTATTGTAGGTGGCTCATTTTCAAGTCGGAGTATGCAAAGAAAAGGCACATAACCTACAAAAAGAGGTTGTTGGAATCACCAGTAAAAATGTCGTTGACCAACATCACCAATTTTGGGGTTGAAAAACAGCATTTTAAAACGGTGGTCCCATGCGCCCCGGGAGTGCTATGGCCGTGCCCTAAAGAGCCGCCTAAGTTCAAACCCTAGAGTGGCAGTTCCGGTGTCACAAGAAATGGCGATGAATATACCATACCGCCCCAGACCATTGTTGCCTGTGGCCCTGTGGGGGTACCCCCGGTGTTAGGACAAACGAGGGGGTGCAATTTGTATGAATTCACGTGAATTGGTACGAAATTTGTACCAAATTCGTACGAATTCACCTGAATTCACGCCTATGAATCGGCTACAGGCTTGCCGGGTTTTGGCACTTTTTGTTTTGGGCGCAGCTTAGGCATGGTGGATGCTTTTGGGGCGGGACTTCCACTGGAGGATGCGTAATGAACCTTGGGCAAGAATTTTACCCCCTCAAGTCCCTTAGAAAGAACCAAAAATATGGCGTTTTCCTCCGAAAACCTCGAAATTTGGGTCAATTCGCGTGAATATTGACACCCCATTCAAACGGCCACTTATCCCCTGTTCACCAAGGGTACACACTTGTGGGCTAACCGTAATTTTGTTCCCCGTTGTGAAGCGTTGGGGACTCCTTAGTTGGCAGCGGTTATGTAGCCACCTGGCACCCTTGTGGGCCAACTCTGTTTTTGTCCACCGGTGTGGAGTATTGGGGACACCTACATGGGGCAAGGGATGACGTAGCCACCCGGCCCAATTTCTGCTTTTGTCCCTCGCATTGACGCGCTGGGGACTCCATAGCTGACAGGGGTGATGCAGCGGCCTCGCCCACTTAATGGCCAGTTCTGATTTTGTCCCCCACTGTGAAGCTTTGGGGATCCCACAGGCGGCAGGTGTTATGTAGCCACCCGGCCCTATTGTGGGCTGATTCTGATTTTGTCGCCTAACGTGAATTCCTGGGGACCCGCCTCTTCGTGGCAAGGGCCTATGTACCCAACCGGCCCACTTGTGGGCCAGTTCTGATTTTACCCCCCACTCTTGGCGTTGGGGGCCCCCTAGGCCGTTGGCGTCATGTAGCAACCCGGCGCACTTGTTGGCCAACGCTAATTTTGTCCACCGATGCGGAGCGTTGGGGACGTCCCTCGGTTGCAAGGCTTTATGTAGCCACGCGGCCCACTTGTGCGCCAATTCTGATTTTGCCCGCCGCTATGAAGCGTTGGAGAGGCCCGATGCGGCAGGGGTGATGTAGCCACCTGATTCTGTTGTCGGCCAATTCTGATCCTGTTCCTTGCTTTGAAGCATTGGAGACCCCCCAGGTGGTAGGGGTTATTTAGCCACCCCGCCCATTTTTTGGGCAAGCTCTGATTTTGTCCCCCGCCTTGAAGCGTTGGGGACGCCCTAGGTGGTAGGGGTATGTGGCCACCCGCCCAACTTGTGGGCTAACCTTGATTTTGTTCCTTGCTGTGAAGTGTTGGGGAGCCCTCAGGTGGTGGCGGTTATGTAGCCAACCGGCACACTTGTGGGCCAACCCTGTTTTTGTCCCCCCCTTCGGCGGCGGGGGTGATGCAGCCCCCTTGTCCACTTGTGGGCTAGTTCTCATTCTCTCCCCTGCTTTAAGGCGTTGTGGATCCCGCAAGCGGCAGGCCCGCCGGGCCCAATGGTGCGCGTATTCTGATTTTGTCTGCCGCTATGAAACTGGGGACCCCCTAGGCGGCAGAGATTATGTAGCCGACCTGCGATTGTGGGCTAGTTCCGATTTTGTCCCGCCCTTTGAGGGGTTGGGGACGCCCCAAGCGGTAGAGGTCATGTAGCCACCCGGCCTACCGGTGGGCCACCTTTGATTTTGTCCACAATTCTGATGTGTGGGGACCCCCTAGGTGGTAGGGTCTATGTAGCCACCGTGCCCACTTGTGAGCAAGTTCCGATTTTGCCCCCGGCTTGGAAGCGTTGGGGACCCCCAGGCGGCCGTGGCTATGTCGCCACATGGCCCACTTGTGGGCCAATTCCGATTTTATCCCTCGCTTTGTAGTGTTGGGGACTCCCGGCGGCAGGGGTTATGTAGCCACCCCGCCCACTTGTGGGCCAACTCTGATTTTGTTCCCCTTCTGAAGTGTTGGAGAGGCCCCAAGCACCGGGGGTTCTGTAGCCATCCGCCCCTTTTGTGGGCCCGTTTTGATTTTGGTCCCTGCTCTGAGGCGTTGGGGACCCCCAAGCAGCAGGGGCTATGTAGCCACCCGGCGCCCTTTTGGGCCACCTCTCATTTTGTCCACCGCTCTCAAGCTTTGGGAACCCCCCGGGCGGCAGGGGCTATGTAGCCATCCGGGCCACTTGTGGGCAAGTTGTGATCCCGTTCCTCGCCGTGAAGCGTCGGGGGCCGCCTAGGCGGTAGGGGTTATGTAGCCTCCCGGCCAACCTATGGGCCAACTCTGATTTTGTCCCCCGCTTTGAAGCGTTGGGGACGCCCCTGGCGGTAGGGGATGTGTGGCCACCAGCCCCAAGTTTTGTTGTGTAGCCACTGGGCACACTTGTAGGCAAACTGTGTTTTTGTCCACCGCTGCGGAGCATCGGAGACACCCCCAGGTGTTAGGGGATGTTGTAGCCACGCAGCCCACTTGTGGGCTAGTTCTATTCTTGTCCCTCGATGTGAAGCCTTGGGGACCCCATAGGTGGGAAGGATGATGCAGCCCCGGGCCCACTTGTGGGCCGGTTCTGATTTTGTCCCTAGCTGTCAAGCGTTGGGGACCCTAGAGGCGGCAGGGGTTATGTAGCCACCTGGTCCACTTGTGGGCTACGTCTCATTTTGTCCCCTGCTTTGAAGCGTTGAGGACCCCCGAGGCGGCAGGAGTTATGTAGCCACCCGGCCCACTGGCGGGCCTCTTCTGATTGTGTCCCCCGCTGTGAAGCGTTGAGGACCCCTCAGCCGGCAGTGGTTAGTTAGCCACCTTGCCCACTTGTGGCCTAGTTGTGATTGTGTCCCCTGCTGGTTGGGGACGCCGAGGCGGTAGGGGCTGTGTAGCCATCTGGGCCACTTGTGGGCTTGTTCTAATTTTGTCCCCCGCTCTACAGCGTTGGGGACCCCCCAAAGTGGCATGGCCTATGTAGCCACCTGGCTCACTTGTGGGCCACTTGTGATATTGTCCGCCGCTGTGAAGCCTTAGGAACCCCACTCCAGGTCGCAAGGGCTTATGTAGCCACCCGGCCCACTTGTGGGCAAATTTGAAGTTTGTCCCCCGTAGTGAATCGTCGGGGACCCCTCAGGGTGCAAGGGTTGCGTTGCCCCCCGGCCCTCTTGTGGGCCAACCCTGTTGCTGCCCATTGCTTTGGTGGCTTGGGGACGTCTCCAAGTGTCAAGAGTTTATGTAGCCACGTGGCCCCCTTGCGGGCCACTTTTGATGTTCGGGACCCCACAAGCGGCAGGGGTTATTTAGCCCCGTGGCTCACTTGTGGGCCAATTCTGGTCTTCCCGCCAGTGTGAAGTGTTTGGGTCCCCCAAGGCGGCACAGGCTATGTAGGCACCTGGCCCACTTGTGGGCCAACTCTGATTTTGTTCCTCTGTTGTGAGGCGTTGGAGAGGCCCCATGCGGCAGGGGTCGTGTGGCCACCCGGCCCGCTTGTGGGCCACCTCTGACTATGTCCCCGGCTTTGAAGCAATGGGGACCCTAGAGGCGGCATGGGCTATGTAGCCCCCCGGCCCACTTGTGGGCAAGGTTTGATCCTGTTTCCCGCCCTGAAGTGTTGGAGGCCCCCAGGCGGTAGGGGTTATGTAGCCTCCCGGCCAATTTTTGGGCCAACCATTATTTTTTCCCCCGCTGTGAAGCTTTGGGGATGCACTGAGTGGCAGAGGCTATGTAGTCAGCCGGCACACTTTTGGGCTAGTTCCAATTTTTTTCCACACTGTGAAGCGTTAGGCACCGCTCCGGCGGCAGCGGTTATGTAGCCCCGGCACACTTGTGGACCAACTCTATTTCTGTCCACCACTATGCAGCGTTATTGACGCCTTCGAGTGGCAAGGGATGATGTAGCCCCCCGGCCAATTTGTCCCCTGAACTGAAGCGTTGGGGACCCCACGGGCGGCAGAGGTGATGCAGCCCTGCGGCCCATTTGTTGGCCAGTTCTTTTTTGTCCCCGATGTGAAGGGTTTGGGATCCAGAGACTGCAGGGGCTATGTAGCCACCCGGCCCACTTATGGGTCCATTTGGATTTTGTTCGTGTTGTGAACCCCTGGGCACCCCCCACGCGGCAGGGGTTATGTACCCGACTGGCCCAATGGCGGGCCTATTCTGATTTTGTCCCCCGCTCTCGGCGTTGGAGACCCCCAAAGCGGCAGCGGTTATGTGGCCACCCTGCCCTCGCGGGCTAGTTGTGATCTTGTCCCTTGCTCTGAGGGGTTGGAGAGGCCCCGAGTGGTAGGGGTCATGTAGCCACCCGGCCTACTGGTGGGCTACCTCTGATTTTGTCCACCGTTTTGATGCGTTTGGGACCCACCAGGCGGTAGGGGCTATGTAGCTACCGTGCCCACTTGTCAGCAAGTTCTGATTTTGTCCCCTGCTGTTTAGCGTTGAAGACACCTTAGGCAGCCGTGGCTATGTTACCACTCGCCCCTTTTGTGGGCCCGTTCTGATTTTGTCCCCTGCTCTCAAGCGTTGGAGAGGCCCCAGGCACCGGGGGTTCCACACCCACCCGCCCCTTTTATGGGCCCGTTCTGATTTTGTCCCCCGCTCTGACGCGTTGGGGACCCCCAAGCGGCCGGGGCGATGTAGCCACCCGGCGCACTTGTGGGCCACCTCTCATGTTATCAACCGCTATCAATTTTTGGGCACCCGCTAGGCGGAAGGGGCTATGTAGCCACCCAGCCCTCTTGTGGGCAAGTTGTGAACCTATTCCCCGCCGTGAAGCGTTGCGGCCCCCCAGCCGATAGGGGTTATATAGCCTCCCGGCCAATTTATGGGCCATCTTTGATTATTTCGCTCCCACTACCCTTCACCCGCCCCCACTACCGTGATTTTGTTCCCCGCTGTGAAGCGTCTTGGACCTCATAGGCGGCAGCGGTTATGTAAGCACTCGGCACTTTTGTGGGCCAACTCCATTTTTGTCCAGCGCTATGGAGCAATGGGGACGCCTCCAGGTGGCAAGGGATGACGTAGCCACCCGGTCCGCTTGTGGGCTAGTTCTCATTTCGTCCCCCGCTGTGAAGCTTTGGGGACCCCATCGGCGGCAGGGGGAATGTAGCCCCCCGGCCCACTTGTGGGCTTGTTCTGATTTTGTCCCCTGGTGTGAAGCGTTGGGGACCGCAGAGGCGGCAGTGGTTATGTAGCTACCCGGCCCACTTGTGGGCTAGTTCTAATGTTGTCCCCCGCTCTGAAGCGTTGGGGACCCCCCACACGGTAGGGGTTATGTAGCCACCCGGCCCATTTGTGGGCTTGTTCTATTTTTGTCCCCCGATGTGAATCGTTGGGGACCCCACAGGCGGCAGGGTTTATGTAGCACTCTGGCCCACTTGTGGGCTAGTTCTGATCCTGTCTCCCGTTGTGAAGCATTGGGGACCCCCAAGGTGGCAGGGGCTATGTAGCCACTCGGCCCACTTATGGGCCACTCTGCTTTCATCCCTCGCTATGAAGCGTTGGAGAGGCCTAATTTGGCAGGGGTCCTGTAGCCACCCGGCCCACCTGTGGGCCACCTCCCACTTTGTCCCCCGCTTTGAAGCGTTGGGGTCCCCTAAGGCGGCAGAGGCTATGTAGCCACTTGGCCAACTTTTGGGCGAACTCTGCTTTCTCCCTGCTCTAAAGCGTTCGAGAGGCCCCATGGGGTACGGCTCATGTACCCACCCCGCCCACTTGTGTGCCACCTGTGATTCTTTCCCCGGCTTTGAAGTGTTAGGGTCCCTCCATGCGGCAGTGATTATGTAGCCACCCTGCCCACTTGTTGGCCACTTCTGATTTTGTCCCCCGCTCTGAAGCGTTGGGCACCCTCAGGCGGCAGTGGCTATGTAGCCGCCCGGCCCACTTGTGGGCCACCTCTGATTTTGTTCCACCGCTTTGAAGCTTTGGGGACCCTCTAGGCGGCAAGGGTTATGTAGCCACATTGCCCGCGTGTGGCCAACTTCTGATTGTGGGCCCCGGCTTTAAAGCGTTGGGGACCCCCTAGGCGGCAGGGGCTATGTAGCCACCCGGCCCACTTGTGATCCAACTCTATTTTAGTCCCTCGCTCTAAAGCTTTGGGGACCCATAGGCGGCCGGGGTTCTGTAGCCACTTGGCCAACTTGTGGTCGGACTTAAATTTCGTACCCCGCCTTAAAGCGTTGGTGACCCCTAGGCGACAAGGGTTCTGTAGCCACCCGGCCCACATGTAGGGCAACTCTGTTTTCGTCCACCGCTCCAAAGCCCCGGGGAACCCGGAGGTGGCAGCGGTTATGCAGCCACCCGGTCCGCTTGTGGGCCTACTACGATTTTGTCCCCCGTTGTGAAGCGTTGGGGACCCCCGAGGCGGCAGGGGCTATGTATCCAATTGGCCCACTTGTGGGCAAGATCTGATTTTGTCTCCCGCCTTGAGGCTTTGGGAGCCTTACCAGACGGCAGGGGTTGTGTAGCTACCAGGGCCTCTTGTGGGCAATTTCTGATTTTTTCCTCGCTCTGAAGCTTTGGGGACCCCCCAGGCGGCAGGGGTTATGTAGCCACCCGGCCCGCTGGTTGAACAACTCTGATTTTGTACCCCGTTGTGAACCGTTTTGGACGCCCCAAGCGGCAAGGGCTATGTAGCCAATCGGCACACTTGTGGACCAGTTCTGATTTTGCCCGACGCTGTGAAGCGTTGGGGACCCCCGAGGGGGCAGGGGCTATGTAGCCACCCCGCCCACTTGTGGACCAACTCTGATTTTGTCCCCCGCTCTAAAGCTTTGGAGACGCCCCGGGCGGCAGGATTCCTGTAGCCACCGGGCCCACTTGTGGGCCACTTCGGATGTTGTCCCCCGTTGTGAATCGTTGGTGACGCCCCAAGCGTTAGGGGCTATTTACTTAGGCGGCTCTGTACGCACGTAGACTTCGTTGCTAAAACGCACGATTCATGGCGATTTCAACATCCGTTTTTTGCACCTAAAAAAAGCATACCATTTTTTCGGCCAACCCCACGTGGATTTTCATCGTGGGATGCAACAACCTCGCCTTCTGTTGCTTCCAGAGGTGTACGTATACACCCCCTATTCCGGGCTGAAAATTGTATCATTTAAAATTTTTCGGCACTGCAGTGCCCAAAAATTTGAAATGGCTTTTTTCAGTGGGTTCTCCGGTACACCTCTGTAGTCATCTCCACAGGTGATGTCATACTGCAGCAGCATGCATCAAAACTTGGCATACCCGTTATCCATGGGTCATCGCACCGCGGTGTTATACTCGGAAGGCCACGTACAATGCACCTGCCCAATCACTTCCATTCCTGTCCAAATGTGCACTTGAAAATGGACTTCCAGTACTTTTGGGCACTGCAGTGTCCAAAAAATTGAAAACTCCGTATTTCACTCCTATTGGTTCCCATTGCGTAACACCTAACAAAGGACGTATGAATCATTGGACGTTGGTACTCATCCTCTGCTCATTGGAAATATATTGCCGGTTGTCTGACTGCCACCTTGGAGTGTACCCAGGCTTTGGAACGTCCCACGTCCATTGGGGGATACATTGTTTGGATCTTCGCTAGCTGCTTTTGGTCTATGCCGCATCAGGTTTGTTTTGTGATGGTGCCTGTGTTTTCTTTGTCCCCTTACCTTTGCTGCTGCGAACAGGACTTTTGTCCATGGATGCGGCTCCCTTCCGGCAGTTCCTTAGTTCGAAGGTATATGCTTCAAAGGAGGATCTATCTGAGGCTATGGGTGTGGATAAGGGTGCCGATGCGTTTTGTACGTGGGTGTTAGATCTCCGGTTGGAGTGGAGAAGTAGGCGGTCTGTTGGTGAATACATCCAACAAAGGGACAGGCGGACCGTTAATTGTCTGCCGGACCAATGTTTCCGTGTTGCTGAGCAAGAGATTTTTAATGTATGGTCTGTTCTACACAAGAGCTGTCGTCCACGTGCCAAGAGGGCTGTAGGTGTTCAACCCAAGAGTCGTGTGCAACGTAGGTGTTTGGCTCACATGGGTCAATGTTCTTACAATGTACCCTCCTTTGCAGTTCAAGGAGCAACTGCGTGCACCAGTCTTTGGCAGACCTTGGAAGGTAAACCCGCTGTTCTGTGGTTCGATAATTTTTATAGACGTAACTTCCGGCCTGTGCCTGGTAATGAGAACCGGTCCCTTAATTGTACAGCTGGTGCTATCATCCTCTTGAAACGACCTGTCAACGTTATGCCGTCTTTTCCTAGCCTCTCGGTCTTGCGGCAGAGGATTGGGTACACTGCAGACTTGTTGGTGCAGAGCCATAAAAACTTCATTGATGGCTTGCAAGGGTTGATGGACGACCCCATCCGCCTTCAACATGTTCGTTGTCCCTTGGACATACGACGAGCTAATGTTACCAGCCTAGCTTGGACCCCCTTTTTTCTCACAGACCTAACTGTGTCCGCTACCCCCGACCTTGTCTCTATTATTCACGGGCTCCAGGAGGTGCAGCAGCACACACAGCACCGTCTTCCATTGTTGGTCGACGCAAATATTCACTACCGTGTCCTTAAGCTCGTTTACAGCATCAGTCATGCTCGGTACAACGTGCCCCTGTTCATTACACGTACCCCAGTAGTGTATGGCACATGGCACCCATATAAATATTGTGTAACCCTGTGCTACAGAAGATTCTTCCCTTTATTTACCTATTTTTCCTATGGTTCACTCAATTTGGGCACTGCAGTGCCCAACTTTCCGAAACTCATCTATATGGAGCGTATGATTCTGGTGCTCTTGCACTTGGCCCATCAACAACCATCTGGCTCAACAAGCCGCAGGATGGGACTGAAGCAACCGGAGCTCGGGCAGAGGCAATTGCGTTGGTTCCTCGCAAGGCCATCCCGTATACGATTGCATTGAGGGAGTACAAAGCGGTATGCAACCATTAGGCATAAGAATGGGATCGATTTCGCACTGCTGGTCACTTTAGGCACTGCAGTGCCCATCTGTAATGAAATGTGCTTTTGACAACAGGTCTTCATTGAGTGTACGAAGGAACAAATGGACGATATCCATCCCCTGGTGCTGAAGGTTGCTGCGAAGTTGGTACCTGTGGCTATTGGTGGAATGGCGGCCGATGTTAAGTTCCTGGCCAATCAATTGCGCGACTCTGAGGAGTGTGGAGGCTGGCAGTATATTATGACCTCTTTTTTTGATCAGGCAGTCGGTCACCCGACCTATCGGTTCGAGGAGAGGACTATTTGCTTCTGTGTGCCCGACAAGTTTAGGGTGAAGGTCCCGAATATTTTCATTTGCGATCAGGGTGCATACGGCAGCACCATTGGTCTGGCAGCGGCTGGTTGGCTCCTGCGTGTGCTTGGTATTTTTCCCCGACGCGACAGACAGTCCGAGGATGAAGTCTGGCTCCTGCTTTTGACAGCATCGGCTGTATTGCCAGCACAGCTCCTGTCGTGCCTTCTTGAGTCCCCTTGTCTGGCAGCTTGCTTCACTGGGCGCCACGGTTTGTTTAACGAGTTCTGTGAACAGCTAGCGGCGTATGTGCAGGAGATGGACTGTGTCTACTTGGTTAACTGGGACGCTTGGATGCCAAGGATTAGGGACTGTATGCCAGTTGTGGTGTAGCGGCCTGGGGAAGGGGAAGATGAGGAGGGGGGGGACGATGTGGAGGAAGAGGAGGATGACGAGATTGTGCTGGTCGGAGGTGGTGACAGCAAGAAGAGGAGCACCCCCAGCAAGAAGAAGCCGTCCTCCGACGACAGTGGGGATGAGGTTGATGATCCCCCCAAAAGGCCAGCCAAAAAGGCCAAGGACAGTACCCCCCTCAATATGTTTCACGCCAAAGTAGGTCAGGCCAAGGGTAAGAAGGCTCCACCAAAGAAGAAGTAGACTGCGTTGTGCGGTTGGCACTGCCTGTGTCCATGTCAGTAGTTTTTTCGCCTCGATTTGCACACTGTCGCGCGTCCCGTTCTATGCAGGTGTGAGACTGGTGCCCTTTTTCATGTTTTGGTAATTTTGGGCGCTGCAGTGCCCAAATTCAGCGACTCGCCATTTTTTTACCCCTACTGCGCCATTTCTTTTGCAGGCATTGTTGCCGTCATTTATTATTGCATTGGCTGCACTGGCGGCGCCTCCGTTGTTGGTCGGCACCACTGGTGGTGCATTATTCTTGACGCTTCGCATACAATCACAGTGACTGGGTCAGCAGACGCGGTAACAAAAAGCAAACCAGAGTTTTGCATGTGTTTGCGTGTCGTCCTCCTTGCTTCATTTTTTAGGTTGCATTTTACGGTATGGTTTGAAATGCCGCAGCGGATGATTTGGAAGAATTGGATTTTTCTTTGGATGGACACTGCAGTGCCCAAATTTGAAGGGGATACATGACTTTTGCCCGGCACATGTTGTACCCCCTACACACAGCCATTTTGGATAATTCACAGGTTTTTGGGGGTGTTCCCTGCAAAGCACAATTGTGCAATTTTTCAAAGTGGTTTTTCAGCCCCCGTTTTGGGGTGGTACCCATTTGGGAACTGTGGCAATTTTGCTACGTGCGTATAGAGCCGCCTAAGATTTAGCCACCCGGCCCACTTGTGAGCCACCACTGATTTTTTCCACCACTCCAAAGTGTTGGGCACCACCCATGTAGGGCGGCAAGGGTTATGTAGCCACCCGGCCCACTTATGGGCTAGTCCTGATTTTGTCTCCTCCTCTGAAGCGTTGGAGAGGCCTCATTCGGCAGGGGTACTGTAGCCACCAGGCCCACTTGTCGGCCACCTGTGATTTTGTCCTCCGCTTTGAAGCGTCGGGGTCCCCCCAGGCGGAAGAGGCTATGTAGCCACTTGGCCCACTTCTAGACCTACTCTGATTTTGTCCCCTGCTCTGAAGCATTCGAGAGGCCCCATGGGGGACGGTTCATGTAGCCACCCGGCGCACTTGTGTGCCACCTCTAATTTTGTTTCCGGCTTTGAAGTGTTAGGGTCCCCCCACGCGGCAGCGGTTATGTAGCCAACCTGCCCACTTGTGGGCCAGTTCTCATATTCTCCCCTGCTCTAAAGCGTTGGGTACCCCCCCAGGCGGCAGTGGCGATGTAGCCGCCGGGCCCACTTGTGGGCCACCTCGGATTTTGTTCCGCCGCTTTGAAGCGTTGCTGACCCCTCAGGCGGCAAGGGTTCTGTAGCCACCCGGCCCACTTCTCGTCCAACTCTGATTTTGCCCCCTGTTGTGAAGTTTTCATGACCCCCGAGGCGGCAGGTGTTATGTAGCCCCCTGGTCCACTTGTGGGCCAACTCTGAGTTTGTCCCCCGCTCTAAAGCTTTGGGGACCCACAGGCGGCAAGGGCTATGTAGCCACTTGGCCAACTTGTGGTTCGACTCTGATTTTGTCCCCTGCTTTAAAGCGTTGGGTACCCCTAGGCGGCAAGGGTTCTGTAGCCACCCGGCCCACATGTAGGGCAACTCTGTTTTTGTCCACCGCGCCGAAGCCCCGGGGAACCCTGAGGTGGCAACGGTTACATAGCCACCCGGTCCGCTTGTGGGCCTACTACAATTTTGTCCCCCGCTGTGAAGCGTTGGGGACCCCCGAGGCGGTAGGGGCTATGTAGCCAATTGGCCCACTTGTGGGCAAGTTCTGATGTTGTCTCCCGCCTTGAGGCTTTGGGGGCCTCCAAGGCGGCAGAGGTTATGTCGCCACCCGGCCCGCTTGTGGGCCTACTCAGATTTTGTCCCCCGTTTTGAAGTGTTGGGGACCCCCTAGGCGGCATGGTTTGTGTAGCCACCCGGCCTACTTGTGGGCAAGTTCTGATTTTGTCTCCTGCCTTGAAGCTTTGGGGGCCTCCCAGGCAGCAAGGGTTGTGTAGCTACCCGGCCCAATGGTGGGCCTGTTGTGTTTTGTCCCCCTTTGTGAAGCGTTGAGGACCCCACAAGCGGCAGGGCTTCTGTAGCCCCCTGTCCCACTTGTGAGCCATTGCTGATTTTGTCCCCCGCTCTGAAGCGTTGGGGACCTCGTAGGCAACACGGGTTATGTAGCTACCTGGCCCTCTTGTGGGCAATTTTTGACTTTTTCCTCACGCTGCCGCGCTGGGGACCCCCCCAAGCGGCCGGGGTTATGTAGCCACCCGGCCCGCTGGTCGAGCAACTTTGATTTTGTACCCCGCTGTGAACCGTTTTGGACGCCCCAAGCGGCAAGGGCTATGTAGCCAACCGGCACACTTGTGGACCAATTCTGATTTTGCCCGACGCTGTGAAGTGTTGGGGACCCCCGAGGGGGCGGGGGTTATGTAGCCACCCGGCCCACTTGTGGGCCAACTCTGATTTTGTCCCCCGCTCTAAAGCTTTGGAGACGCCCCAGGCGGCAGGAGTCTTGTAGCCACCGGGCCCACTTGTGGGCTAGTCTGATGTTGTCCCCCGCTGTGAATCGTTGGTGACGCCCCAAGCGGTAGGGGCTATTTAGCCACCCGGCCCACTTGTGAGCTACCACTGATTTTTTCCCGCCGCTTTGAAGCTTTCGGCAACACCCATGCAGGGCGGCAGGGGTTATATAGCCACCCGGCCCACTTATGGGCTAGTTCTGATTTTGTCCCTCGCTTGGAGGCGTTGGGGACTCTCAAAGCGGCGGGGGCTATTTAGCCACCCGGCCCACTTGTAGGCCAACTCTGTTTTTGTCCACCGCACTCAAGCGTTGAGGAACCCCTGGGCGTTACGGGCTATGTCGCCACCCGGCGCACTTGTGGGCTAGTTCTGATTTTGTGCCCCGGTGTGAAGCGTTTGGGAACCCCTAGGATGCAGGTTTCATGTGGGTTGCCTTGATTTGGTCCCCCGCTCTAAAGCGTCGGGGAACCCCTAGGCGTCACGGGCTAGGTTGCCACCCGGCCCACTTATGGGCTAGTTCTGATTTTGTCCCCCGCTCTAAAGCGTAGGGGAACCTCAGGCGGCATGGGTTTTGTAGCCACCCGGCCCTCTTGTGGGGCAACTCTGATTTTGTCTCCCGTTGTCAAGCTTTGGGGACCCCCAGGCTGCAGGGGTTTTGTAGCCACCCGGCCCACTTGCGGGCCCACTTTGATTTTGTCCCCCGATCTGAACCGTTGGGGACGCCCCCATGCGTCACGGACTATGTAGCCACCTGGCCCACTTGTGGGCCAGCTTTGATGTTGTCCCCCGCTCTGCAGCATTGGGGACCACCCAGGCGGTAGGGGTTATGTGGCCACCCGGTGCACTTGTGGGCCATTTTTGATTTTGCCCCCCACTTTGAAGCGCCGGGGACCAAACTGGCAGCGGGGGCTACGTAGCCACTCAGCCCGTTTGTGGGCCACTTGTGATTCTATCCCCTGCTTTGAGGCGTTAGGGCCCCACTAGGCAGTAGGGGTTATGTAGCCACCCGGCCTACTTGTGGGCCAAATCTCATTTTGTCCCCCGCTCTGAAGCATTGGGGACCACCCAGGGGATTGGGGTTATGTAGCACTCTGGCCCACTTGTGGGCCATTTCCGATATTGCCCCCCGCTGTGACGCATTGCGGACCAAACCGGCGGTAGCGGCTATGTAGCCACCCAGCCGATTTGTGGGCCGCTTGTGATTCTATCCCTTGCTCTGAAGCGTTGGGGACCTACCAGGCGGCAGGGGCTATGTCCTACTTGTGGGCCAGTTTTGATTGTGTTCCTTGGTGTGAAGCTTTCAGGACCCCGCAGGCGTCACGGGCTATGTAGCTCCCCGGCCCACTTGTGGGCCAATCCTGATTTTGTCCCCCGCTCAAAAGCCTTGAGGACCCCCTAGGTGTCAGGGGTTTTGTAGCCACCCGGCCCACTTGTGGACCTGTTCTAATCTTGTCCCCCGCTTTGAAGCATTGGGGACCACTCAGGCCGCAGGGGTTATGTAGCCACCTGGCCAACTTGTGGGCCATTTCATATTTTGGCCCCCACCCCGAAGCTTTGGCGACCCCCCCTAACGGCATCGGCTATGGAGCCAACCAGTCCATTTGTGGGCCAATTCTGATTTTGTCCCACGCTCTCAAGCATTAGGGACCTGCTAGGCGGCAGGGGTTATGTAGCCACCTGGCCCATTTGTGGGCCACCTGTGATTTTGTCCCCCGCTTTAAAGCGTAGGGTACCCCCAGGCGGCAGGGGTTATGTAGCCACCCGGCCCACTTGTGGACCAGTTCTGATTTTGTCCCCTGCTATGAAGCGTTGCAGAGGCCCCATGCGGCAGAGACAAATGGGCGGGGTGGCTACATAACCCCTGCCGCCTGGTGGGTCCCCAACGCATCAGAGCGGGGGACAAAATCAGAACTGGCCCACAACTAGGTCGGGTGGCTACATAACCCCTGCCACCTAGGGGGTCCCCAACGCTTCAAAGCCAGGGACAAAATCAGAGGCGGCCCACAAGTGGGCTGGGTGGCTACATGGACCCTGTGGGACAGTCTGATTTTTTCCTGTGCTGTGAAGCGTTGGGTGTAATGGAAGCCCACGCTTCCTCATTGCCGGACATAGCTCCCGCTGGTCCCTGTAGGGAACTAATTCCTGCGGCATGGGCAGGGTGTAGGGGGTGTTTGCTTGGGCGCCCAACCATAATTTTTATGGCATTTTCTTTCAGGTTGCTTTGCTAATTGGACTTTCTGGGGGGTTTCATTACGCAGATTGTCCAGTGGACTGCTCAGTCCTCTCATTCTCGTATCGCCATGCAAGCCTTGCAAAAGTGATTGATGACAATCTTGATGTCACTATATACTAATCATTGCGACGTAGTCCAATCAAAGCCGTTCTTAGGAATGCGATGCGGAATGCAGTCCCTGGTCTGAAGACTTTGCTTCTTGGGCGCCGAAAAGAAAGGACGGATCAAATGAATGGAGCTCAAGGGTTCCCTCACCCAAATAATGAAACGCTCCAACCCAACATGACAATCATAGGCAGACACAAACCAGTGCAATCGTTGATTGCCATCGCTATTAACCACAAAAGTGTGGTTACGGCACCAAGCCATGTTGCCTAGCGCTGAGCCAGATTCAACCATCTGCATCCACCTGGGCACTCTCTTGATATGTGCAACGACAAGAGTCCACGCACATGGTTAATTGATTTCCATGTTGTAGAGCTCTTGGCTCAACCAACACAAGATATCCTTGTCCGCCAACCAATCTCCCACCCCCAAAGGGGTTGTTTCGCTCGGGATGGTTCTTCGAGTATGCCTTTTGGAAGTGGGAGGGTCAACAAGGGGTGCACTTGGCAAAGCCTTCTTTCCCTTCTCCTTCTAACATGGCACAGGGGCCGTAGGAGGAGGCACAAAGAGGTCCACCTCCAAATCAAGTGATTGGACCTCTTTTTTCCTCAACTCCTTCCCCGGGGGGAGGCCAAAAGAGGATTAGAAAGGAGGTCCAACTCCTCATCACGAGACACGGGTTCCTTTGGGAGGGTGGCCGTCAAAACCTCCCCAGCGTCTACCTCCTAACACCATTTTTTCAATAGCCACTTGTCCGTGTTCGGGTGGGCCCTACCACGAACTGGACACACCAAAGTGGGCAGGCAAAAATCACACCCTTCACAATGCATGCACCATAGTCACACGATCTGGTGACATTGCCCACACACGTATTAATCACGGGGCCGAAAGAGGCTTAGGGAATACCAGTTCCTCCGATGCACCTCCATGCTGTCAACTTTTTTGGGTGCAACGAGATTAGTGGAGTCAGCCTCACCATCACTGGGTGCCTTCTCAGGGGGGCGGGTGGTATGGCTGTGCGGAGTAAGCGTGGGGACATTGGCGTCACTATTGACATCACTACTAGCCACCCCCTTACGGCAACATTTTGCAAGCGCGTTGTTTTTCCTGATGATGCATGTTTTCCTGACTGGTGTATGCGGGCCTTTTTAGATGGCTCGGGACGCGCGGTCACCTTGCGTTCAATACGGCCTAACTTAAAGGGGCGTCGGGCAACAATCTCCCATGAGTACTGAGAGAGTACTTTGAAATCCGGTTCCTTTATGAGGAGCCACAACATCACACCCTCACACATCGCGAATGTGCGCTAGTAGGCACAAGTATGAGCAGCTGCTATCACGCGGTGGATGCGGAGAAAGGCTACAACTTCCTCCCATATAATGGAGGTCCCTTCCTCAATCTTACGCAATGTGGCTTTCCATTCGGCCATTCCAGCACCATCAATGGCCGGACACACCTTAACAGGTTGTCCGTTCATGCCTCATTTTTTTAGGGATCCCCTTTGTCAAAAAAGAGGGCATCACCATCGTTGAAAAACACATCTGCCACATGCACTGCTTGGCTCTCCCGCCACATCCATGGCTTGGGTTGAGGGGCACGCCCAGAAAAGGCGAAGGGGCAGGATCCCCAAAGCTTGGCAATCTTTGGCAGTATGACTTGCAAGAATTCCACGAAGGTGGACCTGCGAAGGTCTGTGACGACCTTCAGCATATTTGCGGGCGGCTTAGAAGGGGTGGCTGTAGGAATGCTAGTAGGGGAGTCCCTGACTGCACAGTTTGACCGTTGTTCCACCACATGCTGCGGAGGCTTGGCTCGAAAAGTTTTTGACCATACCGGTTCCCGGGGTTCAAAGCCTTGACCAACCTTCCTTCCGGCCGTCTGCATCATCGATGGGTTGTGTCGTCCACATGATGTTGCGATATATGCCCACAGTACTTGCACATGCATTTGATCGCGAACGGCACCGAAGGTCTGCCAAGCACTGGGCCTTGGGATTCCAAAAGGCTAGTTGGTCTTGTGGTTTTCAGAGCTTGCACATCACAAACCTGGTGGTGGATCACCGAGCTTCTTTTTCGGATGTGCCCCTCACCCCAATGGGTCCAGGTTTTGTTGACTATGTGTTGAGCATTGTTAATGTTGATCGCTCTGTGCGGGTCATTGAACCGCTTGGTGATGATTTAGAGGGTGTGATTGAGCTTCCTTGCCCTCCTGAGTCCCCCCCAACACCCAAGTTAAAGGTGCACTCTTGGGGATCGAGGAGAGTGTTCAGGCCACCCCCACCCCACTCGAAGGCAAGGAGGCCTCCGCTGAGCAAAGCGTGGAAGGCCGGCGGCTCAGGCATGGCCACTCCCACAGAGGATGACACCCGTCCCAAGGTTCTCATCCGTGGAGAGTGGCGCAAGGTGCCGGATGGCTACCTGAGAGATGCATTTGGCCAGTTGGAGCGTGACCATCTTTTCATCAATGAGCTGGCCAAGCAGCTAGTAGCGGAGTTGCGCGCCGCTTGTCCGCTTAACACCAGTCGTGGTGCGAAGCCCAAGTCTAGTGACACAAAAGCCGACTTGATCTACAAGCGTGCGATCTGCAACTACTTATAGCGGGTGCATGTTTTGTGGGCTATATTTTCCTCTGCCTGTTTGGTGTACCAATGGTGGAGCGTATAAGCATGCTATTATGTTGGCCCCATCCCAGTACCTTGGTGGCCTATAATGGTGGCAATACCGTTGGCCATGGCCCTGTCAGAGTTCTTTTCTCGAGCCTGATTTTGTTTCTAGTGCCGGCACACGGGATGTTGGATGTTGGCCATGGCCTTGTGAGGACTCTTTTCCTGGGCCTGATTTTGTGTCTAGTGGCAATGACACCATGTGATACTATGTTATATTGGCTGAGTCCCAACTAATTGGTGGCCGTGACAAAGTACTAGGTGCACTGTGGACTCGGCGTCCCATCATTAAGGTCGCTATGGTTTGCCGTATGGAATCGTCAATTGTGCATATTGCGCATGTATTGCAAAAGTTGCATTTCTTTCAACTTTTCAAATTTTTTTTATGATTTACACAATGTACTGCAAAAAAAATTACACACATTTACCGCAAAAAATTTCGCGATTTGACTTTTTTTTGTACACGATTTGCATTTTTCACGTCTATTCCACAGCAACGGGCTTGCCTTTTCCAGCCCTGGTCCTCCAACATGTCGTCCCTTGAGGGTCAAATCATGTTTTGTCTGATGCGAAGAATTCATGTTTCGCGTCGCTCCCCTCAGCTCAACGGTACGTTGGATAATTTGGTTGCGGAGCGCACTTGGCCTAACAACCGATGGGAGGTGCCTGCCACTAGGCCCCACTGGTGGCGTGGGTTGGTTACCAGGCAAATGACCCCACAGAAATTAGTCGGCAGGGTGGGGCGCAGCAATTGCAGAGTGCCTCAACTGAGAGCCCGGTATTTCGGTCATCTTCACAGTCATTTGCCTCATTATGGCATCGCCCCTCCAAACCTCCAGATCTTTCATTCCCCTCGTGCCGTTGATAGGTTCAGTAGATTCGTGTTTCATTTTTCTTTGTGTTGGTACGCAACTGTGCACAGGGCAACACATGCTTTTGCCAGCAGTTTTCCATTTTCCATTTGTAGGTGCACCGGGTCACAACAGTGGCATGTGGCTGCGTTGCTCTTTGGGCCACAGGGGACTTCCATACATTGACTCCCCTGCCCCTTGCTGTGCTGCCGGTCAGAGGATTGAGGCAAGAGGGTCCGGAAGATGTCCCTGCACCTGAAGCCCTTCCATCTGTGTATCCTGGCGTGCATATTTGGCAGAACCCCTCAGCCTTAGCGCCGCCATGGCTCTGGCCTGAGCATCGGTACAGATTCGGGAGGAGCGTGTCAAGGGAGAGGACCAGTGGACCGAGGGTGTGCAAACCAAAGCGAATTTGGAAAGAGGCTCTAACGCCTGGAACATCAGGATTACAATTTGTGAAGTTTTCTGATCCAAAAGTCAGAGCGCCATCCCCAGTCAAAGGATGGGCCCAAGATGCAATCGCGGATGGCAATTCCCCAGAAACAAAACAAAAACAGCCCTGAACGCAATTCCCAAAAGGGCCTGTCACCCGCAGTCTTCCAGCCTCATTTGGGCCATTGCACATGCATTAGTATCTGCTGAACCCCTGTTTTGGTTTTCTTTGCCCTCCCCCGCCCCCACACGCGAAAGACACCCAGGACAAATCAAAGTCGCAATCTGGAGCAAGTTCTTGTCGGCATGAGGGAGTATGGATTCCAGTTCCCACACCGGTTGTTTTTGTCTTCGCCGTACTGGCAACCCTCCCATTTCCCTCTGCAAGCGTGAAATTGGTGTCGCTGTTGTGGGGATCGCAGTATCATTTCGGGCTGCTTTTGTGATGTTGACATGGGGGTTCTGGCAACGTTCACCCCGCCACTAAGGGCTGGTCCGCTACCCCTCCTTTTCTTTGGCAACAAAGTGTATGAAAGGTGGATATGGTTCATCAGCTCACGGAGGTTTGTTGGTGCATTCCTCAATTTGGGGTGGCAGTGTTTTCCTGGCCCTCAGCCCTATTGAAAGGGGTCTGGGCGGTCTTATTTTTTTCTTTTTCTTTTTCTCTTTTTCTTTTTTTGATCCTCCAGCCCCGCTTTTGGGCTGCGCAGCCAGGCGCCTGTTCTTTGCAGACCCAGGCTTATGGGGGTGGCGTCCAAAAGGACCCCTCTCGGACTCTCCTTGCAATTTTGCACATCAATCATTGCTGAAATGGGTATAATTTCTTCTTATTGTACTGATAGTCAGCTGGTGATATATCATAGTATGAAGATCTCCACCTCAAGGACCTCCTGGGATTATTGGGGGTGTGCGGGGTCTGCAGTGAAACCTAGTAAAAATTTTTTGAAACATTTTTTTTACTAGGTAACAGTTTACTAGGTTCACTAGTTTTTACTAGGTATTGGGAACCTAGTAAAAAAAAGGTTTTTTTTTTACTAGGTTTCAGAACCTAGTAAAGATTTTTTTTTTAATATTTTTCGGAACCTAGACTAGGTTTCGGAACCTAGAAAAAAAAGTTTTTTTTTTGTTTTTACTAGGTTTCAGAGCCTAGTGAAAATTTTTTTTAACTAGGTTACTAGGTCACCTTGCCCACTTGTGGGCCACTTCTGATTCTGCCCCCCGCTTTGAGGCGGTGGGGACCCCCCTAGGCGACAGGGGTTATGTAGCCACCTTGCCCACTTGTGGGCCACTTCTGATTCTGCCCCCCGCTCTGAAGCGGTGGGGACCCCCCTAGGCGGCAGGGGTTATGTAGCCACCTTGCCCACTTGTGGGCCAGCTGTGATTCTGCCCCCCGATATGAAGCCGTGGGGACCCCCCCAAGCGGCAGGGGTTATGTAGCCACCTTGCCCATTTGTGGGCCACCTCTGATTCTGCCCCCTTTTCTTGAGCGGCGGGGATCCCCCTAGGCGGCAGGTGTTATGTAGCCACCTTGCCCACTTGTGGGCCACCTATGATTCTGCCCCCCGGTCTGAAGCGGTGGGGACCCCCCTAGGCGGCAGGGGTTTTTTGTCGCCACCTTGCTCACTTGTGGGCCACCTCTGATTCTGCCCCCCGCTCCGAAGCGGTGGGGACGCTCCCCAGGCGGCAGGGGTTATGTAGCCACCTTGCCCACTTGTGGGCCACCTATGATTCCGCCCCCCGCTCCCCCGCTCTGAAGCAGTGGGGACCCCCCTAGGCGGCAGAGGTTATGTAGCCACCTTGCCCACTTGTGGGCCACCTCTAATTCCGCCCCCCGCTCTGAAGCGGATGGGACCCCCCCAGGCGGCAGGTGTTATGTAGCCACCTTGCCCTCTTGTGGGCCACCTCTGATTCTGCCCCCCGGTCTGAAGCGGTGGGGACCCCCCTAGGCGGCAGGGGTTTTTTGTCGCCACCTTGCTCACTTGTGGGCCACCTCTGATTCTGCCCCCCGCTCCGAAGCGGTGGGGACGCTCCCCAGGCGGCAGGGGTTATGTAGCCACCTTGCCCACTTGTGGGCCACCTATGATTCCGCCCCCCGCTCCCCCGCTCTGAAGCCGTGGGGACCCCCCTAGGCGGCAGAGGTTATGTAGCCACCTTGCCCACTTGTGGGCCACCTCTAATTCCGCCCCCCGCTCTGAAGCGGATGGGACCCCCCCAGGCGGCAGGTGTTATGTAGCCACCTTGCCCTCTTGTGGGCCACCTCTGATTTTGCCCCCCGGTCTGAAGCGGTGGGGACCCCCCTAGGCGGCAGGGGTTATGTAGCCACCTTGCTTATTGGTGGGCCACCTCTGATTCTGCCCCCCGCTCCGAAGCGGTGGGGACGCTCCCCAGGCGGCAGGGGTTATGTAGCCAACTTGCCCAATTGTAGGCCACCTCTGATTCTGCCCCCCGCTCTGAAGCGGCGGGGACCCCCCGAGGCGTTATGGGTTATATAGCCACCTTGCCCACTTGTGGGCCACCTGAGATTCTGCTTCCCGCTTTGAAGCGGTGGGGACCCCCCCTAGGCGGCAGGGGTTATGTAGCCACCTTGCCCACTTGTGGGCAACTTCTCATTGCGCCCTCCGCTCTGAAGCGGTGGGGACCCCCCTAGGCGGCAGAGTTATGTAGCCACCTTGCCCAGTTGTGGGCCCCCTTTGATTTTGCCCCGTGTTATGAAGCGGTGGGGACCTCTCTAGGCGGCAGGGGTTATGTAGCCACCTTACCCATTTGTGGGCCACCTCCGATTCTGCCCCCTGCTCTCAAGCGTTGGGGACCCCCTAGGCGGCATGGGTTATGTAGCCACCTTGCCCAGTTGTGGGCCACCTTTGGTTTTGCCCCGTGTTATGAAGCTGTGGGGACCTCTCTAGGCGGCAGGGGTTATGTAGCCACCTTGCCCACTTGTAGGCCACCTCTTATTCTGCCCCCAGCTCTGAAGCGGCGGGGACCCCCCGGGGCGGCAGGGGTTATGTAGCCACCTTGCCCACTTGTGGTCCACCTGAGATTCTGCTTCCCGCTCTGAAGCGGTGCGGACCCCCCAGGCGGCAGGGGCTATGTAGCCACCTTACCCACTTGTGGGCCACCTGTGATTCTGCCCCCTGCTCTCAAGCGGCGGGGACCCCCCGAGGCGGCAGGGGTTATGTAGCCTCCTTGCCCACTTGTGGGCCACCTGAGATTCTGCTTCCCGCTTTGAAGCGAAGGGGACCCCCCCCTAGGCGGCAGGGGCCCAATTGTAGGCAACTTCTCATTCTGCCCCCCGCTTTGATGCGGTGGGGAACCCCCGTAGGCGACAGAGTTATGTAGCCACCTTGCCCAGTTGTGGGCCACCTCTGATTCTGCCCCCTGCTCTAAAGCGGCGGGGACCCCCCGGGGCGGCAGGGGTTATGTAGCCACCTTACCCACTTGTGGGCCACCTCTGATTCTGCCCCCCGCTCTTAAGCGGTGGGGACCCCCCTATGCGACAGGGGTTATGTAGCCACCTTGCCCACTTGTAGGCCACCTTTGATTCTGCCCCCAGCTTTGAAGCTGTGGGGACCCCCGGAGGCGGCATGGGTTATATAGCCACCTTGCCCACTTGTGGGCCACTTCTGATTCTGCCCCCCGCCCTAAAGCGGTGGGGACCCCCTAGGCGGCAGGGGCTATGTAGCCACCTTGCCCGCTTGTGGGCCACCTCTGATTTTGCCCCCCGCTCTAAAGCGGTGGGCACCTTCAAGCAGCAGAGGCTATGTAGCCACCTTGTCCACTTGTGGGCCACTTCTGATTCTGCCCCCTGCTCTTAAGCGGTGGGGACCCCCCATGGGTGGTAGGGGTTGTGTAGCCACCTTGCCCACTTGTGGGCCACCTCTGATTCTGCCCCCCGCTCTTAAGCGGTGGGGACCCCCCTAGGCGGCAGAGGTTCTGTAGCCACCTTGGCCACTTGTGGGCCTACTTCTGATTGTGCCCCTCGTTGTGAAGCGGTGGGGACCCCCCTAGGCGGTAGGGGTTATGAGTCACCTTGCCCACTTGTGCGCCACTTCTGATTGTGCCCCCCGCTCTCAAGCGGTGGGGACCCCCCTAGGCGGCAGGCGTTATGTAGCCACCTTGCCCACTTGTGGGCCACCTCTGATTCTGCCCCCGTGGGCCACCTCTGATTCTGCCCCCTGCTCTAAAGCGGCGGGGACCCCCCGGGGCGGCAGGGGTTATGTAGCCACCTTGCCCACTTGTGGGCCACTTTTGATTCTGCCCCCCGCTTTGAAGCGGTGGGGACCCCCCTATGCGGCAGGGGTTATGTAGCCACCTTGCCCACTTGTGGGCCACCACTGATTCTGCCCCCCGCTCTGAAGCGGTGGGGACCCCCCCAGGCGGCAGGGGTTATGTAGCCACTTGTGGGCCACCTGTGATTCTGCCCCCCGCTCTGAAGCGGTGGGGACCCCCCTAGGCGGCAGGGGTTATGTAGCCACCTTGCCCACTTGTGCGCCACTTCCGTTTCTGCCCCCTGCTCTGAAGCGTTGGGGACCCTCCATAGGCGGCAGGGGTTATGTAGCCACCTTGCCCACTTGTGGGCCACCACTGATTTTGCCCCCCACTCTGAAGCGGTGGGGACCCCCCCAGGCTGCAGGGGTTATGTAGCCACTTGTGGGCCACCTGTGATTCTGCCCCCCGCTCTGAAGCTGTGGGGACCCCCCTAGGCGGTAGGGGTTATGTAGCCCCCTTGCCCACTCGTGGGCCACTTTCGATACTGCCCCCCGCTTTGAAGCGGTGGGGATCCCCCTTAGGCGGCAGGGGTTATGTAGCCACCTTGCCCACTTGTGGGCCACTTCTGATTGTGCCCCCCGCTTTGAAGCGGTGGGGACCCCCCTATGGGCAGGGGTTATGTAGCCACCTTGCCCACTTGTCGGCCACTTCTGTTTCTGCCCCCCGCTCTGAAGCAGTGGGGACCCCCCTATGCGGCGGGGGTTATGTAGCCACCTTGCCCACTTGTGGGCCACTTCTGACTGTGCCCCCCGCTTTGAAGCGGTGCGGACCCCCCTAGGCGGCAGGGGTTATGTAGCCACCTTGCCCACTTGTGGGCCAGCTGTGATTCTGCCCCCCGCTCTAAAGCGCTGGGGACCCCCCTAGGCGGTAGGGGTTATGTAGCCACCTTGCCCACTTCTGGGCCACTTTTGATTCTGCCCCCCGCTTTGAAGCGGTGGGGACCCCCCTAGGCGGCATGGGTTATGTAGCCACCTTGCCCACTTGTGGGCCACCTCTGATTCTGCCCCCCGCTCTTAAGCCGACGGGACCCCCCTAGGCGGCAGGGGTTATGTAGCCACCTTGCCCACTTGTGGGCCACCTCTGATTGTGCCACCCGCTCTGAAGCGGTGGGGACCCCTAGGCGGCAGGGGTTATGTAGCCACCTTGCCCACTTGTGGGCCACCTCTGATTGTGCCACCCGCTCTGAAGCGGTGGGGACCCCCCCAGGCTGCACGGGTTATGTAGCCACTTGTGGGCCTCCTGTGATTCTGCCCCCCGCTTTGAAGCGGTGGGGACCCCCCTAGGCGGCAGGGGTTATGTAGCCACCTTACCCACTTGTGCGCCACTTCTGTTTCTGCCCCCCGCTTCGAAGCGGTGGGGACCCCCCCAAGGCGGCAGGTGCTTATATAGCCACTTTGCCCACTTGTGAGCCACCTCTGATTTTGCCCCCCGCTCTTAAGCCGTGGGGCCCCTCCGGCGGCATGGGTTATGTAGCCACTTTGCCCACTTGTGCGCCACTTCCGTTTCTGCCCCCCGCTCTAAAGCGGTGGGCACCCCCAAGCGGCAGGGGTTATGTAGCCACCTTGCCCACTTGTGGGCCACTTGTCATTCTGCCCCCTGCTTTGAAGCGGTGGGGACCCCCCCAGGCGGTAGGGGTTATGTAGCCACCTTGTCCACTTGTAGGCCATTTCCGATTCTCCCACCCGCTCTTAAGCGGTGGGGACCCCCCTTAGGCGGCAGGGGTTATGTAGCCACCTTGGCCACTTGTGGGCCTACTTCTGATTCTGCCCCCTGCTTTGAAGCGGTGGGGACCCCCCTAGGCGGCAGGGGTTATGTAGCCACCTTGCCCACTTGTGGGCCACTTTTGATTCTGCCCCCCGCAATGAAGCCGTGGGGACCCCCCCAAGTGGCATAGGGTATGTAGCCAGCTTGCCCACTTGTGGGCCACCTATGATTCTGCCCCCCGCTCTGAAGTGGTGGGGATCCCCCTAGGCGGCAGGGGTTATGTAGCCACCTTACCCACTTGTGGGCCACTTCTGATTTTCCCCCTTCCTTTGATGCGGCGGGGAACCCCCTAGGCGGCATGGGTTATGTAGCCACCTTGCCCACTTGTGGGCCACTTTTGATTCTGCCCCCTGCTCTGAAGCGCTGGGGATCCCCCTAGGCGGCAGGGGTTATGTAGCCACCTTACCCACTTGTGGGCCACTTCTGATTTTCCCCCCTGCTTTGATGCGGCAGGGACCCCCCTAGGCGGCATGGGTTATGTAGCCACCTTGCCCACTTGTGGGCCACTTCTGATTCCGCCCCCTGCTCTGAAGTGGTGGGGACCCCCTTAGGCGGCAGGCGTTATGTAGCCACCTTGCCCACTTGTGGGCCACCTTTGATTTTGCCCCCCGCTCTGAAGCGGTGGGGACCCCCCCTGGCTGCAAGGGTTGTGTAGCCACTTGTGGGCCACCTCTGATTCTGCCCCCTGCTCTAAAGTGGTGGGGACCCCCTAGGCGGCAGGCGTTATGTAGCCACCTTGCCCACTTGTGGGCTACTTTTGATTCTGCCCCCCGCTTTGAAGCGGTGGGGACCCCCCTAGGCGGCAGGGGTTATGTAGCCACCTTGCCCACTTGTGCGCCACTTCTGATTGTGCCCCCTGCTCTGAAGCGTTGGGGACCCCCCCTAGGTGGCAGGGGTTATGTAGCCACCTTACCCACTTTTGGGCCACCTCTGCTTGTGCCACCCGCTCCGAAGCGGTGGGGACCCCCCCAGGCTGCAGGGGTTATGTAGCCACTTGTGGGCCAGCTGTGATTCTGCCCCCCGGCCTGAAGCGGTGGGGACCCCCTTGGGCGGTAGGGGTTATGTAGCCACCTTGCCCACTCGTGGGCCACTTTTGATTCTGCCCCCCGCTTTGAAGCGGTGGGGACCCCCCTAGGCGGCAGGGGTTATGTAGCCACCTTGCTCACTTGTGGGCCACTTTTGATTCTGCCCCCCGCTCTGAAGCGGTGCGGACCCCCCCAGGCGGCATGGGTTATGTAGCCACGTTGCCCACTTGTGCGCCACTTCCCTTTCTGCCCCCCGCTCTTAAGCCGTGGGGACCCCCCAGGCGGCAGGGGTTATGTAGCCACCTTGCCCACTTGTGGGCCACTTCTGATTCTGCCCCCCGCTCTAAAGCGGTGGGGACCCCGTAGGCGGCAGGGGTTATGTAGCCACCTTGCCCACTTGTGGGCCACTTCTCATTCTGCCCCCTGCTCTGAAGCGGTGGGGACCCCCCCCTGGCGGTAGGGGTTATGTAGCCACCTTATCCACTTGTGGGCCACCTCCGATTTTGCCCCCCGCTCTTAAGCGGCCGGGATCCCCCTTAGGCGGCAGGGGTTATGTAGCCACCTTGGCCACTTGTGGGCCACTTTTGATTCTGTCCCCCACTTGGAAGTGGTGGGGACCCCCCTAGGCGGCAGGGGTTATGTAGCCACCTTGCCCACTTGTGGGCCACCTTTGAGTTTGCCCCCCGCTCTGAAGCGGTGGGGACCCCCCAGGCTGCAAGGGTTATGTAGCCACTTGTGGGCCACCACTGATTCTGCCCCCTGCTCTAAAGCGGTGGGGACCCCCCAGGCGGCAGGGGTTATGTAGCCACCTTGCCCACTTGTGGGCCACCTTTGGTTTTGCGCCGTGTTATGAAGCTGTGGGGACCTCTCTAGGCGGCAGGGGTTATGTAGCCACCTTGCCCACTTGTGGGCCACCTCTTATTCTTCCCCCAGCTCTAAAGCGGCGGGGACCCCCCGGGGCGGCAGGGGTTATGTAGCCACCTTGCCCACTTGTGGTCCACCTGAGATTCTGCTTCCCGCTCTGAAGCGGTGCGGACCCCCTAGGCGGCAGGGGTTATGTAGCCACCTTGCCCACTTGTGGGCCACCTCTGATTCTGCCCCTCGCTCTGAAGCGGCGGGGACCCTCCCCAGGCTGCAGGCGTTATGTAGCCACCTTGCCCAATTGTAGGCCACCTCTGATTTTGCCCCCCGCTCTAAAGCGGTGGACACCTCCAAGCAGCAGGGGTTATGTAGCCACCTTGTCCACTTGTGGGCCACCACTGATTCTGCCCCCTGCTCTTAAGCGGTGGGGACCCCCCTAGGCGGCAGGGGTTATGTAGCCACCTTGGCCACTTGTGGGCCTACTTCTGATTCTGCCCCTCGTTCTGAAGCGGTGGGGACACCCTTGGCGGTAGGGGTTATGTAGCCACCTTGCCCACTTGTGCGCCACTTCTGATTGTGCCCCCCGCTCTGAAGCGGTGGGGACCCCCCTAGGCGGCAGGGGTTATGTAGCCACCTTGCCCACTTGTGGGCCACCTCTGATTCTGCCCCCTGCTCTGAAGCGGTGCGGACCCCCCCAGGGTGCAGGGGTTATGTAGCCACTTGTGGGCCACCTCTGATTCTGCCCCCTGCTCTAAAGCGGCGGGGACCCCCCGGGGCGGCAGGGGTTATGTAGCCACTTTGCCCACTTGTGGGCCACTTCTGATTGTGCCTCCCGCTCTGAAGCGGTGGGGACCCCCATAGGCGGTAGGGGTTGTGTAGCCACCTTGCCCACTTGTGGGCCACCTCTGATTCTGCCCCCCGCTCTTAAGCGGTGGGGACCCCCCTAGGCGGCAGGGGTTATGTAGCCACCTTGGCCACTTGTGGGCCTACTTCTGATTCTGGCCCTCGTTCTGAAGCGGTGGGGACACTCTTGGCGGTAGGGGTTATGTAGCCACCTTGCCCACTTGTGCGCCACTTCTGATTGTGCCCCCCGCTCTGAAGCGGTGGGGACCCCCCTAGGCGGCAGGCGTCATGTAGCCACCTTGCTCACTTGTGGGCCACCTCTGATTCTGCCCCCCGCTCTGAAGCGGTGGGGACCCCCCCAGGGTGCAGGGGTTATGTAGCCACTTGTGGGCCACCTCTGATTCTGCCCCCTGCTCTAAAGCGGCGGGGACCCCCCGGGGCGGCAGGGGTTATGTAGCCACTTTGCCCACTTGTGGGCCACTTCTGATTGTGCCCCCCGCTCTCAAGCGGTGGGGACCCCCCTAGGCGGCAGGGGTTATGTAGCCACCTTGCCCACTTGTGGGCCACCTTTGATTTTGCCCCCCGCTCTGAAGCGGTGGGGACCCCCCCAGGCGGCAGGGGTTATGTAGCCACTTGTGGGCCACCTCCGATTCTGCCCCCTGCTCTAAAGCGGTGGGGACCCCCCTAGGCGGCAGGGGTTATGTAGCCACCTTGCCCACTTGTGGGCCACTTTTGATTCTGCCCCCCGCTTTGAAGCGGTGGGGACCCCCCCAGGTGGCAGGGGTTATGTAGCCACCTTGCCCACTTGCGGGCCACTTCTGTTTCTGCCCCCCGCTTTGAAGCGGTGGGGACCCCCCTAGGCGGCAGGGGTTATGTAGCCACTCTGCCCACTTGTGCGCCACTTTTGATTCTGCCCCCGGCTCTTAAGCCGTGGGGACCCCCCAGGCGGCAGGTGTTATGTAGCCACCTTGCCCCCTTGTGGGCCACCTCTGATTCTGCCACCCGCTCTAAAGCGGTGGGGACCCCTAGGCGGCAGGGGTTATGTAGCCACCTTGCCCACTTGTGGGCCACCTCTGATTGTGCCACCTGCTCTAAAGCGGTGGGGACCCCCGAGGCAGCATGGGTTATGTAGCCACCTTGCCCACTTGGCGGCCACCTCCCATTCTGCCCGCCGCTTTGAAGCGGTGGGGACCCCCCCAGGCGGTAGGGGTTATGTAGCCACCTTGCCCACTTGTCGGCCACTTCTGTTTCTGCCCCCCGCTCTGAAGCGGCGGGGACTCCCCCAGGCGGCAGGGGTTATGTATCCTCCTTGCCCACTCGTGGGCCGCTTTTGATTCTGCCCCCCGCTTTGAAGCGGTGGGGACCCCCTTAGGCGGCAGGGGTTATGTAGCCACCTTGCCCATTTGTGGGCCACCTCTGATTCTGTCCCCCGCTCTAGGGCGACTCAGAATCCTTTTTTGATTTTGCTCCCCTGCTAGGTGTGGGGACCCCCGAGAATGCATGGGTGAGGTAGCAATTCTGCCCTCTTTTGGCTCCCCCCTTTTCCTTTTGCCCTTCGTGTTTGCAAAAGTGTCCTCCAATCAATGCTCTGCGGAAGGCACTGGGGCAGGCACGACGAAATCGGCGACAATGAGTTCTGTGGGCACGGATGACACCCCTAACGTGCCTTTTTGCACGTGACAGGTGCAAAACCTAATAGAGCTTGTGGGTGTGCCATAAGCGTATCTTTTTTCAACTGTGAGAATGTCCAGAGTGCTCGATGGCACACACTCAAATTGCGCTAACCATTCAACGGTGGGTTGCTACCAGTTTGTAGTTCACGCTGCAAAAAAAACGATATTGTTTGGGCAAAACCAATGCTCCAACGCATTGTCAGCGAGGTGCCTCATGCCACCCGCAACAAGGTCAGTGACTTCATTAAGGCCCAAGGTGTCTACCTCAAACCGAAGCACTCTTCCGCCTCAGGGAAATGTGAGACTGCTTTCTGGGGAGTGCGGTACCGTACGGTACCACTAAACTTTGACGCTTCTCAAGCAACGCAGCATCATTCTACTTCTGAAGTTGCTCTCCCCCCCCCCCCCCCACCAACCCTTGTTGAATGGTTTGCCAAAACCATTGAAATTAGCAACAACCCGGATGACTATGTAGGACGGATATTTGCTATAAACGCCGCAATGGCAGCCGTGCCCGACATTCGTGAGGCGATTGTCATCAAGTTTTTGCAAAGCAAGGGGCTACGCCCTAAAGGAACCAGTGGTGGGAAGATGGCCCAAAAGAGGGTCTTCATTGGTGGACGCCCAAAGACCGCCAAAGAGCAATCAACAGAGGTGTCGGCTCCACAAGCTGAGGACTCTGATGTTGACGCACACACGGAGGATGGGACACAGGGTTCTTCATCAGATGAAATGCAGGCGTATAAAAAAAAAGGATGTGTTGCATACATTTCGTGTGAATGGGTTCAAGTACAGGTACACACAGAGCAACAATTGTGATGTGATGTGTTGTCTCAGCCGTCCTACCGGTAAGGGATCTTGGCAAGGGTGTGTCCCGAAAGTGCGGAGAGATGCCGCCTCACCTGGGATGTGGTTTGTTGAAGTTCCTACACCTCACAGCAATGACGGTGCCCATCGCACAATGGGCCTAAGGCGAGGCTCCTGTTTAGAAGAGGATTGCCGCGCCTTTATCGAGCAACAATATTTTGAATATCGGCAGTCTCCCAGTGAGATTGCATATAAGTTGCAAAATGAAACACAAGTATGCTGCGAAATGAGCATCACCCGCCTACAGGAGAAGATACGCACATTCCTACAGACATGTCGTCGCAGAAGGTACGGTCATGGCATGAAGATGACATTTCAGGAGTTCTGCGCCATATTGGACGCATGGCCCACGAGCAGTCAACTGCCGGATGAGCCTTGAACCTTTCATGGCCATTGTTTTTTTGTATGAATCGTTTCTTGTTTCTTGTTTCTTGGAGACCGCCAGACTAATCTTTGAAGAATGCCAGCGATCAGGGCAGGTGCCATGGTGTTGGTTGGATGGTACTGGCAAGGTGATATGGCAACGCCTCCGCATTCTGCTTTTGGGGGGCCCCACCATGAACCACACCACCGCACTTTTTTCCTTTAGTCTTGCAGAAAAGGAGAACATTGATGCTTTGCACTTCATTCTAGAGCGCACGAGCCGTGCCATTTCTACCCGCTATCCAGGCTTCACTTGGAGCATGGGAAAGTTCATGAGCGATGGTGACCCCGCCATGTATAATGCAGCAAAGCGAGTGTGGGTTGCAATTGTGTGGCCTGTGTGCTACTGGCACACACAAAGAGCAATGTTGAAGGCTTTGAAGAAGGTTATCTCGGACCGCTCCACCAGGGAAAAATTGCACGCAGCCATCCGGGACGTGCATCTCAGTTGGGGCACACACATTTTCAAAGCCGGTTGGGTCGCATCAAGTGGCTGATATGCCGCAACTCCCCATTATTTGGAGCATGCCCAAAAAGAATATATCGACAAACGCCAAGGGTGGCATGTGGGCCACTCCGACCCCAGTGTCCCGTGTAGCACACCGGCAGAGTCAAGAGCTTTTTGTATGAAACTTCTTAGTCGGCACAAGTTGCATGGGCTATGTGAGTTTCTGCAAGAGGTTGTGCCTCGAATTGGTGAACAATGGACCAAAGGCCGCGAACAACTAGGGGGTAGAGCTATGCAGCCTGCTCCCTGGATGTGGCAAGAGGCCCAATGCATACTTCATGATGCAATCTGTTTCAATGATGGAGATGCAATCTTCTTCCATCAAGGTGTTGCATCACAAAAGCGGGGTGCCAACGGCAAGCCTGTCCGTGAGTGCCCCCCCATTGATGGCATGCAAGTGGCCCAGTGGAAGAAAACCTTGGCCACCATATCTAACGGAGGTCGTGTCACATGACCCCAATTTGTGGGCTTTTTGAGGGTTCACCGTGTCACAGCTGAGGCTTGCACATGTGCCATGTGTTGCACATTAGGTGTTTGTGAGGGCTGTTTGTTGTGGCTTCTTGTGGAGGAACCCGGCTTCAAGGTGCCTTTGCGCTACTCCTGGAAGTTTGTTGGTTCCCGTCCCTTTAAGTTTGGTCGTGTGAGACGCACCGTTGTAACCCGCGTTGAAGCGCCTCATGTGCGTGCTCTGAAGTCACAAGGGGGTCCCAAAAAAAAGAAAGCCGCCAAGAAGAGCCAAGAATTGTCAGACCCCAATTCTGATTCTGATTCTAATTCCTCATCGGATGGTAGCTGTGACGGTGAGTCCCTGGCCCTTGAACCCCTTGTGAAGCGGGAATTGGACCGTGGAAGCAAGCGGTGGCATTCCATGCACCTGTACCGCCCCCCCCTTCACTTGTGGGCAGTGCCATCGGAAAGTTTTCTTATGGTGCGTCAATTGCGAGGGGTGCATGTGGTGTTTGGAAGGTGAGGAGTGCGTTGCTCGCAAGTTTAAAGACAGAGATGAGTCGCGATGGGTCTTGCAAAAGTGGGAGGAGGAAGTTGAGGTTGGGAAGATCTTGCATCCCACGCAATCCCATGCTGAAGCTACCCCCTCCTCCCCGTGTGCTTTGTCCCCTCCCTCCCCACACCTGTCCACAAATGCATCTTCTACTAGCCCGCCTCTAGCCATGGAGGAATTGCATGTGGAAAGCATCTTGCACCCCACCCCCTCTATAAATGTGGATGGAAGCAGCACCACTGTGGCCGAGGCATCGAGTACCCCACTGGACGCCATCCCACCCAGTTCCATTCCGTCCGGAATCGTTGTTGCTCCACCATCTGGTGATCACCCAACATCTCTTTCTGGGTGCCCTAGTGCAGAACAAATCCCGGCGGATGTGTGCAAAGCACCGAGTGATAGCCAAGGCTCGTTTCGCCCATCTATGTGAGAGGTAGAGGCACTGCTTGGCAACGATTGGAGGCAGCCACTACATGTCACAGTTCCAGGTTTGTCGCCGCAATAATTTGAGTTTGAGGCACGCCATTTCAGGGACCTCACCACCGAGAGCTATGTCGCAGATTGTGCTCAGATTGTGGTGTATCACTGGTGGGATGCCCAAACCGCTCTCAGTGCGGATTGGGACACAATGGGTGTGGCGTGGGTTGTCCGCGACTCTTTGTGGAATGCCTCATGTGCCAGTGCACAACGCCGCAAACAGCTGGTTAAATCGTGGGCAGAGCGCACTTTGCAAGCGTCGTCCATAGATATGTCTTTCGCCCCACCCCTGATTGTGGCGCAGGTATACTATATGAGCAATCAGCATTGGGTGCTCCGCTTGTTGTTGATTGCCCCAACTCGCGAATACCTCTGCCTTAAGTTTGACCCAATGTGTGACCGGCCACACATTGTTGGGGCAAACCAAGAGGAGTTGGTTGTTGTGGATTTGATTGCCGAGCGAGAAGGCGTTGAACCACAGCAGCGGAAGAGGTGGTCAAAGTTTTTGGATGCTCTCGGTGCCCCTGCATTTGCAATTGCACCCCTGCATTCCACATTCATCCGACAGCTTGATGGTGTCATTTGCCATCCGGCATGTCTCTTGACGTTGCATTGTGCCTTGTCTCGGCGCGTTGTCAAGGGCATATTGCACGTGCCACAAGATCGATTGTGGTTGTTGCGTGAAATGGCTGAGGCTACTCTGTACTTCAGTCGGTCAAAGTTGGCCTCCACCCCAAGGACCCCAGCGGTACATTGGGAGGTGGCTCGGGTGTACCCCCAACCCAAATCTATGGACCCCGTTGACACATGCTTTTGTTGTGATGGCACACCTCACATGGCGTGCCACGAATGTAAGGTTCTTCATTGTGCCTTGCATGCGTCGATCTTGTGCCAATCGAAGATTTGTGTTGGGTTGCGCCAATTCCGGACGGCCAACCTTGCTGCTGTTGCTGTTGCTTCTTTTGTTGCTTCTGCTGTTGTTGCTGCTGCTACCGCTGTTGACACCCGTCCTGGTATGCCTACTGTTGTTGCTGTTAATAGCCGTCGTGGTGTGTGGATCTGTCGCAAGTGGTATGCAGTGCCTCCTCAATATCCCCAAAATGCCGATGGTCAACTGAGAAATGACCAAGCATATTGCACAGAGCTGCAAGGGGAGTTGAAAACGGCACTGTTTGGGATGTTTACCAATAATCCCACAGTGCGAGGCAAACCGCGCCATGTAGATACCAAGGCCGACTTGATTTTCAAGCGTGTCTTTTGTAGCTACTTGTAAGTAGTTCCCACAAATTTTGTTTCTACTGCCCAACCCCAATTATATTTTGTTATGTTGGCCGAGTGCCAACTAATTGGTGTGCATGATGGTTTGGCCTGGGTGGGGCGCCACACACACAAGTGGCCGAGAATCGACTCGGGGGCCTTGTGCCCTGAAACAAAAGTACCACCTACCATCGAAGTGTTGACTACCTTGTTCAAAACGGCAGCCGGGGGGGGGACTTAGTGGACCGCGGTAAAACTTAGTAAAAAAAATTTTTTTTAAAAAATTTTGCTTTTTTTACCTAGTAAAAATTTTTTTCCAAATTTTTTTTTCAAAAAAATTTTTTTACTAGGTTTTACTACATTTTAGTAGGTTTTGCTGTGTGCATACTAGGTTTCACCAAATGCCCGGGTGCGCGGGTGTATGATGGCGGTTGTGAGATGCATTGTGCCACTGGTTACAGTGCACAATTTTCCTCACTGTCAGCCATTTTGAATTTTCAGCCCCAGAGCTTTGTGAACAAGAGGGCTGCTTTTGTTTTTTTGGAGATGTGTGGGGGGACCACAGAGTTCGCGGCCGGTCGCTGCCGGTTGCGGCTGCTGGGCAAGCGCACTATTCTTCCATTGAGCCTTTTCATTTCTTTGTGTTGCAGTGTGTCAAGTGTGTTGCACACATACACACCCACAAACACACAAACACACACACACACACACACACACACATTTTCCATAAGCCCTTCATGGTACTACTGAAATGGAGGTCCCAGCTCATGTCAGCAGGTTGCAGAACGGGATCCAAGCGTGCCAAACAATAGGCATGAATTTTCTTTGCACATGCTGCCATTTCAATGTGCAACAACAACTACACACACACACACACACACACACACACACACACACACACAGACACACAGACACACACACACACACACACACATGGCCATACAGGCTCAACCGGGAGACCTGGTAAAACTGGTGAAGCACAACTACACACACACACACACACACACACACACACACACACACACACACACGCACACACACACACACACACACACAGTGACACACAGTGACACACTGTGAGTATTTCTATATAATGCAGCGTTTCCACATCCACGCAACCTCTCAGTGTGCGATCAATCTTTTTCATTGGTTTAAACACAAGACCCAAACAATTTCATTGGGATTTCCGTTCATGTCTTATTGTTTTGCATACCTGACTGAGGGCAGCCGAGGGCATGGAGTAGGGTGTGATTGGTCTTTGAAAATTGGGGAAATGCTACTTTCCTTAAAGCCCGGGTCACGGCCAGTCGTGGCCGGTCGCGGCCGCCGGGGACCCCGGTGATATTGTTTCCACCTACGGATTGATATGCACTGCACACACACAAGTGTTGATTTCTTCTTTTTATGATGTGTGAAATGTTTCAAATTTTCAGCGGGGAGGATGTATATGTGCGATCATCTTTGTATGCAAAGATTGTGCAATTGCCGTAGTTGTACACTAATTATAAACTGCATCAGAACAATTTTGCATGTACAAAGACATACAAACACACGTATCTCAGCACATGATTTACATCGATTTGTCTGGGTATGTCTCTGCAGACAGACACTGTTGCTTTGCTACCAAGCTTCAGTCAGTAGCACGGTAGTGGCTCCACAGGTTATTGCAAAGTATGTGAAACGTTGTCACAGCGCATTCCAAGATGACATGGTCCCATAAATGCATTCAAACCGTACCCAGCCACGGATACGTCCACACGCTCCAACAAACGACAGACCGCCAGACAGACAAGCACACTAACGGGCTGGACAGACAGACAGACAGACAGCTATGCTATAACTCCGCCCGGCGATTCAAAATTATGCATCCTGCCAACAGCCGTGCTAGCGTGCGCGCACAACTGGCTTGTCCAAATTTGGGCGACTTGTGGGACGGCACTTTTGCTCGTTTTTGCCCGTCTGTAGACAATAGGGGTGGGACGGTGCAAGCCATGGCGGCGGCATCGGCGGCTGGGGTGCAGCGGCAGCAGAGCCATGAGCAATGGAAATAGCATCAGCGACGGCGGCGGTATCGGATGCCACCTAGACACACCGTCCTGTGCCAGATTGCTACCGTTGGCAGCAGTACATGGACCCAGGTGAAGACCCACCAGTGTGCATTCCTATTTCTGCAAACAGCAAGGTTCTAATCAAGGTAGCAAGGGAACTGGTAGTGCCATCTGGTGTCCCTAGAAAACCCGTGTTGATTGACCCTCTTGCTCTGTGGCATTCCCCCATGCTCCTTCTCTCCTCATGCACAAAGATGCATATACAGACGTGCATTTGCCCAGGTCCCGCTCAGCAATTTGGCACACGATCCAAGGCCATTCCCATGCACAAATGCAGCGAAAATCAGCACACACACAGAACGTGTTTCTCTTCTGCTGAACGCTGAGCATTGTTGTTTGAGTGGTGCACTTCGCATGCCATGTGCAGCTGCACAAGCTAATGCAGTGCGTTACTGCTGCCACAGTCAACAAGGGGGTCTCAGTGAGCAAACAGCAAAAGGTATTTTATCTTGCACGATAAAGTCATTTTTTGGGGTGATGGTGGATGGGCCATTTCATGACTACATGCGCAAGCCTCAGGATAGCAGTGTTGTGCAACGCTCAGGCTAGCGCAGTGTCGCGCAAACATCAGGAGGGCAAGGTTGTACATAGCAGTGATGTGCGAGCTCACCAGGACACGTTTTAGCATACCGGGTCATCGGCGCAACTCAGTCGGATTTGGTAGCAGGTCCCCTCGCGCCTCTGCTGAGCTCAATCTGCTGCCGCAGTTGTTTGCCTCAAACAGTGGATCTCCCCAACTGCGAATGCGACAAATTGTGATTGCGTCGTCTTGGTGCCCGGTTGACCGAAAATCTGTGCTGAGCCAAACACTGAGCTATTGCACCATGTGTCACTGGATCCGAGGAGGAGGCGCTCTTCAGGCTCCAGGACCCTTTCCCCACACCTAAGGATGTGCGTCCGCCTGCAAAAGAGCCTCAAACAGGTCCAGATCTGATCATTATCTAGACGTGTGCACGTAACGTGTATACCCCCATACCTGGCACCAGGCCTCTGCAAAACAGCGATTTGAATCCCCCCCCCCCCTCTGTCTGTCTGTCTGTCTTGCTTGCACTGTTGCTCCCACTCCCTGTCCATCTGACCTCGCATTGTTGATCTCGGCCCTCTAAGCCTTTGTAACCATCCCATTTGCATACAGGTGCTCCAGGAGTGCCAGATTCATGCGAATCCGAGGGATTAGGTGCCCTCTTTGAAAAGTCTAATGAGTTTGTGAGTTCAGTCCATTGTGCAGTTGCGCCAGAAAGGAAGCACTGTGTGGATTTCAAAATTTTTTTTGTGAAGTGTATCCAGCGCTGCTCAGTGCTCTCACAGGGGCACTCCCCGCCCAAGTGCCAGCGAACAAAAACAAATGCGTGGAGACATTCCACGAAGAGGACACCGACTAAGGGCATCATGCGGATAGGACTGGCAGCTCACCGTTGTCCTCATGGCACTCGCCCGGATGACTTCAGAAGGGCGCCACAGTCACCGCTGTGGTGCTGAAGGTTGAGCTGATAAGCCTACAGATCAGGCTCTGCGAGACTGGGAGCTTCCCGGCACCCTGTCCTTTTCTCGGTGTCCCACTGCATGTCCCCTTCCACTTCTGCGCACATTTCCCTACTCTTGTCCATTGTCCATGTGTATGTTGCTCCTCTGTGTTACCTCTTTTCATGACTGGCTGACCTCATATCTGGGGGTCTGTGTGTTGGGTATTTTCATGAAGTATGCCAAAACCACTGCCCCGTGCCTGCATCGTTGCGTGAACTACAACAAGGTGATGCGAGATACGGAGGGAGTGTTAGTGCGCAGAGCTATTTTCGATTCCTACCCCTGTTTTTGGCATGGATTCTACCCGTCGGATGGGTGAGTGGGTGGGCTTTTTGCCTCGGCTCTGTAGCCATATTAATTTCTCCCCACCATGGGGACCCCGAGAAGGCAGGGGTGATGTAGCCCTATTGATCTCTCCCCACCATTGGGGGGGGCGTATTGCGCATTGTGCACGCGCTGTGCGCAAAATATGCATAGGACCATACCCAAACTGCATAGTAGTGCCTAGTATCAATAACAATGAGCCTTGTTTTGCAATTATATGACTTGCATGCATGCCTAGCCCTTATTTCTAGTGCATTTGTGTGTGTTGTGGTGCATGTCACTCAAAACGGGTACCCGATTCCGTCCTATGGTGATACATTCGGGTACCCTGTTCGGGGCCTCCACTACTCTGCCGTCTCTTAGACCTTCATGTCCAGATCAATGGAAAGGGAGTACCGGCTGCGGTCACCTTCACCGCCACCCTCTCCCAGTTAGCACGGCCGTAGTCTCCTCGCATCGCCAGAGGTCAAGCCGCGTGTCCCCCGCCATCGCGGCGGTCAAATACACCGTCTACGTCGGTGTCACAAGGACGCGCGGCAAGCCGGCCGGCACAGTCCCCCTCCGCTTCGACTACCGGTAGTCCATCTCTACCGGCGCAGTGGACATCACGTTTGCGGTCGGCATCGGGGTCGGGATATTCACGTTACGGGGCAGATCACCTTCACGCTCAACATCAAAGCCGAGGCCCAAAAGAGCGCGCGCTCCGAAGACTACGGCACGCTCCCGTTAGAATGAGAAGGAACGCACTATCGTTCGACCGATTTGCCCGTCTATGGTATTGGAAGGTCATTCGAGACATTTGGATGGGGTCCGCCCGTGACCGTGACCGTTGGGGTGAAACATCAAGTTGTGCAACATTGTGGGGGTGTAGTATGGTCCATAGAGGCAAGAATATTGTCAATGGTTGCAAAAATACCCAATTTTCCCCTGTAATGTGCGCGCTCCGCGTGCGCTGTGTGTGCCGTGTGCGCACTTAGCACAAATGCCCCCGGGGGACCCCGAGACGACAGGGGTGATGTAGCCATATTGATTTCTCCCCACTATGGGGACCCCGAGAAGGCAGGTGATGTAGCCATATTGATTTCTTCCCACTATGAGGACCTTGAGAAGGCAGGGTTGATGTAGCCATATTGATTTCTCCCCACTATGGGGACCCCGAGAAGGCAGGGGTGATGTAGCCATATTGATTTCTTCCCACTATGAGGACCCCGAGAAGGTAGGGGTGATGTAGCAGTACCTACGGGGAACGTAACCGTCCTTTGTCTTCGATTCAACCTTCCGGTGCTATTGAGGAAACCGGGCCAACCTTCGTTATGTTTGGGTGTTTGGAGGCGAGCCGGGCAACCCCCCCCCCCCCTCCCTCACCTGTTGTCCCCTAGTTCACCCGGTGTGATGTGTTTCAGTGCTACATGGTGCATCTATGCGCAATGTGAAACATGCATGCCGAATTGGGTACATGGTGATACATTCAACGTGTGTGCTATGGAGCATCAGTTTTTGGCCGTCGTGTCCTCAGACCTCTTTTGCTATTTGTTATGGAGTTGACCCTGGGGACAAGGTGTTCTACACTAGGTCTACTCGGCTTCGGGTACCCGCGAGGGTGGTTGGCCTCCTACGTGATGGGCATGTGGAGTTGGAGTATGATCAAGGTGCGGTGGAGTTGCATCAATCAGGTGGCATTTTGTTACATTTTGCCCAATTTTGCATCCGGAGGCAAGTCTGTTACCCTCCGAATGGACCGTGGGAACATGTTCCCCCTCATATTTGGAAGAGCACTGAAGCAACCGTTGAGGATGCCACGCAAGATGATGTTGGGAATGAGGTTGATATTTGTGCATTGTGCAGTCAAAAGCACACTACAATAGAATGTGGTGAATGTAATTTGAATTATTGTGCGGAATGTATTGACCCGCACCCGTGTGGGGCCAAGACTGTTGATTGAACAGTCTTGCTTGTTCAATTTGAGTGAACAAATTTGGCGTGACCCGTTGAAGGGCCCCTGATTTACAACTCGTCGGGGTGTTTGCACTGCGCGCGCCCTGCGCGCTACTTTTATGATGACTCCCCAAGTTCACCATTACCCTATGAAGCCCCCGAGTAGACCAACAGATGCCTCTTGCCTACCAAATGAAGCAACAAACCATCCATGCACAACATTGAACAGGAAAAGCATATCTGAATCAACTTCACAACTTTGCTGTGTCGGGGATTGGTCCTTTTTTGCTGGGTCACGAGGAATGTTTTCCTCAACCTCGGAGCCTGCGGCATGGAACAACATTGCTTGAGCATGTTGCTTTACAAAGTACACCTGGTGCGGTGGCGAACGGGAACAGCGAATGGTATCTTCAAAGAGAAGCCAATTGGTCATGAGGCACATGGTGTTTTGGGTGGTGCAAAAATACTTCAAAACTAGGAGGCCCACTGTCTCTGGGCCATTCCACCCGCTAAAATTGGAGCCACCTGCTGGGACCTCATTGGGGATTTCATCATTGATAAATGTTTTGCTGCCTTGGCCGCTCACAAGGATGACTTTTGGAGTTCGAGAGGGAAGTTTTTGAAACGAGACCTTAGATACTGCGCCAACCCTCCAATTGAGGTGCACTCATCTACAGAAGTCTTGAGTGCTCGGGTGTGGCTGAGATGCTGTGCACCTTCTATTTTGGATGCATCTTCTTGTGTCACATGAAAATCACGTATGACAGGGTGTGCTGGCTCCTCACGGTGGCGCGCACGCCAGGCACTCTTCAGGTTGTGGTGCAGTCGTGCATCGAAGCTCGACAAGCGCAAGTACGACCCACCACATCAGGACCGGTTCAACGGGCCCTCCTGGAGTTGGAGAGTCTTGGCTGGAGGCAGGCGGATCATTGGTGGGTCTGGAATGTGCCCGGGGTGCCTGAAGAGATAGACACGACGCTCATAAACGAGGACAAATTCAAGCACATACTGCGGGACTCCATCAGAAGGCGGGCCCTGCTCTCGCTGGAAGATCGTCGACCGCAACAGTTTCAAGGCATCTTAGGAGCCCTCGACAGGGAGGCATGTCAAGTCCTCCTATTGGAAGGCACAGAATTTGATAAGGCGCTGCTGCGGGGCTGGCTCACAGGAGCGCTGTGGACTGCTGCCAGGGCACATGCGAGGGGCCTCAGGGCGACACCGCTGTGCCCGTACTGCTCGCGGCAACAAGAGGACGACGAACACATCTTGTGGGCCTGCCCAGCCTGGGGCATACATCGATCCGGTGCCTGGCGCTCGCTTATGAGAATGGCGAGGGCACTAGGGCTATCGGACCAGGTCGGTAGTTGGCCCACGTGTTTACGGGTGTGTGGCTTGATGCCGGAACACTTGTCGCACGGCATCCCCAAAGGTCAGGTACACGACTTCATGTACGGTTTTCATAATATGGTGCTGCAAATTCTGCGGGCGCGGGCACACCGCGAAGATGTGCAGCCCTTTGACCGGCCTAAGACGACACAAGGGAGAGGGTCCCATCGGATAAGATCATCACGAAAGTCCGAGTCCCATCGCCACTCTTGAGCCGTGGGCTGGCGGATCCGCAGCTGCTCCCTGTGCTCCGGCCGTGGTAGCGGCCCAATGAACTGCCAGAATGGGTAGTCAACGAGCTGGTCTGGATACCAGGGAAAGGGCAAGTCTCCTTCATGGAGCTAGCGATGGACTTTGAGTGCTTCGCGGCGCGCACCTTGCCGGCCTCACCCCAGGCTGTGTACCGAGCAACTGCCCTCCCGCTACCAGAAAGGGCAAGGGTGCTTAAGCTTGCCCTAGCGACCTTGCAAAAACTGAGCGTGGCTGGGGCCGTGCTACCAGGTGGTGTGCTTACCAAGTGCTCCTCCCTAGTCCCACTAGGGGCCCCCACGGTGGTAGGTGTGTCTGCGAGACCATATTTCACACGGCGCCCGGACATGCTGAAACTCCTACAAAACCTGCGAGAATACTGTGAGCTGCGCTGGACGGCTGTGCTACAGGCACCGCCCCCCTCGCCGGACACCAGGCAGAGGAATGCCCAGCGGGCCAAGGAATGGAGGGAGGCGAAGGAGTCCAGCCCCAGCATCAGGGAGCGCATTCCCAAGCTCAAATACACATCGTCGCTGCTGCCTGCTATGCACACCCCCAGGCATCTCACTGGCAGAGGGGGAGGTAAGAAGAGCGCCACTCTGTTTGCGGCTGACTACTTTCCAGCACACGGCAACCCTGGAGCTCCCCCCACGCGGCCCTACCGGTTGCTCCGACCTGCCAAGCAGGCGGCCCCGCCTCAGCCTGATGTGGCTGCAGTGGGCTCGAGTCACCAAGCGGCACTGCCGGCGGGGCGAGCGGCAACGCCCAGCGATTTGTCTCAGCGCGTAGATGCGCCAACGCCCCCGGATGCACCTCTGGGCTGGGCCCCGCCGTCGCCGTCACCTCCAGCGCAGATGGAGTACACCTCGGAGGAAGGGCCCTCTACCCCGGAGGTCTTCTCATCGTCGTCATCGTGGGAATCTGAACCCAACAACAACGGGGGACACCACCGACGAGCGGCACAGGGGCCCACATGCGGCCCCGCCCGGTCCCCACCGCCACACGCAGTGCCCCGCACACGCACTCCTAGGGCCCGATCCGTCACCGGTTAGGGAACCCGGCGCTGAGGAAGTCACGGCGTAGGGTGCCTCCTGCGCGGGCGCCCCGAGGGGTCAAAAGGCGGCAGTCCGTCACGGAAGGGCGGGGGAGCCCACGACGCAAGCGACCCCAGCTGCAGCAAGAGGATGCGCAGTCACATACGCCCCCAGGCCGTCACAGGAGCCCAGCCGGAGCTCCCCTCCCCATGTCCAGGCATGCGCTCTCGTACCTACAGCTTACAGGAGCCATCACTCCTGAGCGGGCGTCACGCATAGTGGTGGTAAGCACCCCAGAGGGGCGGCGCACCCCACTACCGACACGGAGCCCGGCACAACCTCCAAACGAAGGAGGACGCGACATTCCCCCGGGGATAGCACGGATGTTGCAGCAGATCCGAGTGCCTCCAGCCAGGCCACAACCGCTGCCGCCCCGAAGGGAAACACGGCCCAGCGCGCGGACTTCACGCGCCGCCGTCCTGCCCTCCGGCCCCCCGATGGGGTTCAATATAATTAACACCCCGTCTCCGCGAGTGCTGAGTAGGCCAGGGCAATACTCGCCATCCCCGGCATGGTCGCCGGCGGTGACTTCCAGTTGGCACTCAGTGCGGCACGTGTCCCCAGAGCATTGGTCGCCCGCATGCACACCAGGGGGGGGGTCTAACCGACAGCAGGATTCACCTCACCTGCCCCCCACCCTGCTGGCACCCCTATTTGAGGGCGCCATGTCTACCCCGCGAAGGAACAGCACTCAGAGTGCGTCTGATGAGGACGTGCAACAATATGCAGTCCGGTATTCTGCCCCCCCCCCGATCTGCCCCCCACCCTGCTGGCGCCACTTTTTGAGAGCGTGATGTCTGCCCCACGAGAGGGCAGCACTCATCGTGAGTGCGATGAGGACATGGGTCAGTACGAAGTCCAGTACTCTACCCCGCCCTCCGTGGAGGAGTGGCCCCCTAACCCCTTTACCTTTCCCTCTCGTTGCGGAGCACAGCGGCTCTGCACGGAATTGCCTGGCATGGCCCGACAGGGCCAGGGGTGGGTTCGTGATCCCCATGCGCGACACTCCACCATGCTGTACAGCATGGAGGAGGGTACTCTGACCTCCAGCAGCGTGGATGGGCTCATGAAGCATGGACGGGCCTCACGTGAGGCAACTTAAAGGACGGAGGGGGGAGCCTCTTGTCATACAGGGCGGCAGCTCTCCAGAAACCCGCGCGACTTGCCCCTTGGGTGAGTTTGGGAGCTGGAATGGGTAGAAGCCCCATGGACTATTGCTCCTTAATATGATTTCCTTCCTTCCTTCCTGGATGCATCTTCTTGTATGGGAGGAGGGTTACTCTTCAGAATGCAAGTGGCAGCCCATGGAGCGCGATGTCAATTCTCGAACACAGTGGCGTTCGTGGGATCTCCAGTCCTCCTCGTTCCTGCACCTGAGCCCTACAAACCACATGCGATGGCAAACGGTGTGTGCTCCAAACTGTCAAGTTTTTTTCCTTTTCCTTTTGCCAAAAGGCAGTCATGGATAGCTGCCTGAGCTGTGCTTTAGGTTTTGGTTTGGGGGCAGCAGATCACAGCAACATCAGAACCACCATGGTGAACAGCATTCAAATCAGTGGTACCACTACTACCCAGGGTCTGTATGTTTGCATGCCCCAGCAGTTTTCACTGACAATTCCAACCACCTCTGCCTCATCAGCGGTTGGGCTCCCAAGAGTCATCCACAACAATTTCATCATAATCTGGTGTTTCATCAATATCTGCAACAAATGTATTAATTCTTTCCATTTCTTGTGTCATAGTTCATGTTGCTCGCGGATTACTGGACTGGACTGGAGGAGAAGAAACTAGTAAGTTAGGCTGTCGCAACTGTCCCAACTCTAACCAGTGAGGTGGTAGTAAGCACCACGCATGCATGGTGCACATGTCGTGCACACACCGTGTATCTATTTTGCCGATCAAATGTCCAGCCGGCCGCCCGTGTCAAGAAATGGAAGGAACATCGGACCCCCCATGCATGTATCATTCTTTGCATGGCTGGTGCCCAGCTTGAGGGCTCCCCCTGGTGCAATAACCCCTTGCAGTGAATGCATGCATGCCATCCCTCTGTTGCAGCAGCAGCTTGGGGGAACTGCAATGCATTTTCTTGGGATAAGATGGTGTGTGCGTGTGCGTGTGTGGTTGGACAGACAAGAACAAGGGTGATGGATGTTTGAAAGGGGCCAAAGGAGGCCAGTATGCGTTGGTGGGTACGCTCATATAGTGGGTTCTCGAAGATGAACCTTTCGTTGTGGTGGTTTTGCTGGGATTGCAACAATGTGTCATTAGCAGACTTTGTTCGGTGCTTTTCTTTGCAATTCAGCTTCTACAATTTTGTCATCTGTGATCCAACGATAAGAGAGCCCTGATATGGTCCCCCTTTCTTATCGTCAGCTGCCGTTTACACCGTTCTGGTTGAATTGGCAGCGGTCAACCCATTTCGTGTAAGTGCTCTGTCACAAAGAGGACGCTTCCGTTGGAGCTATCAACGACTTGGTCTTATCTGTTCTCTCTCCCTCTCATGGTTGGTGTATTGTGTGTGTGGGGCACAGGGCTGCAGTGGGGATCAAGCCAGGGAACCATTCTTTGGCTTCTGCTGCGTGCCTCGTTCTGATCATCCTCACCGCCTCCAGGTAAAGCCCCAGCTGTGGCTGGAGGAGAGGATACAACCTGCATTGTAACCCGGCAGCAAAGTCTCACCTACAAGCAATGTCTTGCACAGTGGAGGATGGTGCATGGATGCCCCTACCCCTGGGCCAGTTGCACGCATGGGGGGCCACCACATGCAGTCAGGAATCTGTCACCAATCTAGAATTCTATGGTGAAGGAAGCAGTGAGGTGACCTGCAAGGTTGAGGGTGCTGGGTTGGTTGTCTGCATACAGTGTTATATGTAGGTGAAGGGGTGCATCGTAGGGACTGTGGTATCCATTGGAAAGGTCTGGTGCATGCATGTATGGTTGCATGGTATGGTCCATGGTCAGCCGAGACGGGAACGGCTCCATGTATTTAAGGATTGAGCCACACACAGGTAGCATTCGGCAGCAACCAGAAAGTGTGGGAACGTTGGGTCATTTATCCAATCGATTTTGTAGGTACGTGGATTTCTTTTTTTTGGGCCACAATCTTCCATCAACACTTCGCATTTCAAGATTGTGCCTGTGGATATGATTGGACATGGGCCAATCCATCAGGTTATCCCCATTCTCTGCCCCCTGCTGGGGACTGACCCCTTTGGGATTTCATGCACCCCCAGCCACCTGTTGGAGTCATGCGTCTTAGGCAGCCTTCAATTTCCAGTGATCACGTGCCGTACTCCCCAACCCTGCTCTCAAGCCCTGTTGGTCACACCCCACCCCACCCTCCCCTGTTCCCACTCCCCAGAATTGACCTGGACAAATGAGCAGGTCACATAAAAGACGTGGCAATGGACACTGGTGGTACAATATGGCACCATCCTGTATTGCACGCCTCCTCCCCCTCCCACCCAGCCCCAGCTAACCCTGCTTGCTTGTCACTGGTATTCCCCTTTTGAGCCGCAAATCTTCATTATTGATTCAGCTGCAAGCCTTCACTGTTGTCAGATTGATTTGCAACACCCAGGTTGGTGCAGGTATCATTTTGACAGTGTATGAATGTGTTCAACCACTTACAAGTGGGCCTCATACATCCTCAGCAACTGGCCTGTGCTCTTTCTAGAACCTGCCCATGTTTCCCATACAGGAATTTTTTGTGTCGTTCAAGTGGGCATTTTCTTGTTCTCAACATGGGATGCAACACACTTACTATGTCAGCCTCCAGTCAGCAGTGTATGATGCTGCTTTGCAATGGAAAACTTTTCTTGCTCTGATACTCAATTTTGATGGGGATCAACAACATCTGAATTTCAACATGCGAGGACACACACAATTGATAAAACCTGCTTGTATTTCAGACTACTTGATTTTCCTGCTGGTGAGGTTTCCAGTTGTGAGATATTCTCCTCCATTTTGTTTCCTTATGACGCCTCTTGCTGCGATCCCATGCATCAGATTCCGGGATGGTCCACAACCCCTTGAAGACAGGTCTTTTGTAGTGGGTCTTCCTCCATATACAGAATGTGTTGAGGGCAATATTGCTGATGTGGAGTCAGGAAGCTTTTTCCTGTGCATTGGCCTGGGGAAGAAAGTTTACTAATGCGTCCAACCACCATTTTTGTAATAGTTCAGTTTTGGGGCATTTTCATGTCTCCTGTTCCGTACTCCTTTCCAGCCATATTGTATTTGTACATTGTATAACTGCAGCCCTCAATGTCGGGAGGATGGTCGCGGGGATGGTCCACATTGATTGGCCACAAGGCATGGCTTTCCTTAGGTGATCCTTACATGAGGGTTCGTGTATTATCTGTGTGTGTCAGAGTTATCGAGTTATCTTTGAACACATGCTGCTGGTCTAAAATGCTGAAACCTTTCCTCTTCCTTATGCTTGATTCTTTTGGTTCTCTGTGCTGTGCTGCGTTTCTTGGGGTATGTCCAGTCTGGATGCCTACATGCCTGGATCCAATAGGTCCATAATGTTTGAACTAAGGACAATAAAAAAATTTGCGTGCAAAAAAAAGGATTCTGCGCTCAAAAAAAGATTCCTGGCTTGAAACAAATTCTTTGCCAAAACCAACATTGTTACATGGTCATCATGTATTTCTGAAAAAGTTGCAGGGGGGGGGGGGGGGGGGGGCTTGACAAGGAGTGCTATTGCATCAGGGCAACCCATCACAGGCAATGCCCATATTTTGCAAAGTAGGGTAAACAGCCACCTTGGCCAAAACCCTGTGCACAATTTCATACTTAGGGGAGCTTGAGTTTCGGGATATGCACCCAGTGTCCCTTTTTTGTTGTTGCGCACTGTGGAGCATTTGGATGTTGGCCCCAAAACACAATCATGAATCGTTCACAATGCTAAGACGCATGGTAAAGAACAACTGCAAATGGAATGCATTTGGCGCTTACCAGATCGTGTGCTATGTTTCGAGGTACCACTCCATTAAGGTTAAACAATAGATATGGGTTATGTGTGCCGTGTTGCATTTTGTGCTGCTTCTTAGGGCCCACCTTCGTCCACATCGAACATGATCGTTACACATTGCATGACGTGTGAAGGATGGCCAACCTTTACCATTAGAACACAACTTGTAACAACAATGTAAAGAGGGGTTTTTGGATGCATGTTGTTTTTGAAACAGCCAATTTGGCGTTCGCACAGAGGATTCTTTGTTCTTAGGTAAGGAGTTCCAAATTGAACTTCTGTACCCATGGCTCTCATGACGCTTCGGTACCAACCAGTAGGGCTGGTAAACCGGATGTCCTGATCGCTGTGGATAATTTTGGGTAATCCGTAGATGTGAACCCAACCTTCGAAAATCTCCTTCAGTACTCCTTCCTTATCCACCTTCTTCGTAAGGGGAAACACTCGGCTGTAGCGACTGAGTCCATCCGTCACCAGGAGGGCGAAGTCATGGCCAGCGAATCTAGGTAACTCCATAAAATCCACGTAGAGGATGGAGTTCATTTGGTTCGGAATCGGGAGATTCCTCACCTCACCACGATCCGCTGCAGTGTTAGCTTTAGCCTTAGTGCAGGGACACTCAGCGATGATCTTAGATAAAATCTTCTTGAGAGCCGCATCGCTACTCTTAGCGAAGAAATACTTCTGGAAGAACCAAAGAGTCCTCTCCACCCGAGGGGGGCCATTCGTTTTGTGTGCCCATTCCAACATAGGTTAGTCAAAACAGTCATGAGTATTCTGATGCTGAGCGAGAAGAGCCGAAACTGGCTAAAACTAGTCCCGTATGCCATCTACCTGATGAATAATCAGGTAAGTAGCAGGAATGGTTTCACCCCTACGGAACTGTTCCTAGGGAGGCCAGGTTTCAACTTTGAATTCCCCTGCGCTAGCGAAGGAAATCCTAAAGTTGACGAATGGCTCACCGAATAGAAAAGGATTGCCGATCTATGCCGATCACTCCTGGAAAAGAAAAGAAGTAAGGAGAATCGTACCAAGAACCGCAAAAGAAGAGAAGCTTTCTATCAAATTGGTGATTGGGTTCTGGTACATCACTCAAGATTCAAGGCCTAGCCGCGTAACACGCTGGACAGCCCCTACTTTGGACCATTTCTGGTCACGGATGTGGCTGAAGGATCCGTGTGGATCAAAACTCATCCTAAGTACGGAGGTCTGGCTGAAGTGGGCTACCCACAGCTTAAGCACTACGACGTGCTAGACGACCTCTATGACTCGGAAGAAGATCTACAAGAAACTCTGGAAGGTGCAGCCGAAGATCTGGCCGCGGATCCTATGGATGAAGATGAAGAGCTACCTCCTATGGAGGAAGACAGTTCACTACGGATGCCCGAAAGGGACATCTCTCCCTCTAGACCTACTGTACCTACACCTACGGCCATAGAGGCCAGACCTAAAAGAATAAGCACTAGTGAACCCGTGACATTTACCGAATCAGAGATGAAAAAGCAAGACTATTACTTTGTTGAGAGAATCCTCCGCCACACCTACAAACGTGGATGGAGATTCTATACAAAGTGGTCTGGCTATTCTATCTCTGACTGTACCTGGGAGCCGGTGTCGGCTTTCATACTTGATGACAGTAATGTCAACGAGGTTTTTGCTGCGTACTGCAAATCTCAGGATTTGCGTGACATTCTGCAGTCAGCCCAAAATCAGGCCCGCAAGCGTGCTGGGAGGTGAGGCTACTCCCTCCTGTTTTATAGCATCTGGGAAAACGGTGCACCTATGGTCCTGAGACCCTGTTTCATTGTTCTTGTGAGTAGGCAGTCACTGGCCTGGGAGCTGTCGTGGATTTCCAAGGGAACTCCGAGGCCGGGGGACATGTTTCACCAATCTAGGGAGGGAGAGAGATGAGAGGTGTGTAACTTGCGCGCGTGTGAGTGACAACAGCCCAACTGAAGTGTGTTTCCTAGGAGAGAAAATGAACCACTATGACTAAGCATGTGATGCCTACGGGTGGTGAACACCTGGTTCCATTTTGGAACAGTCAAGCATGCACCACCGGAGGGGCACGGTTTGCGTTCCCCAGGGATGGGACCTCACCCAGGAACTGGGTGGGCTGCTGGACGAGCAGAGTTTGCACTGGCTGCCCAACCACGACCAGGGCTACCCCTTTGTTGCAAACCTCCCCGCCAATGCACCCACCATCAAAATGCTAACGCCTGATCCTACACAAAAGACACACTGATCCTACAACTTCCCACGCACACGCCCACGCCAAGGCAAGGCAAGTTGTAGCTAACTCTCAAGCATCCCTGAACAACTGTGCAACGCTTTGGGTGCATCTCGCCTCCGGTCCGATGACACCCGTGCAAGTGTGGACACGGAACCAAAGCTCAACGTGATCTGTGCAAAGTCCGTGGTGGGAATGCAAAAGTGTGTTGTGAGTATGTGTGTGCAGTGCTTTGCTTGAATCTGCGGTGCAGGGCGAGCATGTGTGTGAATCTACCTTAGAAGCTCTACCTTGGGGCTACCCAAAAAGAGGAGAGAGGGTCTAACACGGGGAGATAAGGGAAAATCTGCCAGGGACCAAGATGGCCTGGCAACAAGGGCGAGCGTACACTGACCAACGCGAACACCCTTGTCAATCCCAGTCCCTTTTTATCCTCATTCTCCCACTCGCCGATCCTAACCTTCTGCAAAAGACTAGCCTTCTGCCGGAGCGCGACTGTGCTAAACGCCTCCAACCCTCATCCCACGCTCCACTCCACACTCCTCCCACACTTGTGCAATGGAAACCGATCAACTTGCAAGTCGGGAATCTCACCCCAGAGTTTCATTGGACTTTTTCAGTTGCAATGGTCCTACACTCTCTAACACAATGCTGCATAAGTGTGCCACTGTGCCAGATCAGAGTGTTTTATGTGTTTGCACGTGAGACATGAGTATGAACATTCCAATCGAACGAAAGCCACTAAAAGGAAGAGCGGACGCATATAGCGGCGCCTCCGCTATGCATGGACGCATATAGCGGCGCCTCCGCTGTGCATCCTTGAGAGCAAACAAGGAAGGTTCTCCCTACCTCCCAAACCTTGAATGTTTCCCTCTTGTCTATGTTACCCTCTATCCTACTTGGATTAGCGGTGGTTTCGAAGTCATTACTTGCACACACCTCGCGTACCAAAACCCGTTTCCCTCCTGAATCTTGCCCGAATCCTGCCTGAAGCCAACCCATACCAAACCTTGAGAAGCACCAAGAGTTTGCAAGTCACGGGCAAAGCAAGGCAAAAACACGCTACGCGTGTTGTGCAAGTGCTAACCAACACGTATGTTCCTTGTTTGGTTGTTTTTCCCGACTGATGGTGAAACTCGCTTATCTAGCGCACACTGGTGATTTGATGCGCGCAAAGCGTGCCTAAAGCCTACGGCTGCACTATGCACCCTCTCTGCGCAAAAAGCTTTTGCTGGTCCGCATACCTACTTTTGAAAATCGCGTTTTTCGCTGCCCAATGTTTTCAGAATTCTTTGTTTTACAAAACTGCGCTTTTGGCAGCTCCAGAAGCGCTTTATAGAAAATTTCAAAAGTTTTTGGATTATGGAGGCTTCGCCCCCAGTCCCGCACGGCGGACGCGCGCAATTGCGGGAGTCGCCAGAACTCCCTGCGCTTCACTTTGCGCTTTTCAGGAGTCCAAAACCTTTTTCAAGTTTTGGTTCCTGGCGAGTTAGAACCTGAGATACGGTTCTTTGTAAAGTTTGTTTCAAGCGTTAGCTAACGCCGTTTTCACTATGCATTTTCAAAAATCGACTTGTGCATTCACTATGTAAGGCTTCCCTAAGGATTCCTTTGTTCTTTCCATGGTTTATATACCACATTGAGCTCAGTCTTTCTGGAATTTCTGGTATTTGCACTTTTAGCTCAAAACTAACCACCTATGGTGCTGTGGTAAGAGTGGTATAGTAAGAAAGGTAACTCATAAGTATGCTTTCTGAAGTCATCCCACTCATTCGCTACTGTGGTACTGTGGTACAGTGATCATATGTGGTGTTGAAGGTAGTCCACATCTGGACTTAATAGTAAATGCTGAGAGATTTCACAAGGTGCAACTGATTATGGCCAATATATCATTTTTCAGCCTAATTTTCTGAGTGGCAGCTCCTGAATTCCTGGGATTCAGTCGGGGGGGGAGTAGAATTAAGCCACAGAGCATACCTTGTACTTTATTTTGAACTGTTATGAGCCTGTCTTGTGCGCCTCAGATTGAGTGCTGAACCTCCGCTTGATTGCTGGCGTCCTTGTTGAGCCACTCTGCCACTTGAATTGCAGCCTTCAACTTCATGAATGCCTGTCTTCAGCACCTTATAAAATGCGCCATCTCATATCCGCTCAACTCCGGGTTCGCCAGTTGCTCCTGCAGTGCAAAGGCAACATGTACAGAGCAGATTCAGATCATCATCCATCATTCAATCATTCATCATGCATCATGTGTCATGTGCCATGTGTCATGCATCATGCATCATGACATGCTGGCGCCCTAGGATGTGTTTTTCACATTACAACCCAAAACCTCACTTTCACTCAAAAGTAACTGAACCACAACCCCACTCTAATGGGTTCCTAAGAAGGTCATACTATTCATTTTTCACAGCTCTTTGAATTTGGATGATCACATTTTTGGGAAGCATGATTGTCATGCATGTCATGCATGATCGACCCATTTTGTGAGTGATACCACACATACCACCTTCGAAGGAGTCTATGACCCCTAAGGGACCTTTATTTCCACTACAACCCTTTCTCAAGGTTGTCCCCACTTCTTCATGTATTCTAATCCCTATTTGCTGGGTCCCAAGCATGTTTCATGTACTATGGGATCCTAAGAATATACCTAGGCCTAAGCCAAGCCCCAAACACGAGAGGAGAGAAGAGGAATAGATAGAGGAGAGGCGCATGGCGGCGACACTAGGGAGCACGTGGTGCTTCCTAGGTGAGTCCTAACATGGTGTATGTTTACTTCTCAAGAAATAGTTGTAGAGTGACAGTGGAAGAGAGATAAGGAGTGAACATGAGTCCAATTATGATTGTGTTTCATAGTCCCTTTTTGCTTTGGACTGAGCTGGAAGACTATAATTCTATGGGCCCATTACTTTGCTGTTGTTGAGGAGGTTGCACAATCTGACTGGAACAGTTCACCAATGGCCCAATGAGCCGCACTGATTGCGTTGGGGCCCACTGCGCCCACAGAACGGGGGTGTTTGTGCGCGCTGGCAGGCCGAACATGCCACTGGTCGTTACCACAACCACATCCTAAGACAAAGCATGGGACGGTTGATTGGGTGTTGAGTGAAAGTTGCGGTGCGGAATGGGAAGATGCATCACTACTCATTGTACCAAAGCCAAAGTTGAACCACAATTGAGTTTCCCTTAGATCCGCAGAAAAGGCAAACTTACTAACATGGCCCTGCCTCCCACAAAGCCTTATCTCTGCAAAGAAGGGTCGGAATTTGACAACTGGGTCCACATGGGTTTTGCTCGGTGCACGTCGGAGGTTCTGTTTCCTCTTTCTTCACAATGGTGCGGCTTCTCTTCTTCTCTCTTGTGTCTTTCTCTCTCTCTTTCTCTCTCTTCTGCTTCTTCTCTTTTTTGTGGGTCTGGGAGTCCGGACACAAAGCATTGCGGAATGCGCGCGCCGCCTGTGATATTTTCAGGGCCTCTGAATCATGCCACGTCTGGTACAGGGCAGTCAGTGCGCGCGCCATGCCTCTAACGGCCCTATCAATTTCATTATCGATAAAACGTACACCAGATAATTTATTCCATGCGACCAAGAGTCGCCCCGACTCCTCCCCATCAGGCTCGGCCTTTCCTTTTGGTGTGTTTCCTGTCTTTCCCCTGCGCATGATGCGTCCAACCTCAACCTCACATTTTGCCAACCTTTGAATTTCTTTCTTTTCATACCTTGTCATGGGCCATTGGGCTCCTTAGAGCAATCACAACTATCAGTCTATGGTATGGCTTGTTGGAGCATCGCCTGGTGGACTTTTTTCCACCTCCATGCATCCCCTCCTATCATGGCCCTTAGCACCAAAGAATTATTCTGGTTCAAGGTTGTAAGCGTTGTAAACGTTGGTTCAACCTTGGGCCCAAGATTGTAAATTGCGTCAATATTGTATCAAGGTATGCAAGTGCGGCCAGACTTTGCTTAAACATTGGTTTTTAAAATGTGGTGAATCGATGCATCCATAAACCTATAAAATGATTGAATAGATAAAAACTCTCAACAACACCACCTATAGGCTATCCATTGCAAGAGACGTCTCCCTCTTAACTGAGGTGACCCTGCGGCATCACTCTCCGTGCCCGTACTGTCGGATTCGCACCGCATGCAGTCCCAACCTGCCCGCTTCTCTCTTACGGATGAGAGGCTGGTGTATAGTGTGTACTTTGTGGTGTCTATATCTAGATTGCAAGGTTCCCATCGACGATCCCACTGCTGTGGTGTTGCGAGGCACACTTTCTTTGTTTTCTCGCTGTTGGCATACCCCACCACTGGCTCGAAACAGCCGGGCCCCTACCTAGCACAATCATCCTTGGCAGGCAACCCACAAGCAAGGCTCGTCTTCCAAAGGAGCCACCGCACTTTGGAGGTCCGCTGCCACCCAAACGTTTCCCCTGCCAAGGGTCTTTTGATGTCGCCCAACTTACGGTTGCCTTGTGCTGGCGCGGGGTGCACCTATACACAAAAACGAAACGTTTTGGGACATGAGAAAAAGACAAAGCAAACGAATGATGCCAAAACAAGTGCCATGTATATCAAACATTAAAGCAAGGTCACTGTAAGAGAAGGACGTGAGATCAGCATCCTTGGACGACTCACGGTTCATACGACGTCGCATCTCTCCTCAAATTTTCTGTGCACCAGAGCACACTCCTCTCCAAGGGCAATAACCCAGCTCCCGACGCCAGTGTGGGTTGACGGGGGAACCGAAGTTTTAGACATCCAGGGACATCCCTGCCCCGATTAGGCCTTCGAGCCTAGGGTTTGAGAGGAGCATATGGTGACTGCTGGCGCCGGCCAGCGTAGTATGTAAGGCTGCAGAGGCGGAACATGACCTGCCAGGGTTACAACCACTGTTGCCCTTGAGCCACGGCTGCCTCTTGGTTGGCCCGCCCTTGGGTTTGGCACCCCTTGGGATTACCCCCCTACTGATTTTCGGTAGAGAATTCTGTCCGCCATCGCCTTGGCGTGTGAGTCAGCTGAGGGGATTGCAGTCTGGATTGGCTGAGGGACTAGGCATGTTGAGTGACACATTATTGCAATCAACAAATCATCTTTGTAGTTACTGCAGTTCTGCTTACCTCCAATGCATTTGTCCCTTGGACAACCAAAACCCGCCTATGCCCCCGAAACAATACTTACGTCTACACGCATCTTCAGCGCGGACATTCAAGCCTCCTACTGCAGTTTCGAGGACTCCACTGAGTTGTACTGTCGTGTTTTTCAGTTATTTTTCTATTGGACATGACACTTTTTCTGAGGTATTCTTTCGAGTTGGTACTGCTGATGTACCATAGCAGTTTTCATGCCCTTCGGCATATGTTTATTGCATGTATCTCACGTTATCCACAGCCATTTACTGACACACAGTGGACAGATACATACTTATTATAACACCTCAACTGGCTGTTCTTCTGCTGGTGTTTTCTGCATGTCAGCCATGGATGCAGTTCCATGATCCTGTATTCATATACCTCATCTAAAATGACTTGTACAGTATACAATATGTATTGTGTGGCAGTGGGAATGACTTTAAAATTTCTACAGGGTACATCCCCCCACTAGTCTTTGTGGTCTTCCTGATTTTTGGAATCCCTGAGTGAAGGTGCCCATGCATGGTGTGTCACAATCAGCATGGGGACAACTCCCCCTTCCTTTGGACTCCACTCTCTGGGACCACATGCAGTTGAGGGATACCTCACACCCCAGATATGTGTGGCCCTGCCTGGGGGGGCTTAAGTGCACACAGGTAGGACACCCGTCCTCCCCAGAACATTTCACGCGACAAGCGACACGCGGGGACACGACTCTGCGCGCAGTAGCTTGCAATTCCAGCTACTACTTATTGCAGGAACTGCAGGATCCCGTTATTGAATTTCCGGATTTTGACGGTGGTTCGATTCCCACCGATCGGAGCTAATTCAGACGCCGTGCGGCCGGCTCCCAGACTGCCAGCGGAGGCTGAAATCCCTATGGGAGGGATTATGTGCTAACCCGACATTTCCTCTTCTTTGTAGCATTGTGACTGCTACATTCCTCTTGGGCATGTACTTCCTGCCCGTGGCAGTCGTTTTAAGCTGGGGGGGTGAAGCAGGTCACAACCCTACCCTAGCGTATTGCCCCTAAGGGATCATTATATAACCCTACATATGGCACCATTGTATATTATATTCCATTCCCTTGTTAGGAACATAGGATGTGGGATAGATAAGGTAATCTTGGATCTTTGAGAGTTATATGAATTAGTCCATGATAGGTTGGATTTTACATATTTGCATATCAGGTATATCATTGGCTATGTGTATCATATCTGTTTGCAGGATACTATAAGGCTTTCACAATCGTTTTGTCTTCTATGCCAAGCAATGTTGATGCCCATGCCACTGCGACCTCTGCTCCTGACCCCTCGGTCTGGTTTCACTGGGCCTTTGCGCTGTGCGGTTTCCTGCCCCCCCCCTTTTTTCTTTCTTCCGCTTTTGGCTTTCGCCTGGGGCCTCGGTCCCCTTGGCTTGCTGTTTGTTTTCCCCCGCCCTCCTCTTCCTGTTTTGGTTTTTCTTTTTCTTTTTTCGGCTGCTTGCCACTTTGTTTGCCCCCCCGCCCCCCCGCCCCCGCCTCGGTGTTGTTTTCCAGGTCTCCTCGACACGTTGCTGGGCTCTCCTTGTGCTCGTGCTGCTTTTCTGTTTGCTGCCTGGCCTCTAGCTGTTACCTTGCAGTTGCTGCCCCCACCGCCTCCGGTGTGTGTTTAGTTGGTGCCGTTGCACATGCCGCTGGGTGTTCCGTGTTTTTCCTCTGCTGTTTTGCTCCTGTCTGCTTGCGTGGCGTTCGTCGGCGGTTGTCGCCGCCTGCTGTCCCACCCCCCCTTGGCCTGTGCGTTGTGTCCTTTGCTGTCCAGCGTTGCCGCGCCGTCCCGGCCTTTGTTCTGGTGTTTTGCGGTACCGAGTTCCCGTCTCGCCGTGTGCTGCGTGTTGCGCTGTGGTGTCCCGCCTTGTTTTGCGGTGGGCTGCTGCGCGCTGTGCGGTGTTCCCTGGGGTGGCTCTTCGTGTGTTGTGCTGTTTGGTTCCGTGGTGTTGGTTGCTGCTGTGTGTTGTGCCCTTGTGGCTTGCTTTCTGGTTTTGGTCCGCGTCGCTGTGTGCTATGCTGTGTCCCTGGGTGCTGGGCTGCGCCAGGTTGCTGCGCGTTGTTCCGCCGGGCGTTGTGCTGTTGTGCGCTATGTTGTGTTGTCTCGCTCTGGTTGGTGCCGCTGCTTGCTGTGGTGCCCTTCGGGGCTGTCCGTCGTTCTGGGGTCCTGTGCCTTCCGGCGCTGTGTTTTGTCGTGTTTGTCCACGCTTTGTGCTCTGTGGTGTGTGTGTTTTGCCGTGGTGTGTTGGTGCGTGCTGTTGTGTGCCGTTGTGCTTTGTGCTGTGTGTGTCCCGTGGTGTCGTGTTGTGTCTTTCCTGTTGTCTCCGCGCTGTGCGGTGCTGTGCTGCGCTGTGCTGGTGCACTTGCGTCGTGCTGTTCGTTTGGTCTCTGCTGTTTCTGGTGCCTGAAGCTGTGGTGCGTTGCTGTGTGTTGTGCTGTTTCCTTTGGTGTTCTGTGGTGCGGTGCTGCGCCGCGCTGTTGGATGCGTGTTGTGCTGTGCTGCTGCGCGTCGTGCCGTGTCGTTCTGCGGCCTGTCGTGTTGTGCTGTTGTTCCTTCTGCTGTGTTTCGTGGCGCCTCCCGTGCGGTGCTGTGCTGTGCTGCGCTGGCGTGTCTCTGTTGTTTTTTTGCGTCGCTTCTTGCGGTGCGGTGACCCGTTGCCTCTTTTGTGCTGGCTGGTGCCCTGTGTTGCTGTCTGTTGTTTCTGGGTGTTTGTTGCTGGGTGTGGTTGTCCGCGGTTGTCTTCTGGTGGTCCAGTCCACGGCTGCGCCATAGGGTCACCTCTATTACTGGAAAAAATTGCCTCCGGATCCTCGCCATTTGTCTTGTGCGCCCCATTCAAAAATCCACGCCCCGCAAAGGGGAGCAAGCTAAACCTATTATCAGATTTAATTCTCGGCAAAGAGTACCTGCGATGCAGTCGCTAATTCGCCCTCATCTTTGAGAACCCGCTCTTCCAAAGCATCGCATGGCGAGTCAATTGACTCCCGGCCAGGGCGTCATCGCGTGCGATGGCCTCCGTGTCCTGTTTATCCCATTCTCTGCACAGCCTAAAACCCCCAGCAAAGCAGTCCGGAGGTACCTGAAATCCGGTGTCCCCTTTCCTTGTGTCTGAATTGTGCTGGCTCTCACGCACCAGTCGCTGCTCGGCGCTGGCTGACGGTGCCCTACAACAACAGGCAGGTAATTGCACCTCATTATCTGCCGGCTCCTGCGAATTCACAATAAAATCATGCGCATGCACGTGATTGTGTGTCATGTTATGATTTGCACGTATAGAACAGATGGTGGCCGCCTGATGATCTGAGCTGACCTTGTGGCACCATGTAGACACACCGTGGATCGTCATAGTGGGCGCCTCGTGATCATGAGAGGAATCCTCAACCACCATCTTTGTCCCCGTTCCTGTGCTCCCAAACCCCACAGACCCTTGTGTCATCTGTGTCAACCCGGGCACTTCCTAAAGCACTGGTCAGCCCACTGGTTTAAAGAGCACCTGTGCTATGCAATCTCCCTGCGAGACCACATATTTTTCTGAACCAGTATTCACCAAGAGAAGACCAATGTTCCCTCTAAAATTGGAGTCAATAACACCAGCTGAAACGTTAACGTTATGCTTTGCCGCCAGCCCTCATCTCGGCTGCGGGTAAGCAAAAAATCCTGTGGGTATTGCAAACGCCACATCCAATGGCACCACACTGCAACGGCCGGTCCCCATTTCTGAAAGATGTGCGGCATACACATTGAAACCGGCCGCCGCCGTCCAGCCAAGTGTGGAAACTTTACCATGCCGCGTAAGCAACTGAACCTGCAACTGCAGATCATGTACAGAATCCTGGTCTGCCTGCGGCGTGGTCTGCGTCAGACACACCCGCTGACCCCCACCCTCCCCGGCAGGGGGGGTCTCTTGTGACGAATAGATCAAATAGAGACCTCTGTCAAGCCACAGTCCAGATCACTTATCACTGAATGACTCCTTCTCTTTGGGCTCTATCAGTGAGGCCTGCAAGGAAGAAGCACAACCACCTGTAACTTGTGTCCTGTCAGAAAGAAACTATGCAGGAATCGTGGTAATACACTCCATAGGTAACACACAGTGAGATTGTGTGTCCACTGTGAGTTGATACGGAACCGAAAATGAGTATCCCAAAATCCACTCAGGGATAATATCCGCTGAGTAGACCCATTCCTTCATGCACACACACTGTTGTGGTCCCAGGTGATGGCAGACTGGCAGAGTCGCATCAACCTGGGCCCCGAGGATGCCACCCGGCACTGCTGGGGCCGGCTATGTCCACACACCGTACGCCCCTTAATCGTCAATCCCACGTCTCTCCACCCCGTGACCTCCAATGGCCGTGGTAGTTCATGTGAAGAGAGCGGATGCCAAACGCCGAACAGAGGGCGAGAGTACCATTGTGGGTTAGATGATGATAGGCCGTGTCCCAGAAAGGTGCGTGCAAGGTCCCCAAGGAGGTCACCAAAGCCGCCAAGGAGCCAAACGAGGCCTGACAGGTGCCATGATCAGCACCAAGCGCAGGACCTGCTGACGCATACACAGAGTCCAAAGAGACGCAAAGTTCGAAACGAAGACAACGATGAGGATGAAGTAAATTTACTCTGCAGGAAAACTGGGGACTTTGACAAACGGATGACCGCACAAGAGAGGACTATCAACGAATATTATAGCCAGACCAACGCTACTGCGCAGCAACAAAGTGCCACTCTTTTGATGAGATTGTGCGTGAGATATGAACATTTGCACAGCAGTCTTTTGGAGCGCTGGAGGAAGTGTCTCAAAACAGCAGGCACACTCAGTGCAAGCCAAGCGCTTGTGGATGCAGGGCGTGATTGTGTTCACTGGCCGGTACATGAACAACCATGACAACACCTACAAGAGAAAACACAATGTCAAAATGAACAAGCAAAGCAAGTAGCGCAGTTAGGGCAAAACAGCGAGAGGAAATGCGGAACCTGACGACTAAGGAAACAAAGGTGAGTGAGCCAGCAAGGCTTTGCCTTGGGCTGCGGTGTCAACTGGTTTGGGCTGCAGATGGTGAGCAGAGGTTTTGGGGTTTCTAGTGACCAGAAGTTCGAGAAGAACTAGGATAGGTTGGAGGGTCACATGGCGATCGTGGACTGGACTGAAGGTTTGCAAAGCTATAGCTCCGTGGAGGATTCCTTCCCTTGCCAGGGTTGAAGGTTGGGAACGATGTCACTCCGTGAAGGAGAACGTCCTGGTCAAGGCACACAGCGTGGTATGCTGGCCTAGTGAGTTAACCCAGTGTGCCGCATGGACACTCGCCAAAGTGGAAGGTTGCCCACTTGGAGGCGGCCTTGGGTGTATGTATTCTTGATCGCGCCCGGAGACCAAGGATGAGCATCCGCGAGGCCAGGCATGCCAGAGACAACAGAGGAGGGAGTGGCGAGGTCTCAGAGTCTTTGGTGTCACACAACCCCCTAGATCCCCTGCCTAAGTATTCCACTACTCATCCTGTACCCCCCCCTCTTCAGCTCAAAAACTGTACTTTGTTTCCCACAACAAGTTCTCATCCCAAGTTCCCCAAACCTTGAAGTATTTGTAAAACTTCAGGGGACTAGGCACATTTTTTTTGGTCTTTTGCGTCGATCGATAGGGAATGAAAATCGCTTCATATTTGTGGGCAGGTTTCTGTGAAATTGGCAAAGGTATGAGACCTGGGTTGTGGCTTCAGCGCCTGTGTGAACCGGCGTCGCACCAGTTCCAGTAACTACTGCCAGTTGGCGCCCGTGCGACGAAAATCGGGGAACCATGAACTAGCCTTTACGGAAATTTAACAAAAGCCAGCGACCATGATTTGACTTCACTTTTGCTTCATTCAATATCATAACTCTACAGTAAAATCAAAAACCACGAAGCAGTGGGGCAAAAATCGAAAAATGGGCATCGACATGATGCCCATGCAAAATAAGATGCTGAGTAGGTAAAGGAGCCTCGACGGCACCTTACCGCGCCTCCTTTTCCCCTTGCCCCTGATTTGACTAGTCATGGCATGCCATTCTGATGCATTCCATAGGGTCACTTCAGCAGGGCATATAGCTAAGCCACTGCTTCCGTAACCTGTAAAATATAATGAATAGGGAAGCCACAAGCCTTTGATTTCATTGTATATTAGCTACAATGGTGAGTTGCAGGTAGATTTGAAGTTATGAATGATTTATTGACTTTGAGTCATAGAAATATGATTCCAAGAATACCATGAATTGATGCATGAAAAGAAAGGTATATTCCTCTTCCCATGGTGTACAGGGACCCAAAACACTTTGGGTCAATTTACTTTGACGTATGGAATTTATTTGATAAACATGGTCGGTCAAGACATCCGTGGTTGGGCTGCCAACCATGGCCGAAAAGACCCATTATCGGCCCTGGTATGGACCCACTTTGGGAGCTCTGTATGTGAAATCATTGTGTCCAATTCTGCTTTTTTCTCAACTTGCATGTTTGTGCATTTCTTGAGTACACATATGTGTTTCATCCAGACGTTTTGAGCCATTGGTCAAGCACTACATCAATTTGAATGACTTAGTCCTGAGCACACGTTTTTTCATGTGCTCAATTTTTGACATGATATTTCCAAGATATCATGGAGCTGGAAGTAAAGTAAAAGCTTGTTTTGTACGTACGTGATGCTTACATTGGATATATAGAAGAGTTTGATTCCCTTCGAGCCTCAAACAGCTTCTCTTTGTAAAGTATTTTGAATCAGTTCAAATCTTTTTCACGATGTCATTTTCCTGTCAATTTTCACTCATTTTACCCGATCATGGGCTCACTGTCCGGGAGTGGTTGTCGAAACCCATTGGCAGTTTGAACCCAACTTCTGTTTGTGCATATTCAAGTACTTGTCTACCTTTCACGTTCTATGCTCTTGCAATTTTTTGCGGCCATGTACCAAGTTTGAGTATCAAATAGACCGACTTCATTTTTGACCTGTGAATTTCATAACCTCACTTGTGGTGACAATTGTGATGGAGTTCCATGGAGCTTTCTTTCCACGTCTGGATCCATCGGGTCCTAATCGTTCCCTACTATGCATATATGGTGACGTTTGCAACTCTTGGACGTGCAGTGGACCGCTCTCATTGAATTTGTGCAAGCAACTGTGAGTTAATTTCATGCCTACGAAAAATTGCTCAGCATGCATGTCTAATTCTCCCCTGTGGATGTGCAAACCTGTTGAGCTCATGACTCCACACCATAGTTGGCTTTTGACCTGGGAAGTGATTCTCATGAGCGACGCAATTCTCTACTCCCAGAATGAGATTTGTACCATGATGTATTTTGAGCCGCTGGCGTCTCACCACAACCGAATCTGTAAAGCTTTTTTTGAGATCCAAAATTCATTTGTCCACTTCACGGACTTGGTTTGTTTGCTTCATTAAGTCACATTCCCTTGTCATCTGACCCTTATTAACTCCAAGGTGTCCATTTTGGTTATTGAGACTTGTTTGGGTATGTTTCATAACATACTTCAGTCATTGGAACCTATTTTGCCCAGCCCATGTCATAGTGGTTTTACATGGCTCCAGCGCGGTCTATAGAGAGCCTTGAAAACCACCCTGTCATGTGGCAACGTTACAGACTAACAGTGAAAGACCTATGAGGAGTTAGACCTTGGGATCTTCCTCTATGCTTCAATGGTACTCTCTACACTACGTTGAGCACTTACTTGAAGCTTACCGGTACATAAGTTCATTTTGTTTCTAATTTCACCAGGAATGTGGTCAAAATTCATAATTTCATGAGGTCATTGAAGGTCCATGGCAAAGCTAGGCCACAGGTCCATGGCCTACCAACAGTGTCCGTGAGTCATATTTGGGTCATTAATCCCTTGGCCCAACCTTGAGAGATCGTTCCAAGTCCATATGTCACTTCAATTTTGACTTGAATCCTGTGTGTAAAACATGCCCATGGAACCTTTTTGAGGTTGCTAAAAATCACCTCAAAAAGTGTGTCTGGGAGATTGCTGCTTTGCTCCAGAGCCAGGGAGAAGTAGGGTCAGCCCTTCTGGGACAATCGGCTCCTGACGAAATTACTCATGCATGCATTTCACCAGACCTTAGGCTATCACTATCTTGGGGGTAGGTAGGTAGGTATCTTCGGGAGCTCGGGATGCCTTCTTTGCCAGTGCAGGAAGAAGGTCTTACCAAGGGGACATCCTGTCCCTCCCACTGCCCTAGGCCAGGTGCCTCTTAAGCCGCTCCCGCAGGTGCTTGGCGAGGCAGTGTCGCGGCAAACCGGTCCAGGTGTCCCAGGTGGGAGGATGTCCCCAGATGTGTCCATGGGTAGGGCCAAATGCCCCCTCCTTTGGGCGGCAGCCCTGGGGGCTGCCCAGCCGTGTGGAGTATCTCTCACCACAAGGGGTATTGCCCCCGCTTGTCTACGGTACGACCGCCTCACCCTTGTGGCTTGAGTTGCGGGGCCGCTCTGCTTGGCAGGCGACCCCCTCCTCGACTGTGTACCGGCTGGCCTGTCACCGGTTGCTTCCATGGGTCCGGGTGACGTTTGCCATGGTCCCCGATACAGCCTGGCCGGGCTCGGACCAGTGGCCTTGGAGTACCACTCCTGCCACTGGCCCGGTGGGTCGGCTGGGTCGCCCCAGCGTGTCGGACCCATGGGGTGTTGGTTCTCTCCTGTCCTTCGGCCTCCCTATGTGTGTGCGGTGTCCTGGGCCACTTGGCTCCTGTTCACCGGTGTGCCCGCTCGGTGCGTTGCGTTGTGTCTGCGGCTTCCAGGGCCACTTGGCTCCTGTTCACCGGTGCGCCCGCTCGGTGCGTTGCTTTGCTCATGCGGTGTCCTGGGCCACTTGGCTCCTGTTCACCAGTGTGCCCGCGTGTTTTGTTGCGTTGCGTGTGCGGTGTCCTGGGCCACTTGGCTCCTGTTCACCGGTGCCTCCGCTCGGCGTGTTGTGTTGTGTGTGGGGTGTCCTGGGCCACTCGGCTCCTGTTCACCGGTGTGTCCGCTCGGTGTGCTGCTTTGTGTGCGCGGTGTCCTTGGCCATTTGGCTCCTGTTCACCGGTGTGCCTGGCCGTGGTGTCCCGTCCCTTTGGTTTCCTCGGTGCTTGTGCGTGTGCGGTGTCCTGGCCCAGGTCGCATCTGTTCACCGGCGTGCGCGCTGTGTGCGATGTGCTTGTGCCGTTGGTGGTTGTGTCTCTCTTCCTTCCCCCTAATTGTGTTTTCGTGCCTTCTTTTTTTTTTCTTTTTCAAAAAAAAAAAATTTTTTTTTAAAAAATTTACAAAGAAGGGGGCGCGCGTACACTGCAGGCACAGGCATGGGCAACTGGTGCAGTGGTGCAATAGTCTCTTGTTCTCTGGCGTGTGTCGTCGGTGCTTTGGCGGCGGCCGCGCCCCAGGGTTGCGGCTCGCGCGTCCTGATGTACACGGGTATGGGTCAGGGTGGGTTTGGTTAGGTGCCTTTTTGCTTTAGGTGCTGGCTGGTTAGGTGGCCGTGTGGGCTGTGGGTGTGGGCTGTGGCTACGTTGTTCCCTCGGCGGGCCTGGTTAGGAGTCAAGGGTTAGCGGTTTTGGGGTGTGGCTCGGGTTCAATTCGTGTTCGGGCTTTGGCTGTGTTAGGCGGTTGTGACGGCTGCCGGCTAGGGCTTGATGTCTTTGGGCGTAGCGGTGCTCGTTGGCGTGTGCTTTGGCGTCCTTCGGCTTCCGGTTCGTTTGGTGTCTTTCAAGCAGGGCCTGGTGTGGCGCCCTGCGGCGGTGGCTAGCTGGGCAGCGGAGTTAGGTGGCGGCGCCGCTGGCTGGGGGGTCAGGCCTGTCGTGCTGTGTGGCACGCTGGGCTCCTGGGGTGCTTTGGGTGCCGTCGGCGTCGGTGCGCCGACACTTGTGGGGTGGCGAGCGGGTTGCTGTGTGCGGGGTTGGGCTTTGGGTGATGTCGCACAGGCGGATGCAGTCTCGCTGCATCTCGTGGAGGGTCTCCTGCAGGCTCCTGAGGACATACGAGTGGTCCTGGGGCGCGAGAAGATTCCGGGAGTGAACTCCCAGGGGGTGGAGCGCATCGGCCAGCATGGCTTCCCATGCGGCCTGCGGCATCCACCTCCCCGCCGGCCGGAGGCGGCTGTTCTCCACCGACCCCTTGCGGGGCCGGTGGACCAAGCCCTCGAGGGAGGGCTCTGCCCGGACCCACTTTGGCAGCTCCCAGAGCTGCATGGGGGTCCAGCTCCGCCACCACTGTCCCTGGCCGGGGCCGCGGTCTTGGGCGGAGGAGTGGCCGTGGGTGGGTGTGATGGCTCGTGGGGACTGGTGGCGGTGGCGGGCCTGGGGGATTCCTCGTAGTCCTGTTCCGTGGGGGTGCGCGGGGAGTGGAGGCGCGGGCTGATGCGCACTCGCGGGTATGCGCGCACGGTCTCCGCCTCAGGGTTGGGTTGGGACTGGTGGTGGCGGCGGTAGCGGGGCATGTGCTGTATTGGGGCTGACATCGAGGGTTGGTAGGCGGGCGGGGACGCTGCTGATGGACTGTGGCGTCGATCTGGTCCGGTCGGGGGTGGTCCGTTGGCCTGGGGTGCGGGCTTTGAGAGGTGGCGGGACGAAGTGCAGTGCTCATGCAACCTTTTTGACGTTAGTAAAAATGACCTCAAAAACTGTGTACTGGAGATTGCTGCTTTGCTCCAAAGCCAGGAGGAGGTAGGGTCAGCCTTTCTGCGACAATCAACTCCTACTCGGATCCTTTGTGCCTGCACTTTGCCGGACCTTAAACTATCACTATCTTGGATTTATTTGCATTCTTTTCCCCCTTGTTTTTCACTGTCAGGGAATTTCACCAAAGTGCCCAGCCCGTCAGACTAGATACAGTGTCCTGGTATCGTTGAGATAGACCAGGATACGTTGGAATCATGTTGGTGGACTGTTCTCCTTCGGATGCTCTCACATGTAACTCTTTGAAATACCCGTACGGCGGCTAGGGAGCATCTGAATGTCAGTGACCTGTGATTTCTAGTTTTACCTGCTTGTGTGCCCTGATGGCTGCAGTAAATCTGAGGGCCCATGTTGGGTTCTATCCTGCCCCCCTATGTGTGGCAGGGTGAAGCTCCTGGGTTCCCATAGCTCCACTGGTTTCTGTATGTGGCCCTGTCCAATTTCTCTGACTCCGTTTGTGCCAATTTGTCTTGTGTACATACTGTTTTTGTGGTTGCATGATGTATCTCTTTTCGTCCTTTTAGGTACCAAAGCGCTACTTTTGTGATGGGGACATTGAGGACACGATGGAAATTAAGGCGGCTGCCACAGGATCCTTGCCTGCGAGGCGCCCGAGGTTCGCCCGCGTTAAAACGGGCACTTCAACGCTCGGGCGGACTCCTTCGGTATATATTTCTGTAATTTCTTCCGTCCCTCTAGATTCTGCATGTTCTCCTAGAGGACCAGTATCACGGGGTACACCACTTGTAGATGAAGGTCCAGCTCTCACATCGCCAGTCTTTGACCTGGTGCTTGTGATCGGCACTGTTTTGGCACTGAGCGTGACAGACATTCTCACAGTTCAGGAAACAAGTTTTTCTTGGTGTTCTTCTTGCTCTGCTTTAGTCTTTCAGGGCCCTTCCTCTGCTATTAGAAAAGGTGTCTGGTTTGCTCGTACTTGTGCTTGTTCCTTGCATTTGCTTTACAAAAAACCTTCCTGGTTTTCCCAGAGTCAAAATGAAGTCAGCAGAAAGATATTGCAGAGCTAGTCCAGGCACCAAACCAATAAAACCAGGATACTTCCTTCCACAGTCAAAACATGTGTAACAAGGAGAGGCTGCAGATAGGCAAATGTAGATCTAAATACAATGCTCCAATGGCTTGTAAACAAAATAGACGATTTCAAGTGAAAACTGACAAGACTCAGGTCCTCAGGATAGTTCCAAGCAGTTGCCCAACCAACGGTGCCGCAACCACAGGGGTGGACGCTGGCCCAATTTCTGGCCGGGGCGCGCCGCCTGACGGCCACAACAGGGCCGACTAACGAAACGGAGACAGCCGACACCAACCATGCGCCGCGGGGGCCACGCGGCCCAGAGACTGACCAAGAGGCACAGACCGTGGACAGCAGGGATACGCCACCCACGCCACCAGCCGACCCGCGGCGGAGGAGCTCCGCAGAGGACGCCGGTGCCGGGGTCAAGAGAGGGGCGGAGGATGATACTCGTTGGAAACCAAGCCGCTCGCAGCACGCCGAGCGACAGGCGAAAGCAGCTGCGGAAGCGGTGGCCGTCCCGGCACCAGACCTCGGCACCCACGTACCACCCGCCTGACACCAGCGGACACCTCCAGTGCCACTCCCTACCCACAAGCCGCCTACCAGCCGGAGACAGAGCCGCATGCCGACTGCGCAACAGCGGATGCTCACCAGCCCAGCACAGATGATGAGGGACCCAGAAACACACAAGTGACCGGCGACGCTCGCGCTGCAGCCCCCGAGGCCCGAGTCGAGGAATCAAGTAACGACACGGACCCACAAACGCACGCGGCCTTGGACGAGCGTGCCCATCACGATGCTGCCGCGGACCCGGGTCACGACGCCCGGGCGCGGCCTACGACCTCCCCGGTAGCAACGGACGCCGCCAGTGGGATACCCTGCCCACAGGCCACCTACCAACATAATGCGGAGACATATGCAACCCGGGAAGCCGGGGATACCAGCCGACTGCGCACAGAAACTGGACGACGAGGGGCCGAGCAGGCGGCCAACACTCCCCCAGTACCGACACATGGAGAAGGGACTGAGAGACCCGCCAACCTCATGGACCAGCCCGATCCGAAGTTTCGCAGTGGCGATCGCCTTTGTTCCTCTACCTGGTACACCTGGGTCAGCTGTTCTACCTGAAGGGGGTGAGGGGTGCGTGATGGCTAATGGCGCTAGCGCAGCCAGGCCATAGCTCTTCATCTCCGCTTCTGTGGTGTCGCCTACAGTACAGACAGGCACAGTCCTCACACGGGGGTGGAAAGGGCTAGGACAGGGGTCCATGGGCGAGCGGCGGATACCTCTGCAGCTTTTCACATCCCTGGTCAAAGGTTCCACAGCAGGGCACATGGTAGGTGGGGGCTTCGTCAAATCGGAGAGCCCCAGTTTAGTCTTATGTGCTGCTGACAATGCACTCAGATCAGGGTCTTCATTGCCTGCACCCGGGACCTGGGAAAGCAGGTCCACGGTCTTATCGAGACCCAGCTTAGGGGCTGCCACACGTGGTGGCAAACCTCCATCCACGCCCGTGGGTTCGGGTGCCACTGCCCTAGGACTGGTGCCAGGCTTCAGGCATTCATGTTCCTTCGGTTCTTGCGGAGGCGTAGGTTCTTCAAACACCCAGTCGGATTCGAACTCTGATGATTGGGGCGACGCGGACCAGTGCATTTCCCTGTGAGGTATCTCCAACGTCTCCTCGCCCAACTAGCTCAGAGCATTGTTACCAAAGCTGCATCTTTCCCCTTCCCTTTCCTTGCTGCTCTTCTCCAGGCCTTGACCCTGGCAATGGCCACTTCCACCCCTGGAGTAGGCGTAGTTTTGGATGGGGACATTGAGGACACGATGGAAATTAAGGCGGCTGCCACAGGATCCTTGCCTGCGAGGCGCCCGAGGTTCGCCCGCGTTAAAACGGGCACTTCAACGCTCGGGCGGACTCCTTCGGTATATATTTCTGTAATTTCTTCCTTCCCTCTAGATTCTGCATGTTCTCCTAGAGGACCAGTATCACGGGGTACACCACTTGTAGATGAAGGTCCAGCTCTCACATCGCCAGTCTTTGACCTGGTGCTTGTGATCGGCATTGTTTTGGCACTGAGCGTGACAGACATTCTCACAGTTCAGGAAACAAGTTTTTCTTGGTGTTCTTCTTGCTCTGCTTTAGTCTTTCAGGGCCCTTCCTCTGCTATTAGAAAAGGTGTCTGGTTTGCTCGTACTTGTGCTTGTTCCTTGCATTTGCTTTACAAAAAACCTTCCTGGTTTTCCCAGAGTCAAAATGAAGTCAGCAGAAAGATATTGCAGAGCTAGTCCAGGCACCAAACCAATAAAACCAGGATACTTCCTTCCACAGTCAAAACCTGTGTAACAAAGAGGGGCTGCAGATAGGCAAATGTAGATCTAAATACAATGCTCCAATGGCTTGTAAACCAAATAGACGATTTCAAGTGAAAACTGACAAGACTCAGATCCTCAGGATAGTTCCAAGCAGTTCACGTGCACTCTTTTGGATGCAATGGAGTTGGTTAGGAATCTGGGGCATAGGGGTTGGGCCAGACACAGGTTATGGCTTGGCCAGCATGGCCAAGCAACTGAATTCAGAATCAGTTAAAACGTAGAAACACAATAAGTGATAGAGACATTTGAGTATAGGGGTCCTGAAGTGGGAGACTACCAGGTTTAACCAAAAAGGCCCAAGGCATGAAATGCCTACTTCCTTTCGGAATTACCTCCATGAAGGAAGTTACCTCCGCTCACTTGAGTTGTAGGGGTGAATTTCATGGGGGGGCTAGGGTTATAACCCTAGGTACTTCGAGAACGTGTACTTCAAGCTTCAAAAGAGTGAGAGAAATGATTGAGTATTAATCTCAGCACCATCTGACGATTTAGGGCAGGGATTGGCCTGGATCAAGTACCCCAAGAAGGACATGGTGGTGACTTTTTTGTACTGCATGAAAACGAAGAAGGTGGGTAGGCAATACATTGTCTGTGACAGAGGCACATGCACTTGAACAGTCAGAATCCTCGCTGCTCTGCCTGCTATAATGCACAGGGCAGCCTTTGTCTGAATTGCATTTGATAGCATTGCGGCAGGGCACCAGTGTGCAGCACAGCGCTGCATCAGGCCCCCCAAGTCAAGGGAGCCTTTTTGAATGAGGATCGTGCACCGTCACACCTCCAAGGCTCCACATGGATGATAGAAAAGCTTTGGTTGCAGATCCCATACGCCCCAAACAGCAGAGACGTATCACCGCAAGCAGCGATGACATGTTTCTGTGCTTCAGCATCGGGGTTCCTGAAGTAGTTTGTATTTACAGAGGAAACAAGGGCACACAGCGCTACAGGCAGGCTTAGCAATGCAGAACATTCTTAGTGGTGCCTGCAAGATGCAGGTTTGAGCCCGCAAACTGCGCTGCTGACAAGGGATCTACACCAGAGTCGCTCCATGACTGCGCCATAACTCAGGTAAGCACACAAGTATGGGAGCAGAGACAACAAGAGGTGATCTTTTTGAGGCCTCACAACTGCCAGGACTGGTTGATTCGGGCTTTCAGCAGAAATTGATTGTGTGGATGACTCAAAGATATGGGAGTCAGGCAAACAGGGTGCGGACATGGCTGTGAGGGCACATGAATTTATCGATGGCTCACTTCTGCTCTTCGTACTCCTCAACGACTCAGCAACAATGGCACGGTCCCTGTGTTTAGTGTCGCATTTCCTTGCCGGGGGACGCTGTTCATCTGTTAAGGGTCTGTGAGGCATCACAGACTTTCTCATAAATAATGGTGAACAGCTCTTCCGTCCAACCGCTGCTGTCTTTCAGCTGGTGTTGATGAAACACTGCTGCCTTTCGGCTTGTGTTGATGCAAGAACATGTATGCCCCATGCGTAGTAGCCCCCCTATGCCATCTGGTGCCCAGGGTGCACTTTGTTCGGGAACGAATAACAATAATCTGATTACAGAAAAGCAGTCAGTGAAAAGGTCACATTATTTTCCTGACACAACACTTAACCCAATCCGGACACCGGCCCCAACGCACGCCACCGCCCCGGCCATCGGTGCACCAGCAGGAGCGCCGCGTTACGGGCCCCAACCAACGGTGCCGCAACCACAGGGGTGGACGCTGGCCCAATTTCTGGCCGGGGCGCGCCGCCTGACGGCCACAACAGGGCTGGCTAACGAAACGGAGACAGCCGACACCAACCATGCGCCGCGGGGGCCACGCGGCCCAGAGACTGACCAAGAGGCACAGACCGCGGACAGCAGGGATACGCCACCCACGCCACCAGCCGACCCGCGGCGGAGGAGCTCCGCAGAGGACGCCGGTGCCGGGGTCAAGAGAGGGGCGCAGGATGATACTCGTTGGAAACCAAGCCGCTCGCAGCACGCCGAGCGACAGGCGAAAGCAGCTGCGGAAGCGGTGGCCGTCCCGGCACCAGACCTCGGCACCCACGTACCACCCGCCTGACACCAGCGGACACCTCCAGTGCCACTCCCTACCCACAAGCCGCCTACCAGCCGGAGACAGAGCCGCATGCCGACTGCGCAACAGCGGATGCTCACCAGCCCAGCACAGATGATGAGGGACCCAGGAACACGCAAGTGACCGGCAACGCCCGCGCTGCAGCCCCCGAGGCCCGAGTCGAGGAATCAAGTAACGACACGGACCCACAAACGCACGCGGCCTTGGAGGAGCGTGCCCATCACGCTGCTGCCGCGGACCCGGGTCACGACGCCCGGGCGCGGCCTACGACCTCCCCGGTAGCAACGGACGCCACCAGTGGGATACCCTGCCCACAGGCCACCTACCAACATAATGCGGAGACATATGCAACCCGGGAAGCCGGGGATACCAGCCGACTGCGCACAGAAACTGGACGACGAGGGGCCGAGCAGGCGGCCAACACTCCCCCAGTACCGAGACATGGAGAACGGACTGAGAGACCCGCCAACCTCATGGACCTGCCCCAGCCCATAGCCGTGGACAAACGTGCCCATCCCTGACACTACGACGGACACAGCGCAGGGGGGGACACACAACAACCGGCCGCCCTGGACCCGGGAGATGGAGGAGGTCCTGGTGTTGATTGTAAAAGAGCCCACGCTGGCAGCAGCCCACGGGCGGCCAACAAATGCGCCCCTCCGCGATGATGAGTAATCCGACTCCTTCATAGCGTCTTACTGGGTGGAGGCCTCCGGTGAGGGGCCGAAGTCCGCCCATGCGCCCAGACGTGCGGTGCAGCTCAGGGAGCTCACCGACCCTGCTCAGGACCCCGCCCCTGCATCTCGCCAGGTGCACCTTCGCCACAACTATGCTGCCCTGGGGCCGATGACCGCAAACTCCACAGCCACCGCGGGGGACGATCACGCGGGGGGGGCAGCCCACTGAGATAACAGGCGCTCGCCCTCGCATACAGGGCGCATCGACCCGTGCGGCCCATGCGCCAGCGGGCCAGCAGACGAACGGCTTCCACGGATGGCACCACCTTGTGGACAACAGAACCTAGACTACGCACAAAACGAGGAGGACACCCAACGCCCCAGCGCGGAAACTGAGCGTGCAGCGTCCCTTGACCTTTATCTATTGCTCCCCCGGACCTCGAACACGGAGCAACTTGGCGTCCAGCTCCGGACCCTGTGGCTGCTCCAGGATATCCAACAAATCGTGAACGGCACCCGCACCATGGCAGACATCATCTCCGACCACCGCAGGCCGCAGCATTTGCCATCCCCCACCATGGAGCACCCCAACCAGTGGCACTAGGTAGCCACACGCCTTATGGCGCACATGTGAGCCTATACCCCAAACGGCCTGGACCGACTACACTGGCGGTGGCACCACAGGGCGGCATGCCGCATCCGAGAGGCCGTGATCAGGCACGAAAGCTGGACAATCCGGACCCCCGATCTCCGAGGGCAAGGCGCCCCAAGCAGGGCCACGGGACACCAGCGCCAACGGTCCCCGACGACCCAGGGACCCCCAAGGCAAATAGCTTGTACCAGCCCCTCAAAGAACCAACGAGAGCTGCCCCCTGCCATGTATCACCCATACAGCCCACAGCCGAGCCCCTTCTGCCCGTTTGCCGACCCCCGGCCGGACCAAGACGTTCAGCATGCCCCGAAAATGGAAGCCAGACCACGATCTGCCCGGACGCCCAAACAATACCGGGGGACCGGAGATGGGAGGCACAAGAAGCCACAATTGCACGCCGCCCCTTGCGACGCGATCGGTGATCTTCCGTGATGACGCAGGCAGCAGCCACGGCGGACCCAGGGGGAGAGAGCGCCCGTCAATGTCACCTACGGCCAAACTTCAGCAACGGCTGAAAAGTCCCAGAATGGAAGGGACGCAAATCCCCACCATTCTCCCGCCGACCGAACGGGCGCTCCTGGCGGCGCTCAACGTGCACACCGCACCAGCAGAGAACGCTCCATCCCGCTCATCCGCCGCCCCCTCCGGCGCGCGACCGAGCAGCGCTACACCAAGGCCACACAACCCCTTGGAAACGCCATGCCGAGACGCGGAAGCTGTCCCGACAAAGATGCACTCACCGCGCCCCCCCCCCCAAGGTGGTGGCTCCGCTACGACCCAACAACCCCGGCAGGAGGGCCCACACACGCCACAGGGGACATCGGCGCACGCATCCAGGGGTGTGCAGGGCTACGGGACGGTGCCCGGAATACCCGGCGCGTTTGCGGCCCCACCAACCATGACAACACAAGCCACACCACGCAGACCCAACACCAAACAGGCCCAGTTCCCTACCCTGGCTGCGATGCAAGCACGGTCAATAGAAACGTTGCAGCACCAACAAAGCAGGACCAATGGCACAGAGCAAGGCACAGATGGGGCCGTGACAGAAAACCTGGAGATGGGGGAGACCGAGGCCGCCCTTTCTTCTGCCACATCCCCAAGCCCGACGCCCCCACGGCCTTTGCCAGGTCCAGACAACAACGCCGGAGGGGGGGCTCCCTCGTCTGGCAGCCTTGCGGCCAAGGAGAGGGAGGCCATGCCCGCCCCATTCCCCGTGCCTCCACAGCCGAGAGGCCCCCTTGGCCTGGAGGAGCTACGGAGCGCATACGGCGTTTATCACAGCACGCCCCCGCACGACCTGGTCGACACCTTCCGGCGCACTTCCAAGGCATCCAACCCCACTGGCCGTTTGCCATGAGGCTCCTGCCACATGGTGCTACTAACATCTTGGGGCGACAGCTCCAGGCGCTCCTCACCCCTGGGCAGCGCACCCCAGACGACGTCATTGACGTCTGGATCTGGTGGTTCAACTACCACCAGCCAGACCAGAAGCAAATATGGGTCCGAAACCTTGCCTGGGCACACACGCTCATTGCCCTGCCAACCGAGCCCCAGCCTGCACTGAGCCCCGGGGATTAAGAGCGAGCCGCGCCACAGAAAAACGCCGATGCCCTCAACATCCCCCCCTACAACGGCCTAGCAGCCTGTGAAACCTGCACCGCCAGGGAGAGGGGGCGTAACCTTCGGGCAATGGTGGAGCGATACGCGCACACGGCGAGACCGGAAGCAGGTGCGGAGCCCCCGAGGCGCAGCACAACCAGCACTGTTGCCATTGTGGTGTTGAAGGACGGCCACTACTACCAGGTGAGGATCACACCGCGGCCGCTGGTGCGATGTTGGGAGCTGGAGGCCGTCTACCCAATGCTCCCTGGAAATATGCCCCTGCCAGATGGCCCCACCCGTCTGTCCCCAGACCAGCCTCCAGACACCCTAACAACCATCATGTCCGGCAGGGACGCCAGCTGGCACCCGGGGAACGGCCTCTACTGCCTCTGGCTGTGGGCCCAGCAACGATGGCAGCACACCAGGGAGTGGTCGGCAACATGGACGTTCCACCTAGATGGCCAGCAACAGGCGGAGGTCATCCCACCTAACGACCGGGCAAACCCCCCGACCACAAGGAACTTGTGCCCTGTCTTCGCGATCCACCAGATCCAGGCTTTGGCGGCGGGACAGGTGTCGCCCGCGATTAGCACAGAGGAGGAAGTACGAGCAGTCCATGCAGCCCTCCTGAGGGAGATCTTCAACGCCCTCCGTACCGCCCTCATCCGCCACCCGGGTAACCCCGCGATGCCTTGACCGACGACAGGCTATGACCGGACCCCCCCTCCCCCATGACGTGGGGATCATCAAGACAATCACCATGCAGCACTGACCGTCCCAACACTGCACGAGCGGCACACCGACGACACCACTGCCCGACCCGCCAACAAGGATGAGGCGACGAAGCAGCACCATTGGAGCTGCATGAGAAAAATCCCCGCCCGCTAAGCACCGGCCCGTGAGGTACAGGCTGCCACCGGCCCCACGTCATATGCGCCGCGGTGTCCCGAGAGGACCCGGGCGGCACCAAGCGCACCCAGAAACGCCGTGAACACTTTGCGGGGCCGCAGACACCACGAAGTGCGCACAGGCACAGACCGGCCCCAGTAACCCTGCCGCGACGCGGTGAGGGACTACACGGCACGAGAAACCCACTAACCACAGCACCGTTCCCGCTAGTTTGCCACTCCCTCACGGAGCCGGAATGTTACGGCCGCTGTGAGGTAGAGTCTGACACACCAATCAGCTCCTGAGGACCGGGCCGCAAGATCCTCACCGGCACCCAGAAACGGCAGCAAGCACGAGACACAACCCTCCTGCACCACAGCGCGGGCACCAGGTGCAACCGCGGCTGACAGGCCCCGTCCCTGACGAATCCACAGAACCCGTCAGAAGTTTGCACCCGGGACACCGCAAAAAGAGGTAAGCGCATTGCACCCAAGGGCGTGCCAACTCCACGAACCCGACCACAAGCCCCCCCCCCGTTGTATTCCAGACCGGACATGGAGTCCATCAGGGGGACGCAGGGGGCCCTGCCAACCACACACCCGCCAGCCGGCCGGCCCCGCGAACAACACTCAGGAAAGCTACATCGGGGCATCCATGCACGTGACCATGCAGAAGATTATCCGCAAGCGCACACTATCCAGGATCATCTGAAGCATTGATTAAGCCAGGGAAAGGAGGGCCATATGCACCGCCGGGCCGCACTGACCACATCAACGCCGGACCAGCACGCCGAACCGCCCTAAGGCGCCAGCAGACGCATGCGCAACCAAGCCAGAGCTGGAAGACGCACGGACAGGAGCACAAGGGGGCCCGAGACGATGTCTGGGGACCAGACGCAGTCTTCTGAGGGCGGGACAGGAAAGACAAATCTGGGGCCACAGACCACCACGCACACCAGGCGCCTCAAGGCTCCCCTGGGGAGCTTGGAAGCGCAATGCAAGGGGACATCGACCGGAGCGGCGTTGCAACGGGCAGTACTGTACATACAGTACGGACAACTGGGACTACAAGAGGGACGGCACAGGCAAAAGCCGTGCGTAGCAAAGTGCGTAATTGGGCGTGCGACAAGGGCGGAAAGGCAGGGGTATACGGATCTGTGTTTTCTTGGCAGGGACCGACCGAGGCCCAGCGGATCCCGAACACAGCACACGGACCACCACATCTGATGAGACAACCACATCAACAACCAAACGGACCGAAACGACCACATGGACAGCCACCGGATGCACCGGCACCGGCTGCAGCGCGAAAGACCCAATGCAGAACAAGCGGACCGTAAGGCGGCTCACACAAGAAAACACATAAAAAAATCGCTGCAGAAACCACAACCCGACCATAGACAGACCACACGCTGGGCGTCCAACGCCCAACCCGCCACGCATGCAAGGGTTGAAACAGGAACGGCGTCCCGCAGCTGGGAGGCACCATGGTGCACTACAGCCGTCCACGACTATGCCCACGGACACGATAGGGCACCACAATCCTACCATTATACAACCAACCAATTAACAGCAACGAACTAGTGCGAACCACCTGCCCCCCGGGAGAGCGCAAGCTCGACCGAGTCAGGAGGCGTGCGCATCCGTCACGGCAGGCGAGTCCCGTAGCACGTGCTTCTTCAAGGCGTCTCACGCCTACTGAAAACCAACCCATGTGGGGGTGCCTGCAGGATAAGGCCTGTGGCCGGGCCCCTGGCCCCTGGGCCCCGGAATCCGGAGGTCGATGTGAAGGTACGATGGAACCCACCCCCACCCATCATCCGCCAAAATGTGAGACATCGGTCGAACATGGTATACCTCTCTGGGCAGAACCCGCTGGAGGGTACTGCTCGCGGCGACCGAGGCTTTCCCCAACAAGCGGCCACCACTCTGTAGGGGCACGTAAGGTGGGGCGGTGCGTGGATGAGCAAAAGCTCCTTGATAAGGCCCCTTCGGGGCAACCCCTGTCCCGACATGACGTACCTACCTACCTGTGTGTGTGTTTGTGTGTGATTGCGTGTCTGTGTTCCAGCCGGGAGATGAGAGGGCTGAGGTGTGCGTGCCGAAAGGCTACACTAGGGCTAGTAACTAACCTTTGGTCAAACATCCTACAGAGAGAGCAGCTACCTTTTAGGCAACCTGAGCCAGGATGACGGTGAGTTGAGGTACTGACCGAGGGAAACGGAGGAGGAGCCCCGTGACAGCGGTCTGGAGCTTCTCCACTCCCTGACAACAGAACCAGAGCTGAAGCTTCAGCTGGAGCACCCGGCTCCGCAGACACGCAATTTGTCCCTTTTCACTTGTTGGCCGGTAGTGCACTGCGTGCCGTTTTCGTTCTCTGGAGGCTTCCTTGTACACCTGGTTCTGTTTTCGCCGTTCCCTGCTCTGGCGCTCCTCCGTGGTCTTCTCTACCTGGCCGATCTTGCGTTTCCAGCCAGACGACGAGGAGGAGGGCTCCTGGGGGACCGTTGCTGAGACTGCGTTGGAGGGGCCCCTTGTGGCCTCCATGGAGACGGCACTGCTGAACTCCGCGCTGGCATCCTTTATGGTGAGCCAGGCCAGGTCCAGGAAATCCTCCTCTTGGGAAGCCAATCCCAGGCCTGCTCAAATTCCATTCATGAAGAGAGGTATTTCATGACAGAATTCGAAGCTGCAGTGTATCAGGAGGACTATGGGGCGGGTGCCCAACATCCAGGACAAATATAGTGAGGAGAGAGGGGGATATTGGTAAAAAGAGGGGGGAAAGCCGAGAAAGGGGGGGGGAGAAGCGGGAGGTGAAGGAGTGACGTGGTTAGTCTTTTCTTCTGGCTGCTAGCCTTTTGGCTTCCCTGAGAGCTGATTGTAAGTTGTGGTTTTGACAATATTTCACAAATTTGCCATTAACTCTATCCTTCCCCAGTATGAAGGTACCTACAGGTTCCCATGTGGCTTCTGTAAGATTGAAGCCCTTCGAACTTAACAAGAAACTTCCAACCGTGACGATAGTCATTCCTGAGTACATAATGGACCACATAGTTCCCATTCTGTGCCATGTCTTCTGCATTGATGTCCGGCAAAACGTCAGTGCCCGAAATGTTGCTTGGAGGGTCGGACGGACCCTTGGCTTTTGACCTCGTCGTAGGAGCTTCTGGCGCTTCGGTTTCGGATACATCCAATATATCCTCTTCTCCCCCTTCTTCTTTGTATCCTTCCGCTATTTCCAGCTCACTCTTCCTCTCAGCATCAAGCAAAAACCATTCCTCCTTATGTTGCAGCTCCAGTGGAAACTTCCTTAGAGAGGGGTGGCCCACTCTGATTTCTCCTCCGAGAGTAGGGCTCAGCCGGACCAGGACACTACCGGGGCCTACTTGGGGAATCTTGTACGGACCGAAGTGAGGAGCATGAAACTTGCCAACTCGAAGTTCGAGGAAATGTTTCTGGTGAGCGAGCACATGGTGCTCCACTTGATAGTTAGCCGGCACTCTCTTCAAATTAGTCCTGGAAAGGGACTTCTCTCTGAAAGCTCTAAGAGTGTCCTTAGCCAAAGCACATACTCGCTGCTCCTCCTCCAGCCAGTCATGCACAGAGACACTAAGCTTGGAAGGCACCAGAAAGTCCATATTCCACTGGGGTCTAACAAGGAAGAGCTCATGGGGCGAGTAACCAGTCCTAGTCCACTGTTATGAATTCACAAGCCATTTGGTGTAAGGCAGTAACTCAGCCAATCCTTGCCTCTTTGTTGTCTCCTGAGAACCTGCATGATGCTGATAAAGGACCTATTGAGCCTTTGGCACAGACCATTACTTGCAGGCTTATAAGGGATACTAAAGTGGACTCGCACACCCATATGGGATAACAGACCATGCCAACAGCCTTTTTCTAAAGTAAATTGCATGAAATTATCCGACTAGAGTAAGAAAAAGTGTATTTCCCTGCCAAAAGGTTGGCTTCAGTTGTTATAGAGAGGCCTAAAGGCATAACACATTTTTATCTTAGTATCGGCCTAACCAAAAAGGGGTGACAAGACACTTTGACCTATAAATCCAAGCATTGAACTATGGTTGTTGTGTAGACCCCCCACCCACCCAACTGATTGGACATATACACCATTTCCTGGACTGACTGAGGTGCTGACATTAATCTAGAGCCTATACATTGTTCTATATTTTCTCATGAATGCTCAGCTATCCTAGTGGTCTGCACACTAGGGGGCTGTGGCACGTCTTTTTGAGAGCTCCTGCATTCAATTCCCAGTCAGCCTAGCTCAGTAGGAAGATCCTATGTGACATGGCAGTGAACTCAGCGCCACAAGCCACGCCACCTGAGCACCTATGGGACCCAAAACAAAGAGTGTACATCTCTAGATGGCACCCTAAAAGAGAGGATGCCAATGTGGGCAGTTTTCCCATGATTGTAGGATATTTTCTAACTATCCTTTCATAGATCTGTAGTTATTGTGAGTTTCCTTTGTTGCTACACTATCTCCTTTGACTGCAGCCCTTCATGTTGTGGATTTGATCCTGTGGTCCTTTGCTTGCACTGTGGGTACTTATTTCTGGTTGATTTCATCAAGCCATATTTGTTAGGAAAGCCTGAACTACATCAAGAAGCAGCAGGAGCAAGCAGAGGCACAAACAAAACATTGTCATCAAAGCAATCAACAGTGAAAGCCTGTTCTAACTTTCTGGTAGCAGAAATTTTCAGTCTTTGCGTGCCTGCAACCCCGTGCAGTACAACTAGTACGGCCAGACTGAGTCCACTGAAGGGCAAAGAAATATGTATATGGACACCAAGGACACTGGCGAGATGACCGCGCCCTCAGTGGCACCAGCCAAGCCAGCGCCAGCGCCTAAACCTGCTGGTGAACCTGAACCTGAGAAGCCTGTACCTTCAGTGCCCTTAACTGGGCTGGGGGATGATTCCCTAGAGGGTTTGAGAGCTGCCTTCAGTGGACTATCCGTTGGAGGACCTGAAGGCAAGGAGGAGGAGAAGGAGAAGCAAGCAGTGGACATGGGAGCCGAAGACGTAGACCCTGGAGATGCACACGAACCATCCGACGAGGTGCCTTTCGATGACAAACCTGTTGAGAGCGCACCGGGCGCCTCAGATTACCCTGCAGTACCCTCTCCAACAACCACTACACTGCCAGCCACACATCCAGCTACATCGTCACCCACAACCACTCCACCTATGGCTGAGGTTCTAGGCTTTACTGGTATGCCTTACCCCACCTATCGTGTGACTCCAGCCGCGACTGTGCCACCTATGGCAACTGCAGTCAGCGAACCAGTGGCATGCAGCTCCACCTATGCCGTGCCGCTATGAGGATGGCTATCACAGACCCGCGGCGCCCGTGTACATGACTGGGATACCTGGGTATGCAGCACCCGAGCCTGGCTATACTATGCCCGCACCTGGCTTCACCTCTCTGACTGGCCTACGTGGCCCTGAGCTTTGTGGTGGAAGGAGTAGAGGATCTGGAAGATCCTCAAACAGATCCCTGATGCGGTCAGAGATACGAGAGGCTCTTCGGGGAGCAATTTCTGAAATAGTTGGTTATCTGGCTCAAGGAATCTGGGCCCAATTGGAGCCCCTGACTCCTCCCCAAGCGTCACCTACCACCGTCAGAGTTTCACCTCATCATCTACAAGCCAATCATTTGCTGGCGAAGCTGACGAACACCCTGGGAAACTTGAGGAGCCGACCTATGCCGACCCCTGCTGTGATACCAAGGAGCCCTTTCGTACCAAGAACAGCCAAGCCCCCCTACAGCCACGTGGAGAACTCCACGCGTATCGACCTGGACCGGTCGGGGTTGACAGCCCTAAGGGCTATGGTTGATGTTGAGCCCTACGGCTCCAGTGACCTGGGTGGAGATCCTTCTGATGCTGAGCTGCCATCTATGACGTCTGCTTCACCCTCTGAGGACGATGACCCTGAGGATCCCCAGAACCCGAGTGGCAAGAGAAAGAAGAAAAAGAGGAAGACCAACCGCCATGGGGGATGCAGGTCCCAGGAGTCTAAGGCTATAGCCACCTCCAAGATCGTGGTGAACTTGCCGGAGTTCACTAGGGGGCACCTTCTGCGAATGCGCAGAGACTTTTGGCCGGTTCTTGAGGATGACCGGTCGAACCCGTGCTTGTGGGCGAGTGAAGTGCGATCTGCTCCTGCAGTGCTGCATGACCAAGTACCTGGAGAAGCATGTCAAGCAGACCGTGACGAAATCCGCCACCTTCGCCGACGTGTTGGTTGCCTTGGAGAGGCAGTACCCTACCCACAAGACCGACGTCTCCATCAGAGCCGAGATCCAGAACCTGGCTGTGCTGCCCAACAATCCCAAGCCTGCGAGGATTTCTGGGCTGCTTGCCGACTTGGACCACTGGGTAGGGCCACTGACGCCCGGTTCCTACGGCAGCCACGAGCTGCTATTCTGGTTGGTGGCCAAGCTCCCACGAGAACTGTGGGATGAATGCCGGGCACTGGCAGAGCGCAAGGCGAGAGCCCTCAACTACAGGGACCTGTCTGTGCTACCTTTGGAGCTTGCGCTGGAAAAAGAGAGCGACCAGCACCTGAACGCCTACGGTCCTGGAGGAGGCGGCTCTGGGAGCCAAGGCCAAGGGTACGAAGGACACCGACCTGGACAGGGGACTACCCCGAAAAATGCTCGCTTCATGAGCAATGTCCCGGACCTTCTCTGGTGTGACTCCAGAGATGAGCAGGGCTGCCTGCTTCATGCCCCCGACTGCGACCAGCGGGACTGCATCGTGGTCCAGGGGAAGAAGCAGGAGACGAACACCGGCAGCAAGGCCAAGCTGCCGGACCACTACAGGTGCACAATCACCTGTGCGTTCTGTGGTAAGAGGAAGCACTACGAGGACGAGTGCTACCACAAGCAACGCCTCTCGGCGAAGCTCAAGACCAAGAACGCCAGTGGCCAGGGCAGTGGTAAGGGCAACACCGACAAGGACAGTGGCAAGGGCAAGTCCAAGGGCAATGGCAAAGGCAAAGGTGGCAAAGGCAAAGGCGGACGAGGACGCTCAGACTGCAAGCCGGATAGGGAGAAGAATGCGAACCAGTCTGGAGGGAACCCCAATACTACGCCAGGGGGGAACTCTGACCCCTGTGGCGGGAAACCAAACACGGGACCTCTGACCCGTACCCAGACGCAAGCCCAACAAGAACAAGGGACTAAGCGTGCCAACGAAGATGGGGACCAGTCTAACGCCCGCAAACGCTCCCGTTTCATGCTCATGGCGCGGAAACTTCAGAAGAAGGGGTTTGAAGTGACCTGCCTCTCAGAGTTCTGACAGGGACGCTCCGGGAGACCTACAGATCTGGTGGTCTGGGTACGTAATCCTCTTGGGGGACCTGAATACCTGGGGGTGACTGGATACTGGGGCCCCTATATCTATTGTGGCCAAGACAATTTTACCTTGTGGGGACCTGAAGAACATCATGCCTACCGCAGCCATCCGCATGGGAGATGGGCATGTGGTGCACAGTTGTGGGGACTGTGGGGTCGGAGTGCCTATGGGATCTTGGAGCATTGACCATCGGTTCTACGTGATGGACACCGAAGCCTTCAACTTTGTACTGGGGACCGACTTCTTCGTCGAGCACTCCGAGATTCTATCCTTCACCCTGCAAGCACCCTACGTCCTCCAAGTGGACCATGGTCACGGATGGGAATCTGTACATCTGGAGCAGTCTGAGCACACGTCTAGCTACCTGAGGGTATGCAGGAAGAAGCCCTCAACCATGATGGTCGCCTCCAAAACTGAGGACTATCAGCTCCTTGAGGATGTCTTGGACGAAGGTCTAAAGGACTTGGGATACTCCCGGGAAGACCTGAACGTGGAGCTATTCGCCAGCGACAAGCAACATGTCCTGGACCTCTACTGCAGCAAGGGGAAAGGTTGCTGCTATAAATGTTACTGGGCCCCTCTTGGGATGGTCTACGGGAACCCAAGATTCAGTGAACTGGGGAATGTCCTGACCAAGGTGGCCCTGGAACGTTCCCGTATGGTCCTGTGCTCCCCAAATTTGGGAGCCCATGGGGGAAATGAGTACTGGCGTACTCTATTGGACAAGCTGACGCTCACCCCCATCCAGCTGCTGGATGACACCATCAACGTGCCTCTGGGCCGCAAGAAGCCCATCGAAAAGCCAGGATAGGGGAGCATGCTAAGCGCGGTGCACGGGAGCCTAGCCCCAGTGCCCTGGGAAGATTTGGACCCTGCTATGGTCCAGGAAAATCAACGTGAGAGCAGCGGCTACACCCTGGATGTCCTGAAAAATCAACTACGACCTCGAGACGCCGTAGAGACTACTCCTGTGGGAAACGAGTACGTCGTGTCTGACACTGTTGCGCCCAACTCCACCTGCCGTGTATCTAATCCTGATGTAGTCTCAGAAGCGGGCTATCCCAGCTACCCAGCTCTATACACTTTGATGACGAGACTGAGCATGACGCCTTCTTCGTGCAGACATGCGTGGAGAAAGTGGAGAACGCCGAGTACGCTGCCCCACAGAAACCCCTAATCTCCATGAAGGGAGAGGAACCCCTGGACGAGGAGCTGGATCCCCGATCCAGGCTGAGAGAGTACGTGGACTCTAAGAGGAAATTGGTGGCAAAAAAGCTATGCTACGCCAGGCCTACTCGCCGCTCCTGGCCGTTGAGGCGAGGGTCTGTGGGGGACATCTCCCAACTAAAGGAGGCCCTCGAACAGAAGATTACGACCTGGCAACGAGAGGTGGATTTGAAGCTCATAAAGAGCGTGTTGGGTGCCCATGTGAGGACCCCACAGGAGGATGAACTCTGAGAGAAATGCGTATGTGAACCCCCTAGAGTGTGCCTATGTTGTCACCAACCAACTGAGACTGTGCAGCGGGACCTTCTCTACTCCTACCAAGGGCTGAAGGATATGACCAAGGACCCTGAGCCGGTTGAGGACCACCTCCCTGCTTCTATACACCAAGGGGCAAGCAATCCAAACTCTGAAGAGGACATGGAGGACAAGATCAAGCTCTTGGACCCTAGAGTACAGAAGCTAATCAGGACCTACCTGGAGGTGTTCGGAGAACCACCCCCTCCAGCCTCCTGTGACAAGCTGGTACAGATGCGGCTCAAGGTGAAGCCCGAGTTCCTGGGTAACAAGATACGTAGGAGACCCTACCCGGCTCCTGAAGAGCAGGCCAATGAGATAGAGCGACAGATACAGGAATGTATCGACGCTGGCCTGGTCCTGGAGTACAAGGATGGGGACTACATTGCAGCCCCTGTTTCCTGGTGGCTAAGCCTGGGTCTACAGCCAAACGGCTGGTAGTGGACTATTGAGAGCTGAACAAGAAGACACTGAACCACTCAGGGTCCATTCATGTTATAGAGTCAACCCTCGAGAAGATAGCCTCCGGCCGCTACAAGACAAAGATGGACAAGCGGAGTGAATTCCCGCAAGTGGACCTGACGCCCAATGCCCAGGACCACCTAGCCTACATCACTTCTCAGGTGAGGGTGTTCAAGTGGAATGTCATGCCCTTTGGCGTGGCTCACACACCCGCTCCCCCTCAAGAGCTGATGAACAAGTTCCTATCCATCCTACGTGGGAGACCTGTGGTGCAAGAACTCATATCCTGGGGCGCCCAGATGAAAGCACACATCTACAACGCATGACTGGGAACGAATACCCAAGAGGACCACCCAATCCTCTTCGGCGAGTTCTTTGCAGTCTGCCAGGAGAACCACACTAGACTCAAGCTGGAGAAGTGTGAGTTCATGCAGGAGACTATGCAGTACCACGGGTTCGACATTGGGTATGGGTTGTGGAACCCTGCGGCCTCTAAGGCCAAACCCCTGATGGATGCTAAGGTACGACATGAAGACCCCAGGAAAGAACTCCATGATGTACGCAGTTTCATTGGAGCCTGCAACTTCTACCGCTGCCAGATCAAAAATTTCACCTACACCAGCGCCATCCTGACGGATCTCATCCAGAAGAGTACTGGCGCCGGGGCCCTCGAGCACAACAAGCGTTTGACGAGCACAAGGACAAAGTGGCCAACGCTAAGTGCTTGCGCGTGCGTAGAGCACAAGGGGAAATTATCCTGGTGACTGACGCCAGCAATGTGGGCGAAGGTGGAACGTTGTTGCAGTGGCAAGCACTAGAGAAGGAGGAGTTGGACTCGGCCATTTCCCAATGGGGTACTGATGAAGAGGTTGGGGGGAGGGCAACCTCCAAGCTTCCCTTGGCATGCACGACCCCAATTCCATGAAATCCAAGACTTCCTCTTGAAATTCTTACTGATCTTCCATCAGTCTGGGTTTCTCCAAAGAATTCTGTGATCCTTACCTCGGCCATGACACAATCTGGCGTCCTAGGCAAGAGATGAAGGTATATATAGACAAAGAAGACATGCAGACTAGTATTATGTACATGTATCACATCTAAACTAGAAACCAGCTTAGAAAAGAGGACAAAATGAAGGCGGCGGCGTCGCCGCCATCAGAAAAACTGACGGCTACGAGTCGTCACCATCGGGATCTCCACTGAGATCCTGCCCAAACTGGACCAAACAGTGGTTTTTGGGCGGAAAACAGTGACATATAGTGACTTTTGAGTCAAAAACACTCATTTCGCGTGTCTCCCCCCAACGCGTCGTGTAGCCGACACGACACGTCTCTTTCCCATTTCATATTATATATGAAGAGGGCCACTGTTGGGCCACACCATGGGCGCCTGGCTGATTCCTGGGATTGCCTCAGGATTTTTTAAAAAAATCGTGAACGTGACTGATTTCGCAAAAATTGACCTTCGCGGAACGCCGCGAAAAAGGTCACGTTATATTCCTATATTTCTAAAAACGATAAATCAATAATTAAATTGATTAAAATCTTCAGAAATCGAGAAATAAAGGTTCGATCTGGGGCTGCGTCGCGCAGGCGACGAAGGTCGTCCCCAGCCCAAGAATGACGAAGAATGACGATTTCTAGGGTATTTTACAGAAATTCCACAGAAATCGGGATGCCAGAGGCTGGGAATCAGCCCAGGAAAATTCCTGATGAGAAGAGCGCCACAGGCTGGGCAGCGGGTATGGGTGATGCACCTCATACCGCTTCACTGATGCACTAAGCCGAGACGGTAGTCTCAAGCACAGCTACCCTGACAACAAATGGGTCCTGGTTCCCCTGGGTCATTGGAACTGGAAATGGAACCAGGCAGGGGAAACTAATCTACCTATGAGCAGGAACTGCTTGCGGGTATGCTAGTGCTATACTCTCAGTCCCGATTGTTGGGGAGTAACCCAGTGGTTTGGCTGTGTGACCAAGAATTGGTCCGCACCTTCCAGAAGGGACCCACACCTGAGAAGGCTAAGCTCAGACGCTGCTGGACCCCCCTGAGCCAGCTACGGTCTCGGTAAATCATATTCAGGGCGTCAAGAACGAGTGTGCGGACTACACCAGCCGCAACAACTTTGACGACATGATTGGTGCCAGGTCTGAGTAGCTATCCAAGGAGGGGTTCAGCCGTATGGATGTACCCCTTCACCCCAACGTGACCATGATCAGACCTGTAGATCGACTTCAACAAGTGGAGTACCTGAAAGAGTTTGGGGACATCTACAACCGCCTGGAGAAGCGTCTGGAACCCGCCTTGGTCAACCAGGAATAGTGGAAGCGTGACAGGACCTACCTCTCGCATGAGGACCGGATAGTCGTGCCTAGAGACCGTATCCTGGCACTCCTCAAGTGGACCCATGAGTCCAGTGGTCATATGGGAGCGAACCGTACCCTGAGGCTGATCACGCAGTGGTTCCAGTCTACGTGGACGGATGATCAGCTGCGGAAAACCCTCCAGCCCATCTTGGATAAGTGCCCGTGTCCGTCCTATAAACCTGGAGATATCAGGGACAGAGGTATCGATTTGACCCTCCCTATCCCCCACTGCGCCAACAGTGTTCTCTACGTGGACTACATTGAGATGCCCAGGTTCCGGGGCTATGACTTTACCCTAGTGGTAACCTGTGGGTTGACGAGGTTTACCAGGGTGTTCCCTTGCACTAAACACATCACCGGCCAGGAGACCATCAAGATACTACTGGAAGAGTGATTCTGTGTCCATGGGGCACCAAAAGAGATTAACTCAGACAAGGACGTCCGAGTACGCTCCGACTCTGGCTGGTATAAGAGAGTCCTGAAGTCCCTCAATGTCCAGGTATCAGCTGGATTCCCTATACTCATACGAGTAACCCCCTATGTGAGCGACAGATTCGAGTTCTCAAAAAGAGTCTGAGGATATGGTGCAAGACTGAGCGCACCAAAGACTGGGTGAGACTACTCCCTGTCATACTGTTGTTGATGAACTCCCAAGAGAGTTCCGCAACTGGCTATTCGCCCCATGAGCTGTTCATGGGACGCAGTGCGGTGTTCCTACACGCTCCCTATCCTGAGGTTTCCTACTCCACTTTGGGTAAGTGGGTGCAGGAGGTACAAGAACAGCTGGACAAGGCCAAGGCTATGCTCCAGAGAGTGAGGGAGCCCCAGTGCAACAAGAAGAACAAGCACCAGATGCCCGCTTCCTACCAAGAGGGAGACTGGGTGCTGGTGCACAACAGTCGGTAATCCGCCTGGCCACGCTCCACCAGCGATGACCCCTACTTTGGACCCCACCAGATCCTGTCTGTGGATGGTCAGCGCATCACTGTGCGGTGTTCCCCCCAACTAGGGGGGACCGTGGTGTGCGCTGCATAACAGCTCAAGCGCTACTACGCCCCAGAGGACTTCTATGGGGAAGAATGGGAACTACACAACGAGGAGATCGCCGCTCTGCACCTATAGGGCGCTGCCACCCCGATGGAAGTTGAAGGAAAACTTCCCGACATGAATGCCGAGGAGATGGCTAAGGAAGGCTTTTACCTGGTGAAGTTGGTTATCCGACACCGCTATCGCCAAGGGTGGCGTTTCCTCACCCTCTGAAAAGGGTTTGGAGTTGAAGAAGCCACCTGGGAACCCTTCTCTGCCTTTGTGCTTCCTGAGGGACGTCTGAATTCTTTTCTGGTGGACTACTTGTCCCAGAACAACCTAGAAAAGTTGCTGAGGCTCGCTGAAACGCTTGCCTGTCAGAAGAAACCTAGGGACTGAACCCTTCCTATACCTGCCCTTGTGTGTGTGAGTGTGCTGATCCTGAGTACGCATGAGCAAGCTGCAGAAAAGGTGTCCTAATTATACCCAAGTCTGCACCGGATGTCTTTACATGGTGCCACGGGGTACGCCCCGGGTCTCTCCGCTCCGAGGTGCCCAATATTTGTGCTGGCACCAGACTTCCTTGGGGGAATACCCAGCGATAACGCCAAGGTATTCGTATTCCTACCTACCTGCCTACTACAGGGGAGGGATGGCCAAAAGCTATGAGGCATGAGAACGCCTGTTTGCTACGCGGCCAAACCCTAGACTACCACTGCCAGTGCCCACCAAAACCCTGATAAGATTTGAGGAAACAGGCGGGACAGTGACACACAAGCTACAGGTCCTAGACTCACTACAGTGGCACCAGCCTTTGAAGGATGAGCGAGCTCTGGGCTCAAGCCCTCACCCAGGCTTACCACTCCTACACACACACGATACCTGGGGCTGTTGAAGAACATGTCTCAGGCCGTAGTGGCAATCCTGTGAAAGGACAAGAGAACACAGCGCTACTAAGCAACTGTGGCCTAACAGGGACGCCACTACGTGTTTCCCTGTCAGGGCTTGGAGGGAAGGAGTGCTCTGTTTGCGTGCACAGCGTGTATGTCGAAGATGTCGGACTGCCCTCGCCACTCCTGGCTGAGGTACAGTTTGTTGATTGTGTGATGAGCGCCCGTTTTAGCGTGGGCAGAAAAATCCAAAGTCGCCGAGGGCAACTGCTGCTGCACCAGTTCACCCTTACCTGCCCACCTGTAAAGCAAAGGCGGATGAACGGGGTTTGAGACTGAGGAACAAAGCCAGCCTCCACGTAATGTACGCTTCTTAGGCTGACCCTTAATACGCTGTTCCCAAACCCTGTTGCAAGCAAGCAAGCTTAGAGGAAATCATCCCGTTCTCTTATCGAACGTGGGGTGGAGCGCGTGGGTAACCTAAACAAGGGTTGTACCGTGCGCAACACGCGTGGCCTACCCTTTAATGCCCCATATGCATGCACGGGAGTGCACTAATCTTGCAATCTTCTATCTTAACCCTTTCTTTTCCAACAATCCATACCACTCTCAATGACGAACCCAACCAGGGGATGGCACCTGCTGGGCTTACCCACCTTACCTACCGCTTGAGAGCAAGAGCAAGGGAGCGAAGAAAACGAAACACAAGCGATCCAAGCGTGTGTATATCCTAATCCCACCTCTAATCATCGTGCAATCTTCTAATCAATCCCTCTACTCTATGTTTGCGCTGCAACACGGTGAAATCTCGGAAACACGAGACAAGCAATGTGCATGCTGCATACAAAGCAAACAAAACATGTATGTTTATACCTCTTTCTTTGAATTCATATTGAATTTTTCAAATTCTTAAGTCTTGATTGCTCCTAGAAGCATGCGTGAAATCTCTACGTTTATTATTTATTGTGTGTCTCGTCATTTCCTTATTTTTACGTGACATACTGTTATAATCTCAATTTTTCTGTCTTTTCCGGCGCCTAAATAGGATGCGCTCCGGCGCGCCGCTTTTCTCTGCGTGTAAATCCAGGAATTCAAAGATTCCTGTGATGAAAAAATATGACGTAAAAATGTGCATTTAATGCACATGGAGATTCTGGACAGGTGTGTACCCTCAGAAAAATTCTAGGCCGTCATTTAACGGATTTCGGTGTTTGCGTGGATCGTTGCGTGTTTGTCAGACCCTCAACCCTTCGTCCCTTCTCTGCAGATATCCTGGATCGCAAACAGTGGAGTAGGCCGTGTTCTGGCCGAAGAACTGACTCCGGGACTACTGTTCAGAATCCGAGACCCCCATTAGGGGCAAAATAACTTTCGACGCCACTAAGGACAGATCAGGTCAGACAGCAGGTTCAACGAGACCCCGGACAGCGTGCCCTGATTGTATCCTGCGTTGGGTTTTGCGTAATGCAATGCATTTTGTTATTTGGAGGGAGGTGTGTATGCACACATGAGTTGGCATGTCCATTCCAACCCCCTACCAAGCCACAGCTGCCCCAGCGACGCCAATGAGCGCAGTGGGAGCTGTAGGTATCTGTTATCACTGAGCAAAACTGGCAACTGCCCAGACGCAGCGCCTTCCTTCCAATGTTGGGGATGTTATAGGAAATTTTAAAAAGATGTTGAAGCCATGGGGAGGCCGAGAAAAATTCCCTTTTTCCGTTTAAAATCCGACAGTGGTTGCCACCACAGCACAAGTGGGGAGTAAGAAGAAGTGTATCTTGCTGCCAAAAGGTTAGCGTTAGTTGTTATAGAGAGGCCTAAAGGTATAACACATTTTTATCTTAGTATTGGCCTAACCAAAGGGAGTGACAAGACATGTTGACCTATAAAACCAAGCATTGAACTATGGATGTTGTGTGGACCCCTGACCCCCCCAACTGATTGGACACATACACTATTTCCTGGACTGACTGAGGCGCTGACATTAATCTAGAGCCTATACATTCTTCTATATTTTCTCTTGAATGCTTAGCTATCCTAGTGGTCTGCACCGTAGGGGGCTGTGGCACCTCTTTTTGAGAGGTCCTGGGTTCACTTCACAGTCAGCCTAGCTAAGTGGGAAGATCCTATGTGACATGGTAGTGACCTCAGCGCCACAAGCCATGCCACCTCAGCACCTTTGGGCCCCGAAACATAGAGTGCACATCTCTAGATGGCACTATAAAAGGGAGGATGCCCATGTGGGCAGTTTTCCCATGATTGTAGGATATAGTCTAACTATGTTTTCATAAATCTGTAGTTATTGTGCCTTTCCTTTGTTGCTACACTATCTCCTTTGACTGCAGCCCTTCATGTTGTGGATTTGATCGTGTGGTCCTTCGCTTGCACTATGGGTAGTTATTTCTGGTTGATTTCATCAAAACATATTTGTTAGGAAAGCCTGAACTGCATCAGGAAGCAGCAGGAGCAAGCAGAGGCACAAACAAAACAATATCATCAAAGCAATCAACAGTGAAAGCCTGTTCTAACGTTCTACTAGACCTCATCCGGACAACCGTAGACCTGGATCCATTCCTTGAAAAGAATCTGAAAGGCTTGCTCACCGTAAATCCTCTTAGTGCAGGGATACACCCTCAAAAGCGGGTCAAGGCACAACAAACCATAAGGATGTAGTCCAATCCTCCAGTTTTTGGGAACGTCAACAAAATGCACATACAAGATTTGGTCTTCCAACTTCGGCATGGGAAGGGCTCCGACAAGTCCACGATAAGCACATGTATTCTGCTTGCATTCAATGCAGACGCGGCAAGGTTCGGTAATTTCGTGAATCAATTTGCGGATCTTTGTCTTCGACACGCGGGAGAAGAACAACTGTTGAAAGAACCAAAGACACCGGATCCCGCCCGCATGCCGTTGTGCCGTCGTATGGCACCATGCTAGAACGGTGCAAAGACAGTGGTTAGGAACGACAATTTCCTTTTTTTTTAGGCATGAAAAAAAAACGACCATTTCCTTTTGCGTATGGAGGATGTTGGCTTTGATCACCCACATTGATCGGTCTTGAAAACTTCTGGGCTTGTTACTCACGGCTACTATGATGTCATGGTAGTAGTCATCGGAGGAGTAGTCATCCAACCAACTGGTTGGAAGATCTAGAACCTCTTCCATTGCTAAGTCCGCTTGTGTGACCATCTTTTGAAATGGCTTCCTTGCCAATTCCACTTGATAGAGTGAGTTAGGGTTGTTCGGAGACAGATCGTTACATAGTTCATTCTTGACTCCTGGCTGGTGGAAATTTTCAACTTGAACTGACTAAGGAAGGTCGACCAGCGCCTCATACGCTTTTTTTCTGGAGGAGGATTATTCAAGAACGTGGCAGCGGGCTGTTGGCCACAGAACCGTACTAGAGGCTGGCCAGATAGGATCCTGTATTGGGAACCCATCAGAAGAAGCCCTCATAGGAGTTCTTGCTGATAGGTAGAGTAGTTCTTACGAGCTGGGTTCCATTTCCAGTTCCAATATCCTCTTACAATAAAAATCCAATCCTCCTCATACGGATGTTGTAGTTTTCCTTCCTTATTAGCTCCAGTAGTACAACCAGGGGTTTCTTGCAACCGTTCCTGCTCAGGCTCCTGCCAATGGTACAAACCTCCCCCTCCGCCGACGTCACCGGGGTGCAGCCAAAACCCGTACCAAAACACACAGACCCGACACCTCAGCCACGACCTGGTGGGGTGAGGCCAAAACCAGAACCCCAACACACACACCACAATCTGGACCGGGACAAACGCACGGCACACCCCTGCCAGGAATGGCGGGGTAACGGCAGAGCGCGCACACAAACATGCATCCTGCATCAGCCCAGCCAGCAATGGTGGGCCAAAAGCCAAACCTGAACACACACACACACAACACCAACCCCAGCCAGGATTGACGGGGTGAGGCCAAAAACCAGACCCGAACAAGCGCACCGCACACCCCAGCCAGGAAGGACAACGTGCAGGCAGAGTACGCAAACAAACACACACACCTCAACACCCCAAGGAGAAATGACGGGTTGCAACCAAAACTCCTAACCAAAAACAAAGAACCGACACCCCAGCTAGGAGGTAGGTAGGTAGGTAGGTAGGTAGGTAGGTGCATGCTGCGCGCTTTTGTTTTTTCTAGCGTGGTGTGTGTCTGCATGTTTCGGTGTTTCTTTTCCCGGTGGGCCGCTGTTCCTGGCTTGGTGTTGCCGGTTTCGGCTGGCTGGTCCCCCTGTGCCTCTTTGGGGGTCCTGTCTTCGGTGCCTTCTGGGTGGAAGGTTTGGCCGCCTCTTGTGGTGTTGGCGGGCGGTTTGGTGGCTGTGGGCCTTTCTCTCGCCCCCACCCCTCCCCCCCCGGTCTTTTCTTCTCTGGGGGGGGGTCTGCCTGTTCCTCCCTCTGCCTTCCCTGGGCTGGCGCACGCACTGGCCCGCATTCAGTGTGGTCTTCCGGGCTGCTGTTGGCGGTTGCGTTCTGCTTGGCCGTGTCCCGGCCCTATGGGTGGGGTGGGCTATGTACACGTTGGGCTCGGCGCCCCTTCCTGCCAGGTTAGGTCCTGGCTCTGCCGGCTGGGCGGCTGCGCCAGGCGGCTGCATGTCCTTTCTCCTCTGCGGTGCCGGTTTTAACCTTCCGGGTGGTTCGCCACCGTTGTTGCCGGGCGCGCGGTGGCCCCGTGTGTGGCCCGCGGCACCGGTGTGTGGCGTGCTGGTGCGGCGCCTTCCGGGGTGTGCGGTGGCTTGTTTCGGTTAGTCCTTCAGGTTCGGGTCAGCCGTGCCGTGTTGCGCCGCTCTGTGCCACGTCGCGTGGCGTCGTGCTGTGGCGCGTTGCACTGTGGCGCGCTGTGGTGCGGTGTGCCGTGCTGTTGCGCGTTGTGCCGTGGTGGGTCAGTGGAGGTCAGCCTGGCCTGTGTCGTGGTGCGGAGTGCGGGCCGGAGTGTGGCTGGCTGGTGGCTGGGGGTGCGGTTAGGTGTGGGTGTCTCGCTGGGTCCGTGCTGTGGGGGCCTGGGCGTGCCGCTCGGGCTGGTGGGTCGGGTAGGCGTCCGTGGGGTTGCCCTCCCTGGGGGCCTGTGCCTTGGTCCCGTGTCCTCTGGGTGTCCCGGTCCCTAGCCCTGGTTGCTGTGGTTGTTCCTTCGTTCTCTTCCGATGCCTGTGAGGTGGCCCTTGTGGCGGCCGGGGTCGTCGCCTGGCGGTGAGGGCGTGGTGGTGTGCCGCGGGGCGGCGTTCTTTGTAGCCTGTTCTCCCCGTGTAGGTGTGCCCTCCATCCCCCGTGTGGTTTCCGCCGGCTGGTGGGTGTGCGCTGGTGTGATCGGTACGGCGTCCGATGCTTGCTTCGGCGGTGCGTGTTGGGGGATGCGCCGCCGGGAGTCGTGCGGCGTTCGGTGGGGGTGGGGCGGCGCTGGTCCCCCTGTCGTGGTATGCCCCTCCTGGGTGTGGGTCGTGGCGTCTGCCGTGGTGCCCTTTTCCTCTGTGCCTCGGTCCCCGCTCCTGCCCCTTCCTGGTTCTTGGGTGGTTTCCTGCCCCCACGTTGTGTCTCTTCCGGTGCCCTGTCCCTATGGGTGCCTGCCTTCACTTGGGGCCCCTCCGTGCCCTCTTGCCTGAGTGTCCCTTGCTGTCCCTTGTCCTCCCCTTGCCCTTGCCCTTCCCCTTCCCGGTGTGGTGGTGGCGGGGTGGGGAGGGGGCGCCGATGGCCCAGGCCTGGGGGTGGGTGGCCTGGAGCCATTGGCGCAAGGTTTGGGGGGTGTCGGGGGGGCGGAGGCCCTGGACCGCATCGCGGAGGAGGGCCTTCCATGCCGCTTGCGCCATGATGGCCTCCGGGGCGGCCTCATTGGGGTCGGGAGGGGTGCGGGTGCGCACCTCCTCGAAGGTGTGCACCATGTGCACCCCTTCTCACCTTCCCGCTCCCCCGGCCCACTTCACCCAGTGGCGCAGCTCCTGCAAAGCGGGGGCAGACCACCAGGCGAGGTTGGCGGGGGCCCCGAGGGGGGAGGGGTACGTGCTCGGGGTCCTGGAGCGGCGGGGGGAGGACGTGGACCTGCGGTGGTGGCGGGTGTGGAGGCGCCTGGGGGAGCGGGAGCGGCGGTGGCGGGGGCTGGGGGTGGAGGACGGGTAAGGGCGGAGAAGAAAACAGGAGGGGGAGGTGGACATGGGGCGGCGGTGGCGCGCTTGGTGGCGCCCGGGGGGGCGGGAGTGGTGGTGGCGGGGGCTGGGGGTGGTAGATGGGCACGGGCGGCGGGGGGAACGGGGAGCCCGGCAGGGCCTGCGGGGGGAGGGGCAGGTGGACGTGGGGCGGCGGTGGCGTGCCTGGCGGCGCCCGGGGGGAGCGGCAGCGGTGGTCGCGGGGGCTGGGGGTGGGGGTCGTGTACGGCCGGAAGGGGGAGGGGGAGGTGGACACCGGGCGGCGCTGGCGCTCGTGGTGGCGCCCAGGGGAGCGGGAGCAGCGGGAGCGGGGTCCCGGGGGGTCGTGGTGGCGCCTGGGGTAGCCGGAGCGGCGCGAGTGGGTGGTTGAGGCGCGGTGGCGGTACGGGGAGTGTGGGCGCCGGGGGCGAGTGTGCCGTGCGGGAGGAGGGCGGGAGCGCCGCCGTTTGCGGGACCGTGCCTCATCGCTCAAGTCGGGCCAGTCAGGAGGCATCTGCGGGTCCTGGGGGGCCTCGCGTGGCGCCGCCTGGTACTTGGGGGGGGGGGGGGTCCCCCGTTGTCCATGGATCCGCCACGTAGGGGTGTGGTGGCGGCAGCGGCTGGTGGTATGGGTGGGGTGACTGTCCCTGGCGGGGTTGGGTCCCAGGGCCGCCCTAGGCGTGGACGTGGTGGCCGGGGGGATACGGTTCCTGGTACGGGGGGGGTGGCTGGTAGGGGGGGGGTGGCCCCTGGTGGTAGGTGGGGTATGCGGGTGGAGCGCTCGGTGGCTGCCATCCCATACGCTGGTGCTGTTCGTGCACGGGGGGTTGTGGCCCGGTGGGGTAGGGTGGTGGGCAGTGGTCGTGGTGGGGGTGGTGTTGGTGGTGGTGGTGGTGGGGCCGCTGGTGGTGGTGGCGTTGGTAGTGGTGGGGTTGGTGTTGCGGGTATGGCCGTAGGACCCCTTCTGGGTATTCAGGTCCCCCTTGTGGGGGTGGGGGGTCGGGCATCGTGCGCAGCCCCTGGGGCTCTACAATTTGGATGGTAGGGGGGGCAGGTCGGGGGCCGGGCTTGACGGTGACGGTGGTCGAGGGGTCCCACGTCCCTGGTTCGTATTGGCCGGCGGTGGTTGTGGTTTGTGGGGGATGGATGACGGGGCGCTGGGAGACGGGGATGTTGACGAGGGTTTGAGCGGGGTCGTGTTGGGTGGCCGCCTCTGCGGTAACGGTGGCTGCTGGCGGGAGGGGGGCGTGAGTTGTGGTGGGTGGGGGGTCCTGGCTTGGGTTAGGGTTTGGGTTAGGGCGGTGTCGCTTCGGTTTGTGTCGTTGTGTTTGTGGTGTTGTGTGTGCTCCCTTTGGCGCCGGCTGGGGTGTGGGGTCGGGTTTGGGTTAGGGGTCCGGTTCTAGGTTGAGGAGGACCTCTGTCCGGAGGTATGAGGGTGCTGATGTCGGGTCTGGGCTCTTCCTGGTGCGTTGCCGGGGTGCCTGAGCCGCCTGTGTGGGGGTCGGGGGGTCGGTGCGTGCGGCCGCGGCTTTGGCTTTTGCCGTGGCCCTGAGGATGAGGGCGGCGGGGAGGGGGGGGTCGGAGGATGAGGTGGAGGAGGTGGATGAGGCTGAGGATGAGAAGGAGGTAGCGGACGCGGGTTGGGCTGTGATGCGGGCGGGCCTGTGGGCGTCGGCTTCTGCTGCGGCCACGGCGGGGAGGATGGAGGGCATGTCCTCGGGCTGTAGGTTGGGGGCGGGCGGCTGGGGGGGCCGGGTCGCGACCTGGCGGCCCGGCGGGCCGGTCTGGTCGGCAGCGGCGGGGGAGGGAGGCGCGGGGCTGTGGCCTTCTCCTTCCGGGCTTGGCTGGCCCGGGCTCCTGCAATGTGTGAGGTTGTGTGGGTTGGCGTCCGCAGGGGGGAACAGTTCACGTGGGCTGCATTCAGGGGCCGGAGGGGGGTGGGCCTGGGTCTTCTTGGGTGTGCGCGGGGGCCTCTGCGGGCCACTGGGTGGGGTGGGCGTGCCGCGGGGCGCAGGGCTCCTCTCGGCGGGTGTGTGCGGGTTGTCGAGTGTTGGGGGTGGTGAGGGGTGTCCGGCTGGTTGGTCTCTGGCGGGCGTGTGCTGGTGTTCGGGCAGGTGGGGGAGGCCCGTGTCGCGGGGCCCGGGGCTGCGCGCGATGGTGGGCGTGTGTGGGTCTCCGGGTGAGCAGCGAGAGGGGAAGGGCATGGGCGGGGATTGTGCGGTGCCCTGTGTTGTGTCGGTGTATGTGTCCGCTCGCCGCGGCGCGCTTGCTTGGTGAGTTGTAGGCCGGGCGGTTTGGAGAAGAAGCTTGCCGTCTTCTGCTGCCGCAGCAAGGATTTAGCAGACGAGCTTGCGTATCTGGTGGACCTCTTGGTCAGTTGTGGGAAGGGGGTATGCTAGCTCTGGGCTAAGACCCACGCGGCTAAGGACCCTGTGGATGGCGTGGTACCCGCAGGTTAGGAAGTGCTGCGGTCTGGGGGGGGGGTTTGGCCGCGTGTCCGGGCCCGCCTCAATTTGTGTGTGGGCGGTGGGGATGGCCCAAATCCAGCGCACGGTCCCCGTGAGTGGCCAGCGGCGCTGGATCCAGTGGGTCAGGCAGAGCATGGCCAGAGCCAGGTGGTAGACCGCCTTCCCTGAGGTGAGTTGGGCCAGGGCGCGGGCAGGGGGCTTGTCCCATGGCTGAAGGACGCCCCTGAGGACCCTGTGCGGGGTGGTGGGGTCCCCTACTGCCCCTGGTGGGGCAGCCCCTGGGGCGAGCATGGTGTCTGTCCCTTTGACGAGCCATTGCGGCTATCACGTAGTAGTGCCCGCGCCCGAGGACTGTACACCAGACCTCCGGCGGGGGGTGGTCACTGTCTGTAGGTGGGGGGGGGAAGTCGTCAGGGGTGCGGAGGCCGGCGGCGCGGAGGGCGGTGTCGCGGGTTGGTGCCCTGGCCTGTTTCCGCTGCTCCGGGCAGTTCGGGTCTGCTGGGTGGTCCCTCTCCGCCGGGGCCCGTTGTAGGCGTACGGTCCCTTGACGTGTGACGTTAATGTCGGTGTCGTGTGTCAGGGCCTGGCCCCACTCGATGGGGGGATCCAGAGGTGCTGGCCTTGGGTGTGTTTGCGGGCTGGCCAGAGTACGAGGTCTACGATGGCCTCATGGAGGCCGTTGCCTGGGGTGGTCAGGTCCCGGAGGGCTTTGACGGTGACCCCAGCTAGGATCAGTGGCGTGAAGCTTAGACCTGTACCCAAAGGCACACACCAAAGACCCCAGCCAGGATTGGCGGGGTAGAGGCGGAGCGCGCACACAATCATACAGGGTCCAATACGCCAGCCAGGATTGACAGGGTGAAAGCAAAACCTCAACCGAAAGACACACACATCACAAACCGCAGCCAGCATGGCGGGGTGAAGCCAAAACGGGGACCCGAATAAACGCACCGCAGATCCCAGCCATGAATGGCGGGTTAAAGGCAGAGCGCGCACACCAGCACACACACTCAAACACCCCAGCCAGGATTGGCAGGGTGAAAGCAAACCCCCAACCTGAATACACACACAACGAACCCGAGCCAGGAATGGCAGGGTGAAGGCCAAAACCTGTACCCAAACACACGCGCCACGTCACAGTAGGAGATCCAGGCCCCATAGCCCGGTTACTGAGGCACCCCGCGCCTTGCAGGCGACCCGGCCAAACGTGACCTCCAGACCGGGGGTACCGCTGCATCCTGAGGCCTGCGCTGCTTTGGGACACGAGGCAGAGCGTGCGACACCCAAGCACCTCGGAACCCGGAGTACCAAAAAGAATACCGCTGGCATGCCTTGGGAACGGGATACACAAGGAAGTCCGGTGAACCCCTAGGGTTCCCTGCAAAAGAGGACAGACACATGCACACACACCCCAACACCCCAACGAGAAATGACGGGGTGCGACCGAAACTCGTAACCAAAAACAAACACCTGACACCCCAGCCAGGATCAGCGGGGTGAAGCCCACACCTGTACCCAAACGCACACAACACAGACCCCAGCCAGGTTTGGCGGGGTAGAGGCGGAGCGCGCACACAAACATACACGGTCTGATACGCCAGCTAGGATTGACAGGGTGAAAGCAAAAAGAAGAAACACACCGCAGATCCCAGCCAGGAATGGCAGGTTAAAGGCAGAGCGCGCACACAAACACAAACACCCAAACACCCCGGCGAGGATTGGCGGGTTGAAAGCAAAACCCAAACCCAAATACACAGACAACAAACACCAGCTAGGAATGGCGGGGTGAAGGCCAAAACCAGTACCCAAACACACGCGCCACGTCACGGTAGGAGATCCAGTGCCCATAGCCCGGTTACTGAGGCACCCCGCGCCTTGCAGGTGACCCGGCCAAACGTGGCCTGGAGACCAGGGGTAACGCTGCATCCTAAGGCCTGCGCTGCTTTGGGACTCGAGGCAGAGCGTGCAACACCCAAGCACCTCGAAACCCAAGTACCAAAAGGATACCGGTGGCATGCCTTGGGAACGTGATACACCAGGAGGTCCGGTGAACCCCTAGGGTTCTGTGCAAACGAGGAGACTTGCACAAGCAAGAGGGCACACCCTCCCAGCGTGACACGTTCCTCACCCTGGCAGCCAACAAGCCTCCCCGTGTTGCCCGGGGCCACTTTGTTGGGGGCAAGCAGTCAGGTGTAGCGGGATGAAGCCGTCCCGCTACTTGATGCCCGGAGCCTCTTCCTGTACCATCAGAGGGGCGACGCCAGGGGGAACCAGGGGGCCCCTCGCCACGACGGAGTGCACCTACCTAGCTACCTAGCTCTCTTCAGCAGGGACAGATTCAGTCGCTCCCTTCCCTGGTACACCACCGGTCTCGCCAAGGATGCCGTGGAGGCAGTCAAATAGGCCGAAGACACCGCCAAAGTGGTGATGCATGCTCTTGAAAAGAAGCATGCTAAGAGGCAAGACAAGTCACCCAAGTGCCCCGTCTCCTCTGGCAAATTTCCAGGCCATGGTTGAAGGACGCTGGCCGGCGGACAGTCATCAGACAAACACTTTTCTCTGTGCTCATTTGGATGGGGGACTGCACCTAGTAGTTTTCCCTGGTTTAACCCGGTTTAAAACAGAAGCGGCGCGGTTGAACTGCTGAACGTCGGTTGCAACGTGGTTGAACCGCCGCCGGCACCAGCAACGGCGCCGCGCGCTTTTCTGCATGAAATATTTCTGCAACCACATGAACGGATGTGTAACAAACATTTGAAGAAAAATGTTCCATCTCTGGCTGCAAGTGGTGAATGACAACTACAGCGGGTGGGGAGACCAACAGCTGGAAGAACACTTGTTTTGTATTTTTCTGCACAAATGGGAGGACTGAACGCCTATAGAAACAACTTGCAGCGCAAGTTGGTAACACGTACCCAGATAGCAGCAAAAAAGACAAAGGGGCTACAAAGAAAGCTTTCACAGGATTCGACGCTCTGCGCCTTATTTCTGGCCTTGGCATGCCAAAACAAAGGTATGTAGCTTAACGCGCACATGCCAACAAGTGGTTCAGCACTGTGGAACGGTGCGGTTGAACCCTTAACCCAAATGATGAATTGTGATTGTGGTTCATGACAAAGTGTGGGCAGAGAACTGATCGCTTCATGTTGCCGAAAACATGAACATATGACTTGCAACGTGTTGCCCGGGTGGAAAATGCAAATATTTTGCAGCGTGTACGACTGGACGCATTTTGGTGCCATGAGCACAACCCATGAAACCGCAGGTTCAACCGCGCACTTTATCCATGTTCCTTGGTTTACCAGTGCCTCACGTAAAGGAAGAATGACTCCCACACAACTTGCTGTTCACGTGCTCCAACGAAATGAGGCATGGGCAGTGGCGTACAGTAGGCGGTTGTGGCGTGTGGTAATGGTGCAGGGACACCACCGTGTGCAGGTTGCAGTGCAAACAACAACAAGGACAAGAACCACAACAAGAACGAGGAGAGATCCGGACCTGGTCCGGCGCGCGAACGCATACATCGGAGGCCTACTCCGCCAACTAACCTGCACTGCGCTCGCAGTGGTCCATGGGGTGGCTTATCATCCCATGCCTGTACATACTCATCAAAAGGAAGATATTCCCCGGACGGGGGCAATAGCCCTGGGTGCTTTTTCAGGGGGGGGGGGGGGCTGCTTACCACTGCCCTGCTTCGTGCAAAGGGGCCTTCCCGTGCTCCATGGATCCATTGCGGGCGTGATTCATTATGGGGACACATCGTAGATCCCTGATTTGGGGTCATGTTTATCACTCTCCGGCCCTACGTGCCTCTGCCATCGTCTGGAAAGCGCTTTGTGCAGGTACCGTGCACAGGTATTGCCTGGGGATGTCTGCCTGTGGCGATGCAGAATGAACTGGTGACATTTGGCTTCCAAAGATGAAGATGTCTTTTTGTGTATCGCCACGTGCAATTGCAATTGAACCGCTGAAGCAAGGTCAACCGTGTGTCTACCCTGCAGTTCAAATGGAATTGGAAAGCCGGTTACATTCTACCGCAATCCACGAGGGAAAAGGCCTTTGTAACGAAGTGTAGGCTTGAATCCAATTGCTGTTCACTGAAAAAGGTCGAAAGTCCTAAAGAAAATGAAAACAGGGCGCAGGGGTGTATGTCACCACGCTGAGAGAAAGGTGGATAATGAAACCGTGCGGTTTCACCAATACAGCTGCCGCCACCGGCGCTGGCGCCACCACCGCCGCGGAAGGTGATCGAAGAGAAAGAGGTCTCAAATGTTTTGCACCAATCAGGTAAATTGGCTTTCAAACACATTCTTTCTAGGGGTTTGCAGGGCTGGAAAGTAGCGGTTTTCAGGTTTCCAGTTCAGGAATTTTTAATCTACCACGATAGGGGTTTAACTATGGGAAAGCCGTAATGAAAGTGCGCGGTTGAACCCGGTGGGACCACAGTTTCACGTTGGGAATTGAAGGGTACCTGATCCAAACGAGCATGTAGGGTTGGCATAGTCCCAGTAAGATTGCCAAGAGGGTTCGTTCAAGCACCTTTCTCGTACAGACACGTCCCTCTTAATTTCAAATACCGGCACAAGACCCCTTTGCAGGACCGTGTTCCGGATATAATGGGGAAGCACGTGCACTTCCAGTACACCCAACATGACGACGACTCTGACAAGACTGATTGCCTTGAGGAGGTCAACTACGTCGTTGACAAGGCTTTGAGCAACCAGCCAAACCCTGCCGTCCTGGGTGGAATTGAGTTCAAGGTCAAGTGGAAAGGATACGAGAAGTCTCATGACTCTTTGGTACCTCGTTCAGTATATATGTGCCCCGCAGCAACAGAGTCTGGCACCCCTATCTCGGTGAAAAAGAGGTCAACATTCCTCCCAAGGACTTGATGGCTGCCATCATGGGACTGAGGACAACATCTTGTCCCACACGAAACCCTCCTTGGATCCATGCTTGACTATGGGATGCTGATCACCCCCTTGTGGAGTGTTCTACATCATATTTTCGCTTTTTATGGATGGACTTGATTTACTGGTACTTTGCAATTGTTTCCTGGCATAAGATAATTTTGTTTCCTGTCATACCTTTGAACGATGCCTCTCTGTTCGTATTTTACGGACTTTAACACATGCATGGGCGCAAGCCATACAGCATATACATTCAAGTCCCCCGGATTAATACTTGGGTAATTATGGCCCATACCGGGTTGCACAACGGGTGATGTTACCATCTGCACTGCGAATGCGGGAATGTGTGTGACCCATTCTTGGCACTTGTTGAACTCTCACTTTACTTGTTTTTCTAAGCTTCGCTGCTTGTTTGACTCACTCCTTCCCCCTGGAGCGCTGTAACTTTTTCTGCGTCGTGCTGCATTTTTTTGATGCATGGGGGTTTCCCCCCGGCGAGCATTACTCAAAGCGGCCTAACCACGGGCAAGAGCGTTCATCGCGAGCCGAAGTCCAAAGCAAGAGAAAGTATGTACACAAATAGTATAAGTACCTGTTCTTGCTGAGAACTGGGCACAGACCAGGTTCATCTGGGTGCAGTGCACTGCCCTAAATGGCACCAGTGGCCAGAAAATAACCTAAGCTCTGCTGCGAAGGACCAGAGTAATGTGCTGAAAAAAGAAAGAATTAACAATAAGTGCAAGGAACCCTAGGCACTGACACCGCGGGGGGCGCCGCAGCTTACTCGCCACTGGCAGCCCGGCCAAAAAGGCGTCTGGCAAGAAGAATCATGCAAAAAGAGAAGCAAAAGGAGGACAGAGACTGGCTGCATGGGGCGCGGGTCCCAAGGGCAGGGCCATAGGCCGAGCTCTGGACTCATTCACGCACTGCACCAGGGCGTGGGTGCGCCGAGGTGTGTGTGTGTGTCCCATGCGAGGCACAGGGGGGGGGGGGGGTCATGGTTGCCGAAAACTGCAGGGGGAGGTGGCTGCAGTTGAAAGAGAAGAGGTGAATGACGGAGAGAAGCAAAAGGAGGACGTCATCCTGCATTTTTCTCCTTACCCAAAACCATGCAGTATGTTTGAAACTTACTAATCCTCTTCACCTATGACCGAACACAATCTGCTTGTCCTCACTTCATATTTTGGTATAAATTTCGGTGGTACGAAACTTCTAGAATCTAGGAGGTCGCTGACAGGATGCATATGTATGCCTCTTGACCTGGATTCGGATGTCTGAATGCGTTTCTTTGCTGCAGAGATGTTTTTACTCATGATCCGAGCCTCTAAAGTACCCCTGCGCCGGAATTTCTTGACATGAGATGACATTATGGAATTGAGATCAGTTTTGGACCGAGAGCAGTCTCCAACCGTCTATGCTGCCCGCGTGCACGCTGCGTCACCACTTTCATAGTGGACTCGGATGACCCATTGATTGTCAAGACCAATGTATATGTGTTCGTGGAGTGTGGGCTATGTACAGCTCAGCAGCGACACCCCAACTATATGGGACCGTTCGCACACTACTTGATTGGAATTCGAGAGTCTGCGGGGGATACGAACTTGCCTCAATTTTGCCGTGCTTGCCCATTCCCCACTGTTTGTCGCCTTGTGTTCTGAACCTTTGAGGTAACATTACCCCATTCTGAGGTTGCCAGACGCAACCAGGGCATTTTGCATGTGGGAATTCTGTCAAAAAGTAGCATTTCTCCTTTTTGGACACAACTTCCTATTTATGTGCACCTGTGCTATTTTTAGTAGCAAATTTCCTTTTACATAACGCCACCCTATCCGCTCCGTTTCATGATTGCTCAGACGCCGCAACCATGCAATAAGTGTGCCGATTGCACTGGTGAGGTCAGTTTCTCTCCAGCTTCCATCCATTTTGAGATCTCAGTTTTAGGGTTGTTACTAAAAATAGTAGCAATCATGCAAATTTCTCTGCCTTGCAAAGCTGACATGTCGTGGAGTTGGACAAATCTGTGGACACCCACAGACATGTGATAGCAGTGCCTGGTCCGACAGTGCTGTCCGCTTCCCTCCTGCTGTCGCCTGGGCTAAATTGGCTGCTGAAGAAAAGACGAAAAAACATCTACGTTGGAATCCTTCCTGGGGTCAAAATCGATTTATGGTTTTTCATTTCATCAGCATTGGGTACCATCTTCTTTGTGTCCCAGGGTTCGGTGCCAGGGACTTACCCACCGCGGGATGCTGTGGGCGGTGAGGGCCAGGGGGCGAGTAAATGAAGAGGAGGCTGAGGACCAGGATGGGCCTGGCGGTCAGCAGCTTCCCTCGACCCGGGGGAGACCGTTGCCTGGCGCTATTCCCTCCTCCTCCTGTGTACACCGTGCGGGGGGGGAGGGTGTTCCCCCAAGGGGTGTCTGTGCCAGGTGCTGTGGGTACAGAACCACATTCGGGGCGGGTATGAAGTGACAGTTGGCGTTGCCCCCCCAGCACACGTGCCCGCCAGGCGCCATCAGGCCTATAGCGCCAGCCGGTGTGGGGGAGGGCGGTCCAGGCCATGCGGCGCCTATCCGCGCTCCTGATGGGCCGCACTGCCCATATGAAGCGTCTGGAAGCCGTGCGGGCTCGCATCGCACGTGCGGGCCGCACCGCACAACCTGCGGGGGGGGTTGGGGAGCCGGGGGGGCTCCAGGGGTCAGCGTAGCAGCACAGAGGGCAGAGGGCCCGAACTGCAAGACTGCAGGCCACACCGCCCTCACTTATCTGTAGGCAGCATAAGGGGTTCTTTGGTCCCCACCGAGGGTTCTGGGGTCCCCTCCCAGGGACTGTCCCTCCCTCGCGAGCACGGCCTGTAAGAAGGGGGGCTCAGGGTTGGGGCAAGGGGACGGAGGTGCGTAGGGGCAGGAGCATGACACAAGCTAGGCCATGTGGTTGCCGGGTACAGCGGGTGGGGGTTAGGGAGGGGTAGAGGGAATCGGGAGTAGGCCTCAGAGCCCCGTTGACGGTGGGGGGCCTGGAAGTGGTCTCGCTGCCTCGGCGCGAGGCTGTTGCAACCTGCAAGGCACTGTAGAAGGGAAGGGTAGGGGAGGGAACAGAAAAAGCGTGGGAGGGGCGGCACGCGCGGCGGGGGCGAATCCTGGTGGAGGCGGGGGGTGCGCCTTGCCGTCCCCTCGCGGCCGAACCGGACCGAGACGGGCCCTGCCAGAGGGATACCTGGGAAGCGGGCGGGGCTGGGCACCGGAAATCTGGGGCCCCGGTCAGGGGAGTTCATGGCCAGCGCGGGGGAGACCAGGCGGGCTGCAGAGCTGCGGCTGGCTTGGGAGGCATGAGATGGCCGGGCTGGCTCAGGGGTGAAGCTCGACAGGCCCTCGGTGGCCGGGCGAGGGCTCCCGCGGGCGGTTGCTCCCTGGGGGGGGGGTTTGCTCCCTGCCCGGGGGATGACGGGCGTCCCTTCTGCGGGAGGGGGGGCTGGTGGGCGTGTTTCGCCCGGTGTAGGGCCATGTCATTTCAAGCTGCGCGGCATGGGACTATATCCCCAACCCTCCGCGCCGGAATCCACTTTGCAGGAGCAGGGGGGGCTAAGGGGGGGGGGGGGGGGGGGGGGGCTGGCGGTTGCTGTGTGCACCCTCCCATGTGGGGGGGGGGGGATTCGCCGGTGGGAGCTCCGCCCGGCGTGGCCCAACAAACACCAGCCTCATCCCCGGGCCCTTGGGCCCCTTCGAGGACGAACCTCGGATTGGCCGGGGAGGACTCCGCTATCCTTGAAAGAGGAACCTTGGATTCGCCGGGGGGGAATCCGCTATATATACATATATGTATGTATATATATACATAGACATATACGGCACTTTGATCAAAGACACACCCCCCCCTCGAGTATCAAACATGCACCCACAGAGGGAAAGGCCAAGGTAAGGGAAAGGGGAGGGGAGAGGGAAGGTTAGGGCAAGGAGGAAGAGGAAGGTCAAAGGGTGGTGAGAAGCTGATGGGCACCACCGCCCATGGAGGGAAGGGGTCCAATTGAAGGGCAGCGAATGGCGATCGGCCAGTAGGCGCCGCCAGCTGCAGACGAGATCATCACACCATGGCGTCATGCCAAAACCCCCCCCCTCCCCAGCCCCCTCACTCAGCTTTTGTGGCACGCACTCCCACACCACCCACCCTGGACAAGACAGGAGACTCTGGATTGCCACTCTGGCCCCCCTGACCCATGCTAGCCCTGTGAGATACCCATGCTTCTTCCTTTCTCTTAATTGACCCTGAGGAACACACTCACTGGCCCCAACCCTGGCTTTTTTTGATCGCTGCCATAATCCCCCTGGACCACCAGCCCATACCCAGTGGCAGCCCGTGCACCCAGGGTTTTGCACAGCCTTTGGGTTTCAGCCACGCAACCCCAGCACCCATCCGTCATGCGCCCCCCCTCCCCCCCCCCCCTCCAACACAGGCCCGAGAGCGGGCGGGGGGGCGGCCCCCCCACCCCCCCCCCCCCGCACCCACCTCAGCTGGGGAGCCACGGGCGCGGCCCTCCGCCCCCCCAGGGCCGGGGGGGCGCCCCCCCCCTCAGGAGGAACGGCGACGCGGTAAGGGCAACGGCGGCTGGACCTGGTCCCGCGAACCCACACCGGCGTGCAGGAGCAACGCGCACAGCGGAACGGGAAGGAGGCCGCGCCCCACATCACCCTCCCGTAACCACAGCCCACTCCGAGGCAACAGAGGGGGGTTCAGGTCAGCTGGGGCCCCCGGGGGAGCGGTCCTTGGGGCGCCCCTCAACCTCCCCCACCCCGGGGCGGCACTTCATCCCGACCGCACGCGCGCGCCGGAAGGGAGCGCGCCGGCGACACGGAGAGGGCCAGAAAGGAGTACCGCAGGCCGCCGCCCGGAGCGAGAGCACTGAGGCCGCGGCGCGACATCCCCCCCCCCCCGCCCCCCCACCAGCCCGCCAGCCGCGGGGGCCCCGGCCCCCACCCCCCGAGGCAGGGGGGATGGGCCCCCCCCGCCCGAGAGGGGAGCCGGAGTGTGACCCGCCCCCCCGCCCCAGCCGCCGGCTCACATGGGGGCCCCGAAGAACAAGCGGGCCCACGCCTGCGCACCGGGACGCCGCACAGATCGTACCCAGAGAAGCCGGGTGAGCACGAACCGGAGTGGTATGGGGGGCCACGCCCCCCATGGACAGCACAACGCCAGTGGCGCCCGCTTTGTTGCCTGCCCAGGGAAGGCAGAGGGACGGAGAGAGGCAGAGCAACCCCCCGCCCTACGGGCCCCGCCCCGGCCGCACAGCCGGAGGAAACGGCGCACGCCCCCCCCTCCCCCCCCAGCCCGCCCCCCAGCATAAGAGCGCCATGGACCCGCCCCGCGGCGCGCAGCCCCCACAGGGACAGAGCAGGGCCCCCACACCCGCACGCCCGCGCCCACAACGCGGACCCCGACAGCCCACCCAGTGGACGGGCAGTCGGGGGGGGAGGAGCGCGAGACCCCAGACGCCCCACGCAACGGTCGAAGGCAACCCCCCGGGGACGCCCTGCCGCCGCCCCCACAACCCCAAGCCAAGTAGGGGGGAACCGGGACCGGACCGCCCCCCCCCAAGCACGCCAGACGGAGCAAGGGACCGGGGCAGGACACGCAGAGGGGCATGGACCACGTGGAACGGCCCTACCAGTGCCCGGTGCCGGGACCACGCGAGATGCGCGCGCCAGACCACCCAGCGGGGGGGGGAGCGGACACCGCGAGAGCGCGAGCGCACACACACGAAAGGGACACGCGGGGACTACCAGAAGGGCAACCGGACCGAGCGCGGAGAACGCACAGACCGCATGGAATGGCGTACCAGCGAGCGAGGGTAAGGGACAGCCGGACGGGACGGCCCGCCACACGCAGCGCGGAGCAGGCGGGGCGGGGATGGGGAAACGAAAGAGACACGACGCCAGGTGCCGGCCCGAACCCCCCCGAACCTGCCGCAAGCGCCGCGCACACACAGACGGGGCACTGCGCCCGCCAAGGCAGTAGTGGCGCACAGCGCCACGCCCCAACCCCTAGGCTAGGCAGCCTCCGCGCCAGCCCAAGGGGGTCCCACTGGCGACAAGCCAGTAGCACGGGCCCGGCGGCGCCGGCGCCCCGGGCGACCACGCATTAGGGGGGCGACGAAGTGGGTAAGCGCCCGCAGCCACGGCTGCGAATTGATGCACTGACCGGGGAGTGGCGAAACGGGGACGCCGGGGAAGGACGGGGCTCCGAGCTCTGTGAACCCGGGGGACTCCGCCACCAGGCAGGAGGTGCGTCTTGGAGGGCCGCCCACCAGGACCCGGTGGGGAGGATATCACCTGGCCCGACCAGGTGGCCCCCCGGGGCCGAAAGGCGTCTAGTACCCGCAAAATCAAACCTCAAACCTCAAACCCAAACATGCACCCGCTTTTTTATTTCTCTTTTTTACGGTACAAATGAGCACATGTAGCCTCTCTGACATGAAGGTTGCCCGATTGACGCGAGTCTTGCTGGCGAGGGTGGGATTTCGGGGCCTTGCCTATATATGAGAGGCTGCATGCGGTCGGTCTCGCTGTCAAGACTGGGCTTTTGGGGCCTTGCCTATATAATAGAGGCTATTTGAGGCCAGTCTCGCAGGTGAGACTTGGATTTATGGGATGTTGCCTGTACACGAAAGGCTGTCTGGCTCCCATCTTGCCAGCGAGACTGCGATTTGGGGTCCTTGCCTATATAAGAGAGGCTGTTTCAGGCCATTCTCGCTGGCGAGACTTGGATTCTGGGGCCTTGCGTACATAAGAGAGCCAGTTTGTGGCTAGTCTCACCTGCGAGACTCGCATTTTTGGGGCTTGCCTATATAAGGGAGGCTGTTTGAGGCCAGTCTAGCCGGCCAGCCGGGGATTTTGGGGCCTTGCTTATATAAGACAGGCTATTTGAGGTCAGCCTCGCCGGCGAGACTGGGATTTTCGGGCCTTGCCTATATAAGACAGGCTATTACAGGCCAGTCTTGCCGGCGAGCCTGCAATTTTGGGGCCTTGCTTACATAAGAGAGGCTTTTTGAGGCCCATCACGCTGGCGAGAATGGGATTTTTGGGCCTTGCCTATATAAGAGAAGCTATTTGAGGCCAGTTTCGCCGGCGAGCCTGAGATCTGGGGGCCTTGCCTATATAGGACAGGCTGTTTGAGGCCAGTCTCTCTGGCAAGACTTCGATTTTGGGGCCTTGTCTATATAAGAGATGCTATTTCAGGCCATTCTCGCTGGCGAGACTTGGATTTTGGGGCCTTGCGTACATAAGAGAGCCAGTTTGTGGCTAGTCTCACCTGCAACACTCGTATTTTTGGGGCTCTCGCCGGCCAGCCGGGGACTTTGGGGCCTTGCCTATATAAGACAGGCTATTTGAGGTCAGCCTGATTTTGGGGCCTTGCCTATATAAGACAGGCTATTACAGACCAGTCTTGCCGGCGAGCCTGCAATTTTGGGGCCTTGCTTACATAAGAGAGTCTTTTTGAGGCCCATCACGCTGGCGAGAATGGGATTTTGGGGCCTTGCCTATATAAGAGAAGCTATTTGAGGCCAGTTTTGCCGGCGAGCCTGGGATCTGGGGGCCTCGCCTATATAGGACAGGCTGTTTGAGGTCAATCGCGCCGGTGAGACTGAAACTTAGGGGCCTTGCCTATATGAGAGATGTCATCTAAGGCCAATCTCGCCGGCGAGACTGGGATTTTGGGGACTTGCCCATATAAGAGAGGCTTTTTACGCCCAATCTCACCGGTGAGAATAGCATTCTGGGGCCTTGCCTATATAACAGAGGCTGTTTGAGGCCAGTCTTGCCGGTGAGACTGGGATTTTCGGGCCTTGCCTATATAACAGAGGCTGTATGAGGCCAATTGTGCCGGCAATCACACCCTCGCCGGCAAGACTGGCCTCAAAGAGCTTATCGGAAATAGGGAGGGCCCCGAAATTCCAGTCTCGCCGGCAAGACTGGCCTCAAACAGCATCTCTTATATAGGCAAGGCCCAAAAATTCAAGTCTCGCCGGCGAGACTCACCTCACACAGCCTCTCTTATATATGCAAGGCCCCAAAGTCCCAGTCCTCTTTAGAAGAGGCTGTTTGAGGCCAGTCTGGCCAGCGACACTGGGATTGTGGGGCCTTCCCTCTATAGGAGGGGCTGTTTGGGGCCTGTCTCGCCGGCCAGACTGGGACTTTGTCGTCTTGCCTATATAGGGGAGGCTGAAAGAGGCCAGCACACCAAAAACCAGACCCAGAAGACACAGCAAAACACAACGTGAACAGCACGCCGCAACTCGACAAGACACCCGGCCCAAAGGCACAGCAGAACACATCGCAGCATGGCACAGCAAGGCACACAGCGCTACGCCATACACCGAGGCGCCACTCAGCACCGAAGGACACCGCACAGCACACGGCAGCCGGGAACAGCACAAGGCGGCATCGAAGGACAAAAAGACACGGCACAGTACGGCACGGAACCGCACAAACAAGCAGGCAGCACGGCAAAGCACAACGCCACACGGGCGACGACACCCGCGAAACAGAAGCAAGCACGATGCGGCGGGGAAGCGGCGCGGCACCAGGCGGAAACAAGCAGCAAACGGAGGCGCAGCAGCAAGAAGGTGGCGCGAGCACAAAGAGACGGGGCAGCAACACCCGCGCAACACAAAACAAGGGAGAAGGGGGGGGTTGCAACAGCCAGCGGCGAGGAACGCCGACAAACCAAGCGGAGAGCAAAGAAGGAAAAACGAGCATCGGGCTGCCAACGACCACGCAACAGGAACCACGAGGGGGGGGGGAGGGGGGCAGCAGAAACACAGGAACACCGAAAGGGCGCGCGGCAAGGGCAAAGGAGAGCGCACACATGGGAAAACGAGCAGCAGGAGACCCGCAAAACCCGAGCCAGCCGCAGCAGGGAGGGCAGGAGAAGTCAACAGGAAGCCGGAACAGCCGGGGAACACTGAAAGGGCGCGCAGCAAGGGCACAGCAGGGCGCGCGCACGGGAAACTGAGCAACAAAACCTCCGCGAAACTCAAATCGACCATAGCGGGGGGGTGGGGGGCGGCAGCAGGAAGCCGCAACCGCCGGGGAACACCCAAAGGGCGCGCAGCAAGGGCGAAGCAGAGCGCGCGCACGGGAACACGAGAAGCAAAACAAACACCAAACCCCAACCAGCCGCAGCGGGGGGGGGGGGGGTACAGCAGCAACCAGCAAGCACGGAGAGGAGCGGGGAAGAACAGCGGCGCAACGACGACACCCGCGCAGCACAACCCGAGGGGGAAGGGGGGGGGGCACAAGAGAGCAGGGACATCCGCAGGCACCCAGCCAGCAACCGCGCAGACAGGGGAAAGCGGAGGGCGAACAAGGGAAGACGGGCAACAGGGCGACGACACTCCCGAAACAGCAACACGGGGTGGCGCACCAGACGCGCTCGGGAGGCCGGCCCGTCCGTCCCGCTAAGAACATGGGGGTGGCGTACCGCACGCGCTCGGGAGGCCAGCCCGCCCAACCCAGCCAGGCACGGACACGACCCACCAAAACCACACCGCCGACCACAAACACAGCACAAACACAGCACTCCCTGCCATGAGGAGGGCCACGCACCATGACCGCACGCCACACCATCAGGGGGGCCAAGCACGAACACAGCAGGCCCCACAATGAGGGGGGCCAGGCGCTACCACAGCACGCGCTACCGGAGGGGGGCCACGCACCACAACGGCGCGCTCCACCATACGGGGGGCCATGCACCACCACCGCACGCCCCACCATCAGGGGGGCCATGCACCACCACCAGGCCCCACCATACGGGGGGCCACGCGCCACCACAGCACGCCCCGGCCTAAGGGGGCCCACACACCACCACAGCACGCCCCACCATATGGGGGGTCAGGCACCAACACAGCACACCGCACAATGAGGGAGGCTAGGCACCACCAAAGCACGCCCCACCATGAGGGGGGCCACGCACCGCCACAGCACACTGCATCATTGCGGCGGGCCAGGCACCACCACAGCAAGCCCCACCATGAGGGTGGCGCAGCAGCTCAGGACACGCCCCAACCAGAGAGAGCCCACGCACCAACAGAACACGCCTCACCAAGAGGGGGGCCAAGCACCGCCAAAGCAGGCCCCACCATTCGGGGGGCCATTTACCACCAGAGAATGCCGCACCATGCGGGGGGCCACGCACCAACACAGCACACCCCACCATGAGGGGCGCCAGGCACCAACACAGCACGCCCCACCATGTCGACGGCCATGCACAAACACAGCAGGCCCCACCATGAGGGAGATCAGGCGCCAACGCAGCACGCCCGACCATGCGGAGGGCCAGGCACCACCAGAGCACCATGGGGGCGACGCCATACACCGCACGCAGCCGCCCCGTCCGTGCCGGCCCGACAAAACCGGAACGACCGGAACCGACCCCAAATGGCCACCACGGCCCAGCACATCCAACAGCAGGACAAGCCGACCATTAGGCGACAAAGACGACGGCCAACCAACAAAGCCAGCCAAGCATAGTGCTGTCAACAACTTAACAACGTTACACAAGGACACACCAAACACGGACGAGCCACAACAAAACACATGCGACGGGAAACAAACAACGTAGGGGACAGCCTACAGCGAACCCCAGACAAGCCAACCAGTTGCAGCAACGACAACGGCGAAGCAACACAACGCACAGGGCACGCCCTGGTCGCAACACAATTACCACCACATCGACAGGCTGGCCGCAACAAACCCCAGAACTAACCGAGAGGACGACAAGGACAACACCCGGCTGCACCAGCGCCGGCTCCAGCGCGATAGACCCAACGGCGAACAAGCCGGATGTAAGCCGGCTAACACAACCATGCAGCAACCAAACAGCTGCAGGGACGACAACCGGACCATAAGCAGACGACACGCAATCCGGCCAACACCAAATCAGCCGGGCATGCAAGGGTTGAAGCGGCAACAGCGTCCAACGGCTTGGCGACACAATGGTGCGCCATGCCCGCCGACGACCATACTCACGGCGACAACAGAACGCCGCAACTCTACCATTCTACAACGGACCAACCAACGGCAACAAACTACTCCGAACCCCCGGCCCCCCCGGAGACCGCAAGCTCGAACGAGGCAGGAGGCGTGAGTACCTGTCACAGCATGCGAGTCACGTGGCACTTGCTTCTTCAAGTCGTCTCACGCCTACTGAAAACCCACACAGATCGGGATGCCTGCGGGACAAGGCCTCCCGCCCGGCCCCGGACCCCTGGGCCCTGGAATCCGGAGGTTGATAAGGAGATGCAATGCGACCCACCCCCACGTATCATCTGTCCAAAGGAGAGGGAATCTGAGATCTCGGTCCAACATGGGTTACCTCTCTGGGCAGAACGCAATGGAGGGTACTGCTCACGGCAACCAAGCCCTTCTCCCACATGGGGGAGCCGCTTTGTGGGGACACGTGACGTAGGGCCGTGGGTAGCTGAGCCAAAGCCCCTTAATAAGACCCCCTTTGCGGGCAACCCCTGTCCCGACATGAGGTACCTACCTACCTGTATGAGGCCAGTCTTGCTGGCAGGACTGGGATTCTGGGGCCTTGCCAATATACAAGAGGCTGTTTGAGGCCAGCCTCGCTGCCCAGACTCGGACTTTGGGGCCTTGTCTCTATGAGAGAGGCTATTTGAGGCCAGACTCGCAGGCGAGACTGGGATTTTGTGGTCTTGCCTATATATGAGAGGCTGTATGAGGCCAGTTTCGCCGGCGGGACTGGGATTTTGGGGCCTTGCCTATTTAAGCGAGGCTTTTTGACGCCAGTCTTGCCGGCGAGACTAGGATTTCGGGGGGTTACCTGTATCAGAGAGGCTATTTGAGGACAGTCTCGCCGGCGAGACAGCGATGTTCGGGTATTGCATATATACGAGACGCTGTTTGAAGCCAGTGTCGCTGGCGAGAGTGGAATTTTCGGGCCTTGCCTATGTAAGAGAGGCTATATGAGGCCACTCTCGCCGGCGAGACTGGGACTTCGGGGCCGTGCCTATATAATAGAAGCCTTTTGGGGCCAATATCCCCGGCAAGACTGGGATTTCAGGGCCTTGCCTATATAACAAAGGCTGTTCGAGGCGAGTCTTGCCAGCGAGACTGGGTCTTTGGGTCCTTGCCTACAGGAGATAGGCTGTTTGAGGACATTCTGGCCGGCCAGACCGGGTGTTTGGGACCTTGCCTATATAAGATAGGTCGTATGACGCCAGTCTTGCTGCCGAGACTGGGATTTTGAACCCCTCCCCTACCCCCCCTGTACCTCGCCGCTGTACCCCTCCCAGTATCTCCCCACCCTACCCCCCCCGTCCCCCCCCGTCCTCCGCCCTGTGCTGAGGGCGCACCGGGGCAGGGAACCCGCCCTCCACCCTCCGCCCTGTGCGCCTTGTGCCCGGAGCGCACAGGGCTGGGGAACCTGCCCTCCGCCGTTCGCCGAGAGCGCACATGGGCAGGGAACCTGCGCTCCGCCCTCCGCCCTGTGCCCAGAGCGCACAGGGGAAGGGAACCTGCCCTCCACTCTGTGCCAAGAGCGCAAAGGGGAGTCGAACCTGCCCTCCGCCCTGTGCCCAGAGCGCACAGAGGCGGGGCACCTGCACTCCGCCCTGTGCCCAAAGCATCCAGGGGAGGGGAACCAGCCCTCCGCCCTGTGCCCAGAGCGCACAGGGGCGGGGCACCTGCCCTCCCCCTGGTGCACAGAGCGCACATGGGCAGGCAACCTGCCCTCCGCCCTCCGCCCTGTGCCCTGAGCGCACAGGGGCGGGGCACCTGCCCTCCGCCCCGTGCCAGGAGCACACAGGGGCAGGGAACCCGCCCTCTGCCCTCTGCCCTGTGCTCAGAGGGCATAGGAGAAGGGAACCTGACCTCCAGCCTGTGCCCGGAGCGCACAGGGGCTGCACAGGGGCGAGGAAACTGCCCTCCACCCTGTGCCCAGAACGCACAGGGGCGGGGAACTTGCCCTCTGCTCTGCTGCCAGAACGCACAGTCAACCCGGGAGCCCCCACCCGGATAGCTGGGAGGCACAGTGCAAAGAAAAAGAACGCACAGGGGCGGGGAACCCGCCCTCTGCCCTCCAGCCTGTGCCCCCTGTGGCCGGAGCGCACAGGGGCGGGGAACCTGCCCTCCGCCCTTTGGCCAGAGCGCACATGGGCAGGAAACCTGCCCTCCGCCCTCTGCCCTGTGCCCAGAGCGCACAGGGCAGGGCACCTGCCCACCGCCCTGTGCCCAGAGCGCACATGGGCAGGGAACCCGCCCTCCGCCCTGTGCCCAGAGCGCACAGGCGGAGGGAACCTGCCCTCTACCCCGTCCCCAGAGCGCACAGGAGCTGCACAGGGGCAGGGAACCTGCTCTCCGCCCTGTGCCCAGAACGCACAGGGGCGGGGGACATGTCCTCCGCCCTGTGCCCGGAGCGCAGAGGAGCGGGGCACCTGCCCTTCGCCCTGTGCCTAGACCGCACATGGGCAGGGAATCTAGCCTCGGCCCTGTGCCGAGAGCGCACATCGGCAGGGAACCTGCCCTCGGCCCTGTGTGCCGCCCCACCGAGGCCTTTCCCCACCTGCCTCCCCTCCCCCTCATCGGCGGGATGCGCGCGTCTCCCACCCTCACCCAGCCCGCAGCAGCGCGACAGGCCTGCCCCCCCCGTCCAGCGGACGTGGGCGGGTGTGCACTGCATGCATGGCCGGCCGATATGCAGAGTCGTCAATACAGCCATCGAGCGCACCCCAGTGTGAGCCACAAGATCTGCCCTCAAATCAAATCAAATCAATTCCCCTCCGTACCTCCCCCTCAGACCCCCCCTCTACCTCCAACCGTAACCCCCCCCCCCACCTGTACCCCCCCCGTACCTCACTCCCGTACCTCGCCCCTGTACCCCCCCCCAATGTACCCCCCCCATACCTCCCCCCTGTAACCTGCTCGTACCTGCCCCCCCCATACCCCCCCCTGAACTGTAGCTCGCCTCGCTTCTCTCGACAAACAGTTCGCTTCGCTCGACGCAAAGGGCAGCCCACGCACCTTCGCTTACATTACAAGGCTCCTGGGGTGGCTAGAGACCGCGTGCTGTGTGCACCGTTTTGTACGTGCAGCGCCCTCTGTGTGTACCGCCTTCTGTGTGTACCGCTTTTCCTGTGGCCCCTGAAAAAACAATACACCTGCGGTGGCTACAGACCGTGTGTGGTGTGCACCGCCTTGTGTGTGCACCACCCTGTGTGTGCACCGCCTTCTGTGTCTAGCACCTTGCCTGTGGCCCCTTCAATAACAACACTCCTGGGGTGGCTACATGCGGCCTTTTGTGTGCACGAGCTTGTGTGTGCACTGCCTTCCGTGTGTACCGCCTTGCCAGTGGCCCCTTGAATAACAAGATTGCTGCTGTGGCTACAGGGCGCCTTTTGTGTGCACGGCCTTGTGTGTGTGCTGCCTTCTGTGTGTACCGCCCTGCCTGTGGCCCCTGAAATAACAAGACTCCTGGGGTGGCTACAGGCCACCTTTTCTGTGCACGGCCTTGTGTGTGTACCGCCTTCTGTGTGTGCCTCCTTGCCTGTGGCCGCTTCAATAACAATACTTCTGTCATGGCTACAGGACGCCTGTCTGCATGGGGTTGTGTGTGCACGGGGTTGTCTGTGTACCGCCTTGCCTGTGGTCCCTTGAATGACAAGACTCCTGCGGTGGCTACAGGCCACCTTTTGTCTGCACTGCCTTTTGTGTGCCCCGCCTTCTGTGTGTACCGCTTTGCCTGTGGCCCCCTAAATGACAAGACTCCTGCTGTGGCTACAGACCGCCTCTTGTGTGCACTGCCTTGTGTGTGCACTGCCTTCTGTGTGTAACGCCTTGCCTGTGGCCCCTGGAATAACAAGACTCCTGGGGTGGCTACAGGCCGCCTTTTGTGTGCACGGCCTTCTGTGTGTACCACCTTCTGTGTGTACCACCTTGCCTGTGGCCGCTTTCATAACAAAACTTCTGTGGTGGCTACAGGAAGGCTTTTGTGTGCAGGGCCTTGTGTGTGCACCGCCTTCTGTGTGTACCCCCTTGCCTTTGACCCGTTAAATAACAAGGCTCCTGCGGTGGCCACGGGCCACCTTTTGTCTGCACGGCCTTCTGTGTGTACCGCCTTCTGTGTGTACTGCCTTGCCTGTCGGCCCTTAAATAACAAGACTCCTGTGCTGGCTACATGCCGCCTTTTGTGTGCACAGCCTTGTGTGTGTACCACCTTCTGTGTCCACCGCCTTGCCTCTGGCCCCTTAGATAACAAGATTGTTGCAGTGGCTACGTGCCCCCTTTTGTGTGTACGGCCTTGGGTGTGTACTGCCTTCTATGTGCACCACCTTGCCTGTGGCCGGTTCAATAACAAGCTTTTGTGTGCACTGCGTTGTGTGTGCACCGCCTTCTGTGTGTAGCGCCTTGCCTGTGACCCCTTAAATAACAAGACTCCTGCGGAGGCTACAGGCCGCCTTTTGTCTTTTTTAAGACGTCACCAATTTGTCAGCGCGGGTCCCACAGTTTGAAGCAATAGAATACATCATCATAAGCCTCCCAACCTGGCAGGGGCAGCCAGAGGCACCGAAGGTGCCACAGAGTTACCTCAAGGAACCTTGTGTAGCTGATGGGTTTTTGGGACCTTTTGATGTGTGTTGGTGTAGGTTATGTACAGAAAAGGTGAGTGTTCGTGTGTAAAAGTGACATTGTGTGGCTTTCCTGAGGCCATTGGGCCACCAAGGTGGCCAGAGATGTCCCGCCAGGGAAGATCACCTCTTCTAGTCAAGCTTTCCTTTGAAATGAACAATGAAATAGAAAGAAAAAGGAAAAAAAGAAAATTTGGTTGTTGTGTTATGTGTGCGGCCAGCAACATCCTGCCTTGAAAACAACCTGCAGTTTACCCCTAGGGGAAAAACAACAAGCAGCTTCCAAATTGTCACAGGGCCCGCAAGGCAAACTGACATATATGTTTTCTTTTAAAAGGCTATATAATGAAAGACCAAGCAACACAAAGTGTGCTTGTTGAAGTGACAATAAAAAAGAGAATGGACTGATTTGCAGTGAAATGAAGCCATTTAGGCAGTGAGTGCAATTGTCTGTGATGTGAGTCGCTTTTTGATGTGTAACACTGCTTGTAGAGTGTGCAAAGTAAGTGTGGGCTTTAGAATTGCAGTGTGTGTTGATCAAAGTAGATTGCTGAGTGAAGTGTTCACCTTGGTTGTCAATATGTAGTGTGATCCAGACTGAATGCTGATTGAAATATAAAAATCCATTAGTTGACATGTCGGCAATCCAGCGAAAACTGTTACCACATTTGCAAGGCTGCATGTATCCATTTTCAATAAGATATTTAGTCTCAGACGTCATAGATGCGATCTGCCTGACCTCTGCTTGCGTTAGCTTGCGAGCAGATAGCGTCCATTTACGGGCTTCAGCGGTGGTGCTTAGTTCATAGTCTCCAAGGCTGTCCTGGTACCATGCCAGGTTGCCGTCCCCTCCTTCGCAAGAGTTATCAGGGATGCAGCAAGCTCTTGAAGAGTTGTTGATCGATCCCCATACATTTCGCGGCAGGTTTGCATTTTTTGAGTGCTTGATCTTTATTGGCTGTGCTGGAGCGCTGCGACAGAAGGAAAATCCCTTTTCGCCGTACCTCCATGTCTGGTTGCTTGATTATTGAGGCGATTGTTTTTGCGATAGCCTTGTTGAAGAGCAGGGTGCCGGCCTGACTGTGTTTTCACGTCGCGTTGTTGTCGGTGGCGGTGGCGCCCTTTTTGAGGGATGACTTTGGTCCAGGATTGATTGACGTCGTGTTGGTCATTTCTTTGCTCTGTGTCGAAGTCCGAGAATTGATTGCTGTCATCTTTGAATCGGTCTCCTTCCAAGAGGCAATCTTCTAACGTAGACCACATTGTTTCAGGTGCCCAGGATTGAAACTTGGCATCATGATTGGCGGCAGCGGTACTTGATTGACTAGTTGCAAGAGCTTTGGTTTTCTTCAAGGGTGATGCGACTGTCTTCGAAAGACTGGCGTTTCGGTTGTTGAGTACGGGCGATGAAAGATTGCATGAGCTCTAGCGATGGGCGATCCGTTGGATTGAGCACACACCTGAGTTGGTGGGCTTTCAGTCTTCGACGTGACAACTTTCTTTTTGGCGCGGCTGCTGCGAAGCGCTCGCTTTTCTTTGCTGGCTGTCATAGCCTTGGTCCGGTGCTTTTGTCGCAATGTCATCATTTGGACTCAACAGAGAGACTGGCGCTTCAGTTGTTGAGTACGGGCGCTGGGAAAATGCATGAGCACTGGCGTCTAGCGATCCGTTGGATTGAGCATACACCTGAATTGGCGGTACTTCACTTTTTGGCGTGAAGTCGTCTTTTAGGCTCGGGCTCTGCGAAGTGCACTCTTTCCACTGCTGGTTATCATAGTCTCTGCTCGGTGCTTTCGAAGCAAGGTCCTCATTTGGAGTCAACGAAGTGACTGTTTCTTCAGATATTGAGTACGGGCTCTGTCAGAATGCATGAGCTCTGGTGATGGGCGATCGGTTAGATTGAGCATACACCTGAGTTGGAGGTCTGTCAGTCTTCGGCACGGCGACCTCTTTTCTGCTCTGGGTCTGCGAAGTGCCTGCTTCGCATTGCTGGTTGATGAAAGAGGAGGCTGCACGTGTTGTGTATGGCTGGCATCCTTTAGCTAGAGTGGTGAGCGAACAGGAGTTTGGTTGTCTGGGAAACCGTTAAAAGTCAATTAGGAGAGCCTGTAGCGAGTTTCTGTGAATTTGTTTTTTTTTTACACAGCAAATTCAACAAAGTGAGCTGCCTGATCACGGGCACAGCGTTCGTGACGAGCCGAAGTTCATCGAAGGACAACCGTGCTATGTACATAGGAGGTCATGCACGCCGACGGTTCCCGTTCACCACTTGGAGCTTTACCCACATAGCCCCTCACTTCATCAAACTAATTACCAGCTGCAGGACTGATTATCATACAGGTACCCTTTGGTGCAGAAGCAATGAGCCAACCTGTCCCTATGGGTAAGGATGATTAGTTTTGGAAACCCAGAACACACGGCTAGCCGTGAGGCGCGACACGGACGCAGTCTGCCATCCTTATGGCCGAGAGCCTTCCTAGGTGGGACCGTGTCTGCCATGCTTTGCCTCAGAGTGACGTGCAAGGATCAGCGTGGTCGGGGATACCATCTACGGTCCACAGGGCCTCGTAGCCTACGGTGGCGGGACGGTATCTGGCCCAATCCGCTCGCTAGCCCATGTATTCTTGGACGATACGGAGAGGACAAGAACAACGAAAGGGGGGGGGATGGGATGTACTGTATGGTTTCAGGTTGGGGGGGGGGTCGTAACCAGCCCTGACGTGATAGGGTTCGGTAGTCGCAACGATAGGCTTGGGGGTGGGTACCTGAGTTGCCTTGCCGGGCTCACGAGGTGAAAAACCCAGTTTCGGCACCGTTTTGGGGGGGGGAGGAGTTGGATAAACCAAACTTCTGTCGGTTTGGACCCTGAAGAAAGCATTTTGGGATGTCCCAGCTCTTGGTTGATGAGAAATAGGCTGATAATTGAATTCAGCACCCTCGAATTAGGGGGATCGGGTACTTGAAGTGCCCTGCCGGGCTCACGAGATGAAAAAACCGATTTTCGGCACCGTTTTTGGGGGAAGGGTTGGATAACCGGAAATTCTGTCGGTCTGGACCCTGAAAAAAGCATTTCGGGATGTTGGAGCGCTTGGTTGATGAGGAATAGGCTGATAATTGATCTCAGTACCCCAAAATACGGGGGGGGGGGGTACCTGAAGTGCCCTGCTGGGCTCACGAGATGAAAAAAACCGATTTTCAGTACTGTTTTGGGGGGGGGGGGGTGGCTAAACGGAAACTCTGTCGGTCTGGACCCGGAATAATGCATTTTGGGATGTCTTAGCGCTGGGTTGATGGGAATCAGGCTGATAATCGAATTCAGCACCCTCAAATTAGGAGAGATGGGTACCTGAAGTGCCCTACCGGGCTCACGAGATGAAAAAACCCATTTTTGGCACCGTTTGGGGGGGGGGGGGGTTGGGTAACAGAAATTCTGTCGGTCTGGACCCTGAAAAGCGCATTTTGGAATGTCGCAGCGCTTGGTTGACAAAAATTAGGGGGGTAATTGAATTCAGCACCCTAAAATTAGGGGGGATGGGTATTTAAAGTGCCATGCCGGGCGCACGAGATGAAAAAAACAATTTTCGGCACCGTTTGGGGCTGGAGGGTTGGATAACTGGAATTTCTGTCGGTCTGGACCCTAAAATACGCATTTTAGAATGTCCCAGCGCTTGGTTGATGGGAAATAGGTTGATAATTCAACTCAGCAGCCCCAAACTAGGGAGCGTGGGTACCTGAAGTGCCCTGCCGGGCTCACGAGGTGAAAAAAGACCCATTTTCAGCACCTTTCCAGGGGGGGGGGGGGTGGCTAAACAAACGTTCTGTCGGTCTGGAACCCGAAAAACGCATTTTGGGATGTCCCAGCGCTTCATTGATATGAAGTACGCTGATAATTGAATTCAGCACCATCAGATTAGGGGGGGTGGGTACCTGAAGCGCCCTAGCGGCCTCACGAGATGAAAAAACCCATTTTCGGCACCGTTTGTGGGGGGGGGTAACAGAAATTCTGTCGGTCCGGACCCTAAAAACGCATGTTGGGATGTCCCAGTGCTTTGTTTATGAGAATTAGGCAGGTAATTGAGCTCAGCACCCTCAATTTAGGGGGGGTGGGTACTTGAAGTGCCCTGCCGGGCTCACAAGATGAAGAAAACCATTTTCGGCACCATCTGGGGCTGGAGGGTTGGATAACTGGAACTTCTGTCGGTCTCGACCCTGAAAAACGCATTTTGGAATGTCCCAGCGCTTGGTTGATAGAAAATAGGCTGATAATTGAACTCAGCACCCCCAATTTCGGGGGGTACCTGAAGTGCCCTGCCGGGCTCACGAGGTGAAAAAAGACCCATTTTCAGCACCTTTTGGCGGGGCGGTGGCTAAACAGAAATTCTGTCGGTCTGGACCTCCAAAAACGCATTTTGGGATGTCCCAGCGCTTCACTGATATGAATTAAGCTGATAATTGAATTCAGCACCATCAGATTAGGGGGAGTGGGTACCTGAAGCGCCCTGCTGGGCTCACGAGATGAAAAACCCATTTTCGGCATCGTTTGGAGGGAGGGGGGGTGGGTAACAGAAATTCTGTCGGTCTGGACCCTGAGAAAACGCATTTGGGGATGTCCCAGCGCTTGGTTCATTGGTTGTAGGCTGATAACTGAACTCAGCACCCCAAAAATTAGGGGGGGTGGGGACCTGAAGTGCCCTGCCGGGCTCACGAGGTGAAAAACCCATTTTCGGCACCCTTGTGGGGGGGGAGTGTTGGATAAACGGAAATTCTGTCTGTCTGGACCCGGAAGAATGCATTTTGGGATGTCATAGCGCTTGGTTGATGAGAATTAGCCTGATAATTGAATTCAGCATCCCCAAACTAGGGGGCGTGGGTACCTGAAGTGCCCTACCGGGCTCACAAGATGCCAAAACCCACTTTTGGCACCGTTTGGGGGGGGGGGGGTGGATAAACAAATTCTGTCGGTCTGGACCCTGAAAGACGCATTTTCAGATGTCCCAGCGCTTGGTTGATGAGAGTCAGTCCCATAATTGAACTCAGCACCCTCAAATTAGGGGGGTGGTTACCTGAAGTGCCCTATCGGGCTCACGAGGTGAAAAAAAACCCATTTTCGGCACCGTTTTGGGGGGGGGGGGGGGGCTCAGCGGAAGGTCTGTCGGTCTGGACCCCGAAAGAGGCATTTTGGGATGTCCCAGCGCTTGGCCGATGAGAATCAGGCTGATGACTGAATTAAGCACTCCCAAATTAGGGGGGCGTGCTACCTGAAGTGCTCTGCCGGGCTCACGAGGTGAAAAAAACTGTTTTTCGGCACTGTTTTCAGGGGGGGGGGGGGAAACGGAAATTCTGTCGGTCTGGACCCTGAAAAACGCATTTTTGGATGTCCCGGCGCTTGGTTGATAACAATTAGGCTGATAATCGAAATCAGCTCCCCCAAATTAGGGGAGCTGGGTACCTGAATTGCCGTGCCGGGCTTCGGGGGGGGGGGAGGTGGCTAAACAGAAATTCTGTCAGTCTCGACCCTGAAAAACGCATCTTGGGATGTCCCACCGCTTGGCTGATGAAAATTAGGCTGATAATTGAACGCAGCACCCCCAAATTAGGGCGGGTGGGTACCTGAAGTGCTCTGCCGGGCTCACGAGGTGAAAAAACTCCTTTTCGGCACCGTTTGGGGGGGGTGGATAAACAGAAATTCTGTCGGTCGGGACCCTGGAAAACGCGTTCTGGGCTGCCCCAGCGCTTGGTTGATAAGAATTAGGCTGATAATTGAATTCAGCACCCCCAGATTAGGGGGGGTGGGTGCCTGAAGTGCCCTGCCGGGCTGAAGAGGTGAAAGAAAGAACCCATTGTCGGCACTGTTTGGGGGGGGGAGGAGGATAAACGGAAATTCTGTCGGTCTCGACCCTGAAGAACGCATTTGTTGGAGGCTGCATTGACTGGAACAGGCATCAAACATCCGGAAAGATGGTACATTTTCGCGTTGATCCAGTGGGCAAGCGCAGAGCTGGCGATCCCGAATGACTGCAAAGCCACTGTGATACAGGCAACAAACTGGACGCAACGGAGTCTCCAATCCTCTTGCAGTTCTGGCTTTGACGACAACAGACGGGGTGTAACAACAGACACCAAGTCCCTGGACCCTTAGTATTCATCGCTGGGGACCGACTCGCCACTGAATCTTCAGCTGCTCTGACTCGGTGCTCACCACATATATCCGCAGAGGCATCAGGGGCGTCCCCAGGGAACCAGCAGGTAAGCGGTGATGGCCTCAGACAACAGCAGTGATGACGAGAGGGGGACAGCGAGCGCACTGACGAAAGCGGCACCGACTGAGCAGCAGCACTCGTCATCAACTCGGCTCGGAAAATAAAAAAGTGGAGCACGTCAGAAATACAGTCCGCAGGATCAGGGCCTGGACCTCCAGGAGACCCATAACGCGCTGTCAAAGGACCATGCCTGCGGAAACAATACGTGACTCAAGGGGATGGTCATAGCATGCAGAAGGCTGATTGTCCACTGGACCAAGGGTTTACTTTTGACGGAGATGTGGGCGAATGGACCATTGGCGCAGGACAAATTGCGGGCGCAAAAATGCACTGCAGGCAAGGAAAACAAGAAGGCAATCATGATTAGTGTGCGGGCAGGACCCGAGTCTGCCAATAGCATGGGACTCTGGGTCTGTCCGTCCGTTGGTTGGACCTAAGCCGAAGCCTGGGTCTAGCAACCTACAGGTGCCCTAGTCTATCCCGGAGAGGCATCTTGGGACCGGGGCCTATCCATTCTGATCAGGGCAACACTTTTGCTACGCATCCCACATACCTAACTTCGGAAGGTGAAGCTGAACCGTGCTCCTTGAACATCCCCATCCAGAATGCTATGATTCCAGTCATATCTCATCTCGTCCTGCAGTACAAACAGGCTTCTACGTGGGAGTGGGAGTTGCAGTTCAGGACCGTCACGCCGCTTGGCCTCTTGGAACGGCATGACTGTGGGGGAACCCAGCGAGAGGGAACACACAGTACGTCCAAACAGGTGCAGGTCATTATGGGGCCTAATACCCCTTCCTCTCAGGTATCCGTTGATGATGGTCTGATTTAGTTTTTGTTCGAGCATTTTTTTAATCTCTTCAACGAGCCGGAGGATGAGCACAGGCAGGGAGTCGTGCAAATCCACCAGAGGCCACACGTCCCGTGGGTCATGTACAAACAAAAGCCCGTACTGCCTTTCATACCGACCTGTCTGGTTGTTGAAATGCGTGATCTCTTTCTCCAGTTGGATGAGTTTAGCTTCGAGGTCCCTGTCAACGTAGTCCAGAATCAGGTGAACACTAGGGGAGTAGTCAGGGAGGGGTGGGAATAGGGGTTTCACTGACACTAAGGGATACATTTGGCGGGGTGGGGACGCAGGTACTGATTGTCGTGACGTGTGGTAAACGTAGGGAGGCGGCGGGGCGGGGGACGGGGGTATATCTGAATGAGGCTGGGGGGCAGGACGGCGCAGGTGACACGGACGGCGTGGGACTACACGAACTGCAGGACACGGACAAACTGGTACGAGTGTACTGGTCACAACCAATATCTGATGCTGTGCCATCAGACGAGCTGATGAGTGCATGATCAGAGACATCCTCTTTGTTTTTCCCTCCAAGGGAGCTTTTGAAGGCTCTGCGGGCTTTGTGAGCATTTCGCCGTCTTCGGTTTCTGTCTCTCTTCAGCATTGTGCTATACTGTGGACTGCAAGGGGACAAGGCACACACGCAACGGAGCGAAAACAACATAAATTGTCTCAGTTCAATGTGTCAGGCGGGGGTTGCCGCACGCTGTCTTCACGCCAGTCTGCAATGCTATAGGGCTCAGGTCTGCGCGACGTAGGGTGGGTGCCAACTGTTATTGTCTCCAATGCTAGGGTGACATTATCCACTACCTGCCTTTGAAACAGTTTGATGCTAGCACGCGCAGTTACAAACCCTAGCCTGTGCCTGAGGTGCGCATACAAGGACATTGGGATGCACAGCCTGGCAGCTATGCTTCTTTCTTTGCGGTGAGCCGACTGCCTCCACGCTCTCACAATACCGGGATTGGGCCAGGCAGAATACCACGATTGCACCAAGGGATGCGTATCATGGCAATACGCAAGGTACCCATGAACGGACGTGTTATGTCAATTCCCACATGACGTACACTCCTGCTTGCGTGGGTCATCTCTCCAAAAAGTGGCATAGTGCTGGAATCCTATCCTTTGCTGCAGACCAAATATCCACTTATGCAAGCCTACAGAGTTTCAACGAAGGGGCACGAAGGACAGTGGGTGGAAACCCTCATGTCTGTGAGTCGGTGTCTGACTTTTGGTCCATACCTTGTGGGGGGGTAGGACTCGTTCACCGGAGACAACTAGATCCCATGGTCCTGTTGACTTGGTGGCAGGTGGGGCGGGCAGCTGTGTGGCAGTTTTCGGAAAAAAGTCTGCAGCCTCATTATGTTCTTCCCCAGAATGGCCCTCTACCCAGACGACACTTTGATTCCTGGCAACAAGGGAGTCTTGTACCGCCAACACCAATAAGTTTCGTTCATTGGCCTACGTTCAGATAGTACCGCAGAAATGGCCCCTTGGCAGTCCACTCTGATTACCGAGTTGCGGGGGCCAAAGTGGGATCGAAACAGTATGCCCAGTAACTCAGCCTTGTAGTTACATCAGATTCCAGGTGCACGGCACACATACACCGTGCCATTGGGCGTCACAGCCAAGGCTCCTGCGCTTGGGGGCTGCCCTATCTTGCTGCCATCAGTATATACCATTCCTTCAGGGGGCGGACTACTTGGTGTTATTGACTTCATATACCTCCAGACCGAGGACGTGCTGAGGGCCTCGACTTTGGGGAAGGAGGCGATTTGCCTGAAAGTAAACATCCAGTGGCCTCTGAGGTGGTGCAGACTCAGGTTTGAGATGTGCCACTGCGGTTTGGTAGACCACTCTGGGCGCTAATGGGAGGGATGCGCCAACCCTGAGACTTGTCATGTCTGGATTTTTATGGATAACGTCAAGTGCACGGGTAGGTTGTACAACGGGGAGGTATGGAACCCCCAGACCTATCTTGCGATGACTATAAATTATTTTATCAGCGACGTGTGGGGGCAGGCCCTTCACAGCAAGCACAAGGGATTTCATCAAGGCATTGAGGCGTGGAAATTGTTCGATTGTCAAGGGCAGGCAATCTGCTCGGTACAGCAAACGTGGGAGCACCATGGTAGAGAGGATAGTCACGCGGTCCAATGTGGGTATAGGGTGGGCGTTAAGCTCACCGAGTTGCTCTTTGACTTCAGACAAGAGGACGTCATATGCAGTGGCTTGCTTCAGTCCCCTGGTGATGGGATGCCCAAGATGCATTTGGTGGTCCACCTGTTTCAATTTGACCTGGATATCTTCGCCCATGGTGGTGTCTGCTGGCAAGTGTTTATTTCATAGCAACCACAGGGGCCTCGCTTTTGAATACTCAAGGCAGGTTCTGGGTGGTGGTACGTCTGTAGGCTCGGGGGAGAACAACTTTCCTCGACCGGCAAACAATCCGATTTTGTGACATTCAACTGGCACCCAATTTCCCCCACCGCACTCTGGACAGCTTCCGCTGTTCTTTGCGTTTGTCCTCTTGGCACGACCACTGTGATGTCGTCTACAAAGACTACAAAACTTAAGTGAGCAAGGTCCAGATGACAGAGGGCGAATTTGAACACTACAAGAAAGAGCAAGGAAGACACGGGGTAGCCCTGTCGAATACCATGCGTCGTGTCGATTCCTGTTTCTTCCGTCCCCCGCAGGGTGGTGGTCCCCTTCTGTAATACAGATTGAATAATTCGCAGTAGTGGCAGGGGGATCCCCAACTTATCTAGGATTTGGATGATCAGTACTTTTGGAGGCGAGTCAAACCCATGATACAAGTCAAAGCTGAGCAAGCATTCCGAATTACATGTAGCATGAATCATGTCCATCAAGCTCAGTGTTGCATGTGCAGGGGATACACAGCGCCGTCCACCATATTGGTGCGGGTGGACCCATGTCACTAACATGGGGTATATTTTTGCATGCACCCAACGCATGATCAGACGATATATGCTTTTGCAAATTGCTATTGGCCTCCAGCGGTCTGGGTCCTGCCATTCACCTTGGCCTCTGTACAGGCAGACCGCTTGGGAATTCATGAGGGTGGTGGGCATATCTCCCTGGGCATAGCAGATGCGGATCATGTCAGCAATTTTCCGGAAGGTGGTGTCAGGGCGCTGCGCCAACAAGTATGGGGGTATCCCATCAGGTCCAGGAGATTTCCGCCGGGTCGCTCTAGCAAACGTCCTCAGCTCCTCATCTGTTGGCGGGTCTGGTGGCTCCAGCCTATCTCCGCGTGGCACCACATTCAGCACATCCTGGCTCCATGGGTTGTTGCGTTAAAGTATGCATCGGATGTCTCGTCCCGGCACGGGTAATGTGGACTGGGTGGCAGGCGATAAAAGCGAATTTTTAACCCTCTTGTAAAACGTTTTAGATCTGTGGTGGCATTGTCTAGATAAAGTCCTTATTAGTTCTGTCCATTCCTAATGGGGGTCATGCGTTTTGCGAGGAGGCTCTCCTTTCTCTGCATTCACTTTATTCATTGAGTCGAGCATTTTTTACTTTAAGGTCGCATAACAAGGTTCAACATCGCTGCACGTATGCGCGCTGGGCAGCGATGGAGTAGCCTCATCCATCAATTGCCTGTATCTATTCGGATCATGTCGATTCCACATTCCACACCGAGGTGGTGGTACTTCAATTTCACCCCAATCGTGCAGTGTGACTACCACCGAATCATGGTCCTGAGCGACAGGTATGCCTGAGAAATCACACACCCTTGCCGAAGAGGGTGCGAACGACGACAGGAAGGTCTTAGAGGCATATATCCTGTCTATGTAGGATTGTGTGCTTCGGTAGCGGTGGCATCTAGTGTAGTGAGGGTCGGGGTGGAAAATACGCAGCAGATTGGTCATTGCACCCGTTTCTTCAACACCAACTAGCCAAGGCCAGATGTTACTGGTCAAGGTAGATGCATTCGAAGCACGTGTGGTGGCATTGTAGGCGCCTGATACAAGGGCACCTCGCCTAATTATTTGGTGTAGGCGAGGTATGCATGCTGCACGAGTGCATTTATAATGAGGGCCATAGTAGCAAGCAAAAGTAACTAATCATCTCAATGGGTCAGGGTGAACGGGAAGAGTCACTCAAATCAGGTGGCCATTTACATATTCTTTCATGACCGGGAGAGAGGGGCACAAAGACATGTGAACCATGATCGCTACACCCCCTACTCCTCTGCCAGTGGATGACACTAGGTGGTAACCCCACCTACGGCGTAACCTTTGAAAGTCGGTGACATGGGCGGTGGCGGAGGGTCGGAATTCTTGCAAGTTGAGCACGTGGGGGAGAGGGTTGAACCCGGTCATAAATTGGTGATAACGGTCGGGGGTGACATCCACACCGCCAATATTGTATGTAGCGACGGAAAACTTCTCCTACAATGGTGGTAATACCGTATGTTGGGGTGTATTGTGTGCAGCTGGTGTGGCCTTGTAACTTGAGTGTGGAGGCGTGGTGTACTCAAACACATCTTTGTCTATCGTTACATCGGCGGGGTAGTAGGTGTTACGTTGTGTCTCCTGTTCGTCGTGAATACGGCGTATTCTGGCGGAGTTTCTTGCTCCAGAAGCTGTACTGCAGCGTTGATGAGGACGAGGCTGTGTAAGACTGTTGTGTGGCGTGAATCAGAATCGTCGTTACTTGCAGCTGGCATGATGAGGATCGGATTCTCCAGGTCATTGACTGGGCGCAGTGTTTTGGATGGAACTTGCCCAGGTCGCCTATGTCAATAATAATCTATTGAAATCGAAGAAAAAAAGGACACTCAGAAAGTGTGTCACGCCACCTTTTGTCTGCACGGCCTTGTGTGTGCACCGCCTTCTGTGTCTACCGCCTTGCCTGTGGCCCCTTAAATAACAAGTTTGCTGCCGTGGCTACGGGCGGACTTTTGTGTGCACGGCCTTGTGTGTGTACGGGGGTACGGGGGGGGGGTAGGGGGGATACGGGGGGGACGGGGCGGGGTACGGGGGGGGAGCTACTTGGGGGTACTAGAGGGAGGTACGGCGGGGAGGTATGGGGGGGGTAAGGGGGGGTGGTACAGGGGACTTTGCGGTTCACACACAAGGTGCCGCGCACATAGGGCGGTGCATACGCAAGGCGGTGCACAGGCCAGGCGCGCTGTAGCCACCGCAGGAGTCTTCTTATTTTGAGGGGCGACAGGCAAGGCTGTACATAGGAAAGGCGGTACACACACAGGGTAGTGCCAACAAAGAGCGGCATGTAGGGACCTCAGGATTCTTGTTATTTACGGGGCCGCAGGCAAGGTGCTACACACAGAAGGCGGTACAAACACAAGCCCGTGCACAATAAAGGCGGTCCGTAGCCACCGCAACAGTCTTGTGATTCAAGCGGCCACAAACATGGCGATACAAACAGAATGCGGTTCACAAACAAGGGGCGGTGCACACACAAGGCAGTGCATGCAAAACGCGGCTTGTTGCGAGCGCCGGAGTCTTGTTTTTGAAAGTGCCACAGGCAAGGCGGTAGACACAGAAGGCGGTACACACAATAGGCTGTGCACACAAAAGGCGGCATGTAACCACCGCAGGAGTCTGCTTATTTAAGGGGCCACAGGCAAGGCGGTACACCCAGAAGGCTGTGCACACAAACGGCGGCCTGTATACACCGCAACAGTCTTGGTATTTAAGCAGCCACAGGCAAGGCGATACACACAGAGGGCGGTTTACACAGAAGGCAGTGCACACAAAACGCGGCTTGTGGTCACCGCAGGAGTCTTGTTATTTAAGAGCCACAGGCAAGGCGTACACACAGGAGGCGGTGCACACACAAGGCCCTGCACAAAATTGGCGGCCTGTAGCCACCGCAGGAGTCTTGTCATTTAGGGGGACATTGGCAAGTCGGTAGACCCGGAAGGCAGTACACTCAAAAGGCCATGAACACAAAAGGCGGCCTCTAGCCACCGCAGGAGTCTTTTTATCAAAGGGGCCACGGGCAAGGCAGTACACACCGAAGGCGGTACACACACAGGGCCAAGGAAACACCAACGGCGGCATGTAGGCCCAAAATAGCCCCTAAATCCAAGTCTCGCCGGCCACCATGGCCTCAAACAGCCTGTCCTATGTAGGCAAGGCCCCAAATTTCCAGTCTCGCCGGCAAAACTGGCCTCAAACAGCCTCTCTTATATAGGCAAGGCCCCATACTCCCAGTCTCGCCGGCAAGCCTGACTTCTTACAGCCTCTCTTATATAGGCAGGGCTCCTAAGTCTGAGTCTCACAGGCGAGACCGGCCTCAAACAACCTCTGTTGTATGAGTAAGTTCCCAAAAGCCCAGTCTCACTGGCGGCACTGGCCTCAAATATCATCTGTTATATAAGGAAGGCCCGAAAATCCCAGTGTTGCCGGCGAGACTGACCTCAAACAGCCTATGTTATATAGGCAAGACCCCCAAATCACAGTCTCGTCGGCCAGACTGGCCTCAAATAGGCTCTCTTATATAAGGAAGGCCCCGAAACCCCGGTCTCGCCGGCAACCCTGGCCTCAAATAGCCTCTCTTATATAGGCAAGGCCCCAAGAACCCGCAATCCCCCGCAAAAGTGACCTCAGACGACCTCTCTTGTATAGGCAAGGCCCCAAAAAACCCCGTATCGCGGGCGAGACTGGCCTCAGATAGCCTCTGTTATGTGGACAAGGCCTCCAAATCCCAGTCTCGCCGGCAAGACTGGCCTCAAACAGCCGCTCTTATATAGGCACGACCTCCTAATCCCAGTCTCGCCGGCGAGACTGGCCTGAAATAGTCTCTCTTATATAAGGAAGGCCCCGGGAACGGAGTCCCGCCGGCGAGACTGGCCTCAAACAGCTTCTCTTATATAGGCAAGGCCCCAGAAGCCCAGTCTCGCTGGCGAGACTGGCCTCATACAGCAACTGTCATATAGGCAGGGCCCCCAAATCCCAGTCTCGCTCGCGAGAATGACCTCTTACGACCTTTCTTATACAGGCAAGACCCCACAATCCCAGTCTCGCCGGCGAAACATTCCTTAGATAGCCTCTCTTACATAAGGAAGCCCCTAGACTGGCCTAAAATAGCCTCTCGTATATAAACAAGGCCCCACACACCCAGCTCTCGCCAGCGAGTCTGGCCTCAAACAGCCTCTCTTATATAGACAAGGCCGCAAAATCCTAGTCTGGCAGGCAAGACTAACCTCGAACGACCTCTCTTATATACGCAAGACCCCACAATCTTAGTCTCGCCGGCGAGAATGGCCTCAAATAGCCTCTCTTATATAAGGAAGACCCCAAAATCCCAGTCTCGTCGGCGAGACTGGCCGCAGCTAGCCTTTCGTATATAGCCAAGTCCCCAAACACCTAATCTCGCCGGCAACACTGGCCTCAAACAGCCTCTCTTAGATAGGCAAGGTCCCAAAGTCCCAGTCTTGCCGGCGAGACTGGCCTCAAATAGTCTCTCTTTTGTAAGGATGGCCCCAAGATCCCAGTCTCGCCGGCGAGAATAGCCTCAAATGGCCTCTCTTATATAGGCAAGGCCCCAAACACCCAATCTATCCGGCAAAACTGGCCTCGAACAGCCTCTCTTATATAGGCAAGACCACAAAAATCCAGGCTGGCCGGTGAGACTGGCCTCAAAAAGCCTGTCTTATTAAGGCAGAGCCCCCAAATCCCAGTCTCGGCGGCGAGACTCGCCTCAAAAAGCCTCTTTTATACAGGCAAGATCACTAAATCCCAGTCTCGCCGGCGAGACTAGCCTCATACAGCCACTCGGATATATGCAAGGCCCCAAGATCCCGTCTGGCCGCCGGGACAGGCCTCACACGACCTCTCTTATATGGGCAAGGCCCCAAAAACACAGTCTCGCCCACGAGACTGGCCTCATACAGCCACTCTTATATAGGCAAGGCCCCCAAATCCCAGTCTCGCTCGCGAGAATGACCTCAAACGACCTCTCTTATACAGGCAAAACACCGAAATCCAAGTCTCGCCGGCAAGACCGACCTCAAACGACCTCTCTTATATAAGCAAGACCCCCAAGTCCCAGTCTCGCCGGCGAAACAGGCCTTAAATAGCCTCTTCTATAAAAGGAAGCCCCAAAAATCCCAGTCTCGCCGGCGGGACTGGCCTGAAATAGCCTCTCGTATATAGGCATGGCCCCACACACCCAGCTCTCGCCGGCGAGACTGGCCTCAAACAGCCTCTCTTATATAGGCAAGACCCCAAAATCCCAGTCTCGACGGCGAGACTGGCCTCAAAAAGCCTCCCTTTATATAGGCAAGGCCCCCAAATGCCAGTCTTGGCGGCGAGACTGGCCTCAAAAAGCCTCTCTTATATAGGCAAGATCCCCAAATCCCAGTTGCGCCAGCGAGACTAGCTTCATACAGCAACTCGCATATAGGGAAGGCCCCAAGATCCCGTCTCGCCGCCGAGACAGGCCTCACACGACCTCTCTTATACAGGCAAGGCCCCAAAAACTCAGTCTCGCCGGCGAGACTGTCCTCATACAGCCACTCTTATATAGGCAAGTCCCCCAAATTCCAGTCTCGCTTGCAAGAATGACCTCAAACAACCTCTTCTATATAGGCAAAACACCCAAATCCAAGTCTCGCCGGCGAGACTGACCTCAAACGACCTCTCTTATATAGGCAAGACCCCCAACACCCAGTTTCGCCGGCGAAACAGGCCTTAAATAGGGTCTCTTATATAAGGAAGCCCCCAAAATCCAAGTCTTGCCGGCAGGACCGGCCAGAAATAGCCTCTCGTATATAGGCAAGGCCCCAAACACCCAGCTCTCGCCGGCGAGACTGGCCTCAAACAGCCTCTCTTATATAGGCAAGACCCCAAAGTCCCAGTCTCGACGGCGAGACTGGCCTCAAAAAGCCTCTCTTATATAGGGGAGGCCCCCAAATCCCAGTCCCGGCGGCGAGACTGGCCTCAAAAAGCCTCTCTTATATAGGCAAGATCCCCAAATCCCAGTTGCGCCAGCCAGACTAGCTTCATACAGCGACTCGCATATAGGGAAGGCCCCAAGATCCCGTCTCGCCGCCGAGACAGGCCTCACACGACCTCTCTTATACAGGCAAGGCCCCAAAAACTCAGTCTCGCCGGCGAGACTGTCCTCATACAGCCACTCTTATATAGGCAAGTCCCCCAAATTCCAGTCTCGCTTGCAAGAATGACCTCAAACAACCTCTCTTATATAGGCAAAACACCCAAATCCAAGTCTCGCCGGCGAGACTGACCTCAAACGACCTCTCTTATATAGGCAAGACCCCCAACACCCAGTTTCGCCGGCGAAACAGGCCTTAAATAGGGTCTCTTATATAAGGAAGCCCCCAAAATCCAAGTCTTGCCGGCAGGACTGGCCAGAAATAGCCTCTCGTATATAGGCAAGGCCCCAAACACCCAGCTCTCGCCGGCGAGACTGGCCTCAAACAGCCTCTCTTATATAGGCAAGACCCCAAAATCCCAGTCCGGCCGGCGAGACTGGCCTCAAATAGCCTCTCTTCTATAGGCAAGGCCCCCAAATCCCAGTCTCGGCGGCGAGACTTGCCTCACAAAGCCTCTCTTATATAGTCAAGATCCCCAAATCCCAGCCTTGTCGTTGAGACTAGCCTCATACAGCTACTCGTATGTAGGCAAGGCCCCCAGATCCCGTCTCGCCGACGAGACAGGCCTCACACGACCTCTCTTATTTAGGCAAGGCCCCAAAATCCCTGTCTCGCCAGCGAAACTGGCCTCAAACAGCCTCTCTCATATAGACAGGGCCCCAATATCCCAGTCTCGCGGGCAGACTGGCCTGAAATAGCCTCTAGTATATTGGCAAGGCCCCAAAATCCCCGTCTTGCCCGCGAGACTGGCCTCAAATAGCCTGTCTTATATAAGGAGGGCCCGAAAATCCCATTCTCGCCGGCGAGAGTGGCCTCAAATAGCCTCTCTTATGTAAGCAAGGCCCGAAAATTGCAGTCTCGCCCACGAGACTGATCTCAAACGGCTCAACTTATATAGGCAACGCCCGATAATCTCTGTCTCGCCGGCAAAACTGGCCTTCAACAGCCTCTCTTATATAGACAAGGCCCCTAAATCCCAGTTTTGCTGGCAAGACTGGCCTGAAATAGCATCTCTTTTTATAGGGAAGGCCCGAAAATCCCAGTCTCGCCGGCGAAACTGGCCTCAAACAGCCTCTGTTATATACGCAAGGCTGCCAAATCCCAGTCTCGCCGGCGAGACTGGCCTCAAATAGCCTCCCTTATATAGGCAGGAACCTAAAATCCCGGTCGCCGGGATTTAGCGTCACTCCTTACATACAAGATTTTATTTGAGGGGATCGTATTTTGGGATATTGAGATTGATGGGCCAACTTAATGTCAGAGAGGGTACGTGTGCTTATGTGTACCGTAAACAAGAGAAATACAAAAATGGGTGCATGTTTGATACTTGAGGGGGGGGTGTGCGTCTTTGATCAAAGTGCCACATATACATATATATATACATATACATATTTATATATATATATATACATATGTATATAGATATATATATATTTACATATACATATACATATATATACATATATATATATATATATATATATATACATATATACATACACACACACATATAAATATCTACATATATATATATATACATATATGTATATATATATATATATATATACATATATAGTCATAGTCAGAGTCATAACCACCTATCATGCCGTCTACCGGTGTTACCGAGCATCTCGCACCTACAGGTGGTTCGTGCCTCGCTCGATCCAGTGGGTCCCAGGGCTGCCCGAGGTGGCCCACAGCATGACGAAGGACCGGGGATACCGGCCAACCAGGCTTTGCGAGCAGTGGCAACTGAAAAGCGTTAGCATTAGCAACGGCGACGGACGCTGGCCCTTTTGTTCGCCGGGGGTAAAGGGGCAAGGCACAGCAACACAGCAGCATAGCAACAAGCAGAAAGCAAGGGCGACTCCTATGGGCGCAAAGCAGCAACCAACTTAGTCGGCTCAAGTCGCATGGTCAAAATGCGCCCAAAACTGCCTCTCCGCGGCACTGCAAAAAAATGGTTCTTTTGGGGGGGACCTAAAACACAAGAACCAAAAAACCTGTGAAAAGCAATTAACTGGTCCATTTTCATTTATTTTCAAGAAAACCGACTGCCCGGGAAAATGATTTATTTCTCCAAAAATGAAGTTCTCTTTTGGGAAAACCAGGACTTTTTGTTTTCTCTACAGCTTATGCTTTGCAATAAAAACAACCATGAGCTTTCATTCTTTTGGAAAGCCAGTTTTTGAAAACCATGTTGCAAGCAGCACCACAAGAAGCATTTATTGGCAACCCTTCTTTGCGCGAGAACTGGCGCAAACACCAACACAACAGCGCAATAAAATGCATCACAGAACCAAATGTGCCGCACAAGGTGACAGCATAAGAGTCATCGAAGAGGAATGCATACCGCGAGCCCTCGCGCATAATATATCAGAACAAATGAAGAAATTACTTTTTCCTCGGAACAGTTTGCAGCTTAGAACCCAGTGCCTTAGCAACAGACGTCTTACCCTTAGGCGGTGGCTTTGCGGGCTCGCTTCTCGGTTGGGACTGACGGGCTGGCTGTTTGAATGGAGCTCGGGCCCCGGTTTCCTCGGACCTCGGCTTTGCTGCCACGTTCTTCGCTGCCTTGCCCTGGGAGACCTGCGGTTCCTCCTCCTCTTCTTCCTCGCTCTCATCCTCCTCATCCCCATCGCTCTCGTCGGATTCTGCACCGGTAACCGACTTGGCTGGCTGAGGCTTGGAGGTGGTCTTCTTCTTCTTGGGGGCTGGTTCCCCACCAGTGGACTTCCGCTTTGCAGGGGCCAGTGCTTCTGCAGCTTGACCTTTCTCAACAGTCTCTTCCTCCTTCAGCGACAACGCCTCAGAACCCAACTTGTCATCACAAACCCAAAGGGGAATACCACTGTTTGCCCAGTTGGCCTGCTGGTCCCAATCACCAGACGCGTCCGATTTCGACCCTTGTGTCAAGACGTGGTTCAACTGAGTCTGCACTCTGTTGACCCAATCAGAGAGATTGTCGGTGGTAACACCAAGAAGGTACAGGCGAGAATCCGGCTCGATGGACGCAATCTTGCACACCAGATCAGGCTGATGATCAATGAACACAAACGCAGGCTTGAAGCTCTTATCCTGCTTCAGGTAAAAGAGGTGAGTGTCCAAAAACCACATAACCGTCGTTATCGGAAGGGGACCGCCAAATGCAACAGGATCCATCTCCTCTACTTGAGTAGGTCCAAACGTCAGATGATTCGGAATCTGCAATGAGGGAGAAGTTATTGCGCGAGGCCTCGCGCAAAGAGCGGACGTAATTAGGGAATTATACCTTTCTCGACCAGCTATCCGGTGACGAAATCAGCAACCAGCAAACGTCGAACGTTGTAGGATCCCCTGCAGGCTTCGGTTTGACTGGCCAACTGAAGATGAGAACACGCAACATGTTAGCCATGCGCGGCGCGTTGAAATCATCGTTGAGACCCCTCTCTGTTTCCGTTTCCAGCACGTCCAACATGTTGTCAACAACAGTTTGAGAGCCGCAGATAAGGGTATCGGCACGCGCCATCTCTTCATACAGCCAGGGTCCACACATCATCTCAGGAGCAAGATGTTCAAATATGTCGCCGTTGATGACAATCAGGTTCTTGTGAATCTCAATAAACCGCCTCGGGGGATTGTGGGCCAACGCTGCAATTTGGGTCGCCTTAATTGTGATAGTTTGACTTGCCAGTAATGGATCCTGCAGTTCCACTGTCTTGAAGTCACCAGTAACCCCAGCAGCCCGGGGGACCACACGGCTCTTGGTATGCTCTTGACCCAGGAGTTTTTGGACGTTGAGGATTTTCAGGGAGGCGGGTTTGCCTTTCTCTGCCACCTGCCACAGTGGTGCGCGAATCATGGATTTCCATGCCGGCCATGGACCGCGACTTTTGCCTTCAGACTCACGCCAATAGCCCGATGTACCAAGAGTCACCTTCAGGGCAGGCCTTCCAAGTGCAGTAACCTCTTTGCGGGTGCGCATGTCCTTGGCTAAAGAACAGAAATGGAGAACGTGCTGCGCACCAATGCAGAAACGGAACCCATCGCGTCGATGGTACACACCTTTCTCAGGTCGAATGTACTGGCCGTTGTGCGGGTGGTCCAGATGCATTGAGACCCAGTGGTCAAGGATGATGTCGTCAAACAAATTCTGCAGGGATTTAAGGGTTGTTTTTTCTTCCTGCATCACTTCTGCCACTTTCTTGTAGAACTCCGGCAAGAGGATCCCGTCCAGTTTCTTCTGCGCGTTCTCCGTGATTTTCTCCCCTTTGTTGTGGAACTTCTGCAGACCTTTCACTGGTTCCGGACCAGCATAGTAGGCAAACGTCATAAAATCTTTCCACAATTTATACGCTTTGTCCTGAAAGTGACAACGTTATGCGCGAGGCCTCGCGCAACGAAGAGCATCGAAACAACGATTAATGAACATACGAATTGACCAGGCTGCTTCAGTTCAGCGGTTGGAACCAGGGCACTCATCTGCACAGCATGCACAATGGCGATCTTGAGATTGCTGTACGTGTAAGCCAGGCCTCGCCGCCGCTGATCTTCGACACATCGAATGAGGTTATCTGCTGCCTGATACAGCGGTATTAGCTCAACGTCTTGTGCGCTTCCTTGTGCTCGTCCCGCCAGCTTTGCACGGAAAGCCCACGGTGTCGAAGGCTTCAGAATATCGGCGATGCATGTAGTATCCAACTGCTGCAGATCCAGACATGCTCTGCGTCGCTTCTCCTGAATCTTTGCAATCGCTTCCACGCTGTGCTGTCCAGATACACACCAATAATCGCCATCTGCAAATATGAGACACGTCTATGCGCGAGGGCTCCCGCAACGAGAAGAGCGAATAGTCGGTTGGCAACATACTATTATCTTCCCAGAGAACGACGTGTAATGGGCCTGTTGGCGGTGCTGCTTCGAGTGATTGAATGCGCTTCTGCAGTAACTTCATATCTTTCCGTCTGATCTGCCCCTTTGTCTTCTCCTGGTCGATTCTCACGTTGTCCAGCTCAACCTCCACCTGCCTCCCATCCGGCTTCAGGTGGTCCTCGATGTCAGTACCCAGGGTTAGGCCAGGATCTGGTGTTTCCTCCTTCTTCCGCCCCTTCTTTGGTGTTCCAGGATCCGATCCTGAGGTCCCAGGGTCATGGTCGGTATCTTCTCGTTTCTCGGCTGTTTCTCTGGCGGGGCTTGCCATTCTGCGATAAGGAGAAAGCCTGTATTGAAGGAAACGCAACATTGAAAAGGGTTAAAATCATCGTCGATAATGCATATATGAGGCCCTTCTACCAAATACGAGTACAGTATGGTTGAGAATGCAAAACTGAACGGGCACGTCACCATTTTGGCTGTCCACCTTGCGCGAGGCCTCACACAAGAGACGGGGTGTACTAACCTGTTGTTTCATGCTGTTTGCACGAGGCCTCGCGCATCACTGCATGTTCTCCAATCTTCTTTGAACGTTTCACAGTGTATCGGCCTCTCTTTGTTCCTCCAACACACTGCCTCCGGGGAGCAGCTCCAACAGTTTTCGCTTAAAACCAGCCTTAAGGGGCCCCTGCTGCGTTAGCACCAACAACACAGACACAAGTTTGTAGTGGTTAGAACCCTTTGGAATTAGAAGAGACGGTGGAAAGTTAGGTACACGCCTGCGCCGCCAATGCGCCTGAATTGTACAAGTAGGCTCAGCACACCACCTAACCCAAGGCACATATACACGCTCTGCGTTCAAGTAAGCAGTTAACTGCTGACGCAGGGAATTGACAAAGGAATTGGGGATTTTGCAGACGTTCACCCTGTGGCCTTCCTTGCGGAGAGTGATGAGATGATACAGATCGTCAACATCTTCAATGGTCACTGCACCTCTGTTTTGGCCCTTCTTTGTCACAAGGCTGGAAAGCAGACTTTCAGAAAACTCCTCGGCAAAAGCCTGTCCAGGCATGGCTGTGTGCCATGCAGTGTGGCACAATGGCGCAGTTGCAACAGTGCGTTCGTGTTTTAAGAGTGTGTCCCCCATGTTCAAACGGTCCAACAGACACATAACAATCTGCAATGCCTCAGAAGCAAAAACACCCGTGTTGGCCGTCTCCCCGGCCCAATTGCACTGTCCAACAAGGTGTCCTAGGTTTAGTAACATAGGACAGTATTGTGTGAACAGAACCTGCATGGCCTTACACACAGCGTAACGCAGGCGGCCTCGCCGATTTACAGGACGTGCCAGCCCAAGAGAATGACATTTTCTGTTGACGCAGCGTATGTGGGGGCCCATACCCAACAGCAGTGCGCCAACAATTATCTCCATTGTGATCAGCTTGGGAAAACAGGGAAAACGGCTGCGCAACAAACCTTTACGGAAGAAAGTCATGATTGGCCACAATGACCGAAATGTTTGTGTAACGCAAAACTTGTACGCGTGCCAGAAACCATGCAATATAGGGTGTGACCGCAAGAAAAGCCGGACATTCCAACCCGTTGTTTTTTCACCGTACATCATCTTACAAATGCGGTAATGGATGTTCACATCACATAAAACAGGCACAACTGGTCGAGTGTACTGCGCCAAGTCCCTAGTGAATTGCAATAGATTAAGCAGCGAGACGTTGCCGCTCACCTTTTCTTTGCTTAGACAAAGGGGTCGCCAATGTCGTCTCTTGGCAGGTAGAGGGCGAATAATGTCAAGCGGCGCCCTAATGTTTCGAACAACAGGCCGCGTGCTTGCAAATTCTAGATCACGCAGGATACGTGCAAATGTACCCTCGGTGGTCCCCAGCATGCGTGCAACAACACAAACACGCCGTTCAAGCTCTTCCAGGCTAGGATGACTATGCCAGTAGCGCGGTGCATCCCTCAGTAGCAACACAGCCAACGCTGTTGCAATCAGGCTTTTGTCGTTCTTGTCAGGGTTTGTGGTAAATTGTTTGTTGTACCTGTTGTCCATCCATAACACAACCCGCTGCTGGTGTAATTTATTCCATGTAGTCTGTAACCTGACTGCGGCCTTCTCCTTCAGCGAAGGTGCGCTGTATCGCGCCCAACTGCAGGAGGTCACAGGCACAGGTAAGCGCAGATAGTCGCAGATGCATTGCGCAAGTAGGATTTGCGATTATTTGCATTTATCATGTCTTCGATATTTGCTGTGATTGATTGCTGTTGTATGTTTGTATATGTTTATCATTATTGATTACTGTCATTTCAGGGTTTGTCTAGACACGCGTACATGTTTTGCTGCTCGTGTGATATCATGGGTACCAAGTACGTTAGTGTTTCATGGTAGCATCGTCCTGTTCGTGAATGCAATCCTATGGGTACTGCCTGTTGCTCTGTTACGCTGCCGTGTCATGGATGTCGACGCCAGTAAACTACAGGCCTTGATTCGTGTTCTGGGAGCCGCCAAGTCAGATGACACATTTTCTGACCAGCCTTTGTGTGTTGCGCCGGACAGCTGTCTATCGTGTGGCAAAACTCCATCAAGCTTCTCTAGACGTTTGCGTCCGTTGCGTGGGGAGCGAACATATCACGGTGTGACTCGGGAGCGGCAACCATTGGCGGAGTCCCAGATTGTGCGAGGGGTGCGCCGACTCCAAGAGACTTCTGATGAGCTTGCTGAGTATGCAGCGTATGCGGCCGTGGGGCTGTTGGGTGATGAGGAGAGCGAAAAGGTTTGCAGGCGAGTATGGTATGTACTGCCAGAAGTTTCCAGTCAACTTGGTTGTTGGGTGTACACAGGAGAGCTTGACTCTGAAAGTCTACTTGCTAAGTATGGAGTCGCCAAGTCCCTTGTTCTTCCTGTGAGTACAGTCAGATCAGTGACGCAAGTTCGATCTTTGCAGGCAGCAACGGCGTTAGAAGAGGTATCATCCTCAGTGGTTTTCAAAGAGACTCCCGGTTGGGATATGCTACAGCATTCGACCCACGTGACGGAGCAGGAGCAGCCAAATCTGCCTCCTGCAAAGAAGCTTTCCAGGGCCAAGCGTAAGGCAGTGCAGCGTGTGCAAGCAAAGCTTAGCTGAGGCGAGAGAAGTGTGCTGCGGTTCCTCGCAACAGAGATGCAACGGAGGTGCTTGTGAAGGAGCGCAGAAAGGGCCAGGCGAAGCGTTGAGTTGAGCAAGCAAGCAGCTGCGTGCGAAGCGGCGAAGAGGACATTGAGCGAAGCGTCGAAACAGGCGCTGAGCGACAGAGTGAGTTGTCGACGGTGCCGGCGTTTGATCAATGGGTGCCTTCGTCCGTGGGGTGGATGCTGTTTAATTGTGGTATTCTCAGAACTCTGGTGGTTGTCAAGTCCTGAGGCTCGTGCACAGCGTGTTGATCAAAGCTCGGGGCTCTGAATGTCAGGATTCAAATGATTTGATGGTGAATGTAAAAAGCAGGTCCACTCCTGAGGCGCCGGAGGCCTCAGTTAAGTATATTTGTGGTTTGTTAGTGGTGCCAGCAGTTGCACCCTTGCTTTGTTTCGGTCAATCTGTTGCCTTTGCTGCTGTAATTTACTGCATGGTAAGTGCTGGGCCTGAGGCGTATGCGCTGTCAGTTTTTGGTCTGTGTCCTTTTGTTGGCTGTGCTCAGCCACGTGGCTCTGACACTCGGAGCCTATGCACATTGCTTTTTTTGATTTTGCTGCAGTGCCACTCTTTGTGTTGTGCTTCTTCAATACGTGGACTTGTTTGGGAACATACACATTGAAGTTTCATTGTTTTGGATGCGCTGTGTGTGTATGGATGCCTGCTGTTTTTGATGTTTCGAAAAATTTTGGATGCGAAACAGCATGAAGTTTCAACCCAAGCAGGGAAACAAACATTGGAGAACACTGTAGTCTTTTCGAAATTTGAAGGCAAGGTTTTATATATCAAAAAAAGTAAACGCTTTTTCAGAGTTTTGGTGATAGAGTGCACACTAGTGGCTTCCCCAGGAGCCTCAAGCAGTTTATAGTCTTGTTTTCACCTCACCCCAGGCCACCACACCCTTTAGTGCAAGCAAAGACACTGGAAAAGACCTTGGGTCAGGCTCTGAATCTGCCATTGTACAATAGTTTGAATGAGCCCATTTTTTGCGTTATCTTGGGTGCTAGTACCCCACTCAGATTGTATTTAAAACCCGAAAAAAGGTAGGTGGACCATGGCCCTAAAAGAGTGGTCCAGGGGAACACCCCACTGTACAATAGCTGCTGGCCTGTGCCTCCAGGTCCAATTTTCCAGCCTCAGATGGCCTAGGAGGGGGGTGCAGGAGGTCACAGGCACAGGTAAGCGCAGATAGTCGCAGATGCATTGCGCCTGTAGGATTTGCGAGTATTTGCATTTATCATGTCTTCGATATTTGCTGTGATTGATTGCTGTTGTATGTTTGTATATGTTTATCATTATTGATTACTGTCATTTCAGGGTTTGTTTAGACACGCGTACATGTTTTGCTGCTCGTGGGATATCATGGGTACCAAGTACGTTAGTGTTTCACCAACCTGACCTTGCTAAAATGCGACGCTGCGCCCTACTTCCCTCTACCGCAACAACTGACTTTGGCTTTCCCTGGTATGGAACTGCGCGGTGGCGCATCAGCAAAAAAAGGCGCCAGGCCTCCTCTATCAAAACACCAACCCATCTCTTGCCTTCTGCCGCAATCGCCTTTTCAACGCTGCAACGCGTCCGTACATTTTTGCGCAGGTGCAGAAAAAACACAAACAACAATCGCGCGCCCTCGTCCCCCTGTTTCAGCCCTTCCCACAGTTCTTCTGCCGTGTGGTACGGCGGTTCCTCTGAGCAGACATCGCGGAAAGCTCCAGATGCTCCGGCCACTGTCTTCTCAAGGTCCACCTCTTTTCGCAGGGGCATTGTTGCTGTGAAAAACAATTCCGTAACTGTATCTACGTAAAAATCGCTGTTTGAAAAACTTTCTTGATTTGAAACATCAACCTGTCACACAGTTTTCGCGCGACCAAATATTCTGTGATTCGCTTGTCGCATGCACCATTTTCGGTTAAGTGTAACTGTCTGGTGATCCCACATTTGACTAGTTAATCCTGATTGCGGTAGCCAGTTGCGACACGCTACCATCGCTGTTGGGCAGTGAAGCCAGCGGTGACCACAGTATGAAGACTGGAGATGCCGGTGGGACCTGTGTGGGCGCCCATGCAGCAGCGCCACATCAAGGGAATGCACATGCTGTGTAGTTGGTGGATCTGTTCCATTTTTGGTTTCTATGAGCGCTTATGACATCCATTGCGCGAGGCCTCGCGCAATGATCACCGAAACTTTAATGTTTCTCATGCGCCGTTCCATGCGCGAGGCCTCGCGCTTGAAACTACAGTTTGTTCCGGAACATTTATACTTTTCAAGATTCTTGGGTACACCATTGTTGAAGATTATTCGTGAATAGATCCATCTCTATCACGGAATCCTGATAATGGCACTAAGTTACTTGTATAAATACGACAGGGTTCCATTTTTCGACAACCTGCCTAATGCGTCGTGCTGTAGTACATTGATCTGACACAACTGAACGTCTTTGCGCGAGGCCTCGCGCAGAGAATGGTCACAAAACAATACTTTTCCCTGTCTCGCCCATGGGACACATCATTCTTATAAAAATATTTCTTTCGCCATACTCGTTTGCGACGGTTTAGAAACATCCATCAAAACAACTATTTTTGGATGCCTCCGGAAACATGTCATTTTCCTACCTTTTCCTTCGTTTTTGACCATGCAACTTGAGCCGCCTAAGACCGAGGTACAAAGCAGCAAGCCTGCAACGAAACAAGAGCGGGCCCCTCGTTGTTGGCATACCCCCGCCACCTAGGAGACATCAATCACCCGTGACCCCACGTAATACATTGCCAGCTGTGCACTCGCAAATGCCGGCCACCCCTGACTCCACGTATCCCACTGCCAGCATGCAATAACCCGTAGATGCATGGCCAGGATTTCTGGGAGGCTCCAGCCTAGCCTGGCCCTCAGCCTTCATAGCCTCCATGTCCCCATAATGAACGCTGCCGACCCATCGCACTAGTCCCCTAGTATAGTACAGAAACATGGTAGCAACCATACTTTCTCTGTGGCCCCGAGCTGCACCCACACCCCAGATATATACCGTGCCGGCACCCCATGTCAGGGGCCAGTACCCATTCAGCTTCTAGGTACCCGCATGCTCCCACGTATAATATATCAAGAGGGTCTACAGGGGGGACGCTGGCCGCCCCGCGATGGGAGTGGCGCAACCCGTGAATATCGCTGGCTGGGACTCGGGCTGATGGGTGACGTAGCTTGATTATCAACCCCCTGTAGGGCTACCCATCAGAGGCTCGCCCCGGGCCGTGGTAACCAGGTCCGTCTCATCTGGCCCTCATACGTTGCCCTGGCGCCTACCCTTGACCCTTACGTGCACTTATTGGCCAGCTCCCGTGGTTGTGCGGCTTCCGCCACAGCAGCGGCCAGGCCGCAGGTTCGGCCCCCACCGACGACGTGGCAGGCCTACTTATAGCATTTGCCCGCGCGTCAGCCCCTTGACCACTCTGCATGTCGCCTTGAGCCGATCAGGCATGCACCCCCGAGGAGCAGGTTGCTGCTGTGAAGACTAGGTAGGTTACACTTATATAGAGGCGAGTGCATACTCGGTGCTACACCGCCGTGTAGTACCGCCGTCGCAACGCCGTTGCCGTCTGCAAGCCGCCAACGCACGCACCTACGCAACTGCAAGGCCGTGGTCAGACGGTTAGACTATGTACATGCCCTCAAGCACGGTCCCTCTAGTTTGTTCACGGGGCCAGGTGATGCCCCTGCATTCCCCCTGAGTTGTTGGAGGGGTCAGGGGAACACCCCAGTACCGCCATGCGACTCCGCAGCACCCGCACTGTACGGCTCCCCAGTACCGCCGCGCTTCCCTGGTATTCCCACCATACGGATCCCAGTACTGCCACGCATACCCCCGTGACACCAGTACACCGTCACCTGCAACTCCGCGTACCCCTCAAGACAGCACCTCCCAGATTGCCACACCATCCTAGGTACGTCCACCATACGGTCCACCTGAGCATCACGCCGTCGCAATCCTCTATGCGCACTTCACTGTTTCCTGGGCCATCAGGCTGCTTCCAGGACCCTGTGCAACGTGCCGAGGACCAGGGGGCGTCGTAACCCATGCACCGCAGCGCCAACAGCGCTGTCGACCGCCGCCACGCGGACCCGTGAACCCCTGGAGTATCTCGAGCAACCACCCCCGTAACTGCCGTAACCGGGCAGCCGGTAGAGACCCTGGTGTCATGGGAATACCCTACAGGGATTTGGGCCTTATTACCCTTGTCGGGACGACCCATGACAGCTCACTGTTGTACGTGGCGACCCGGGACAGGCGAGTGAAGCATCCCTCCTCGACCCTCATGCACGGTGGCAGTACGGCTCACTATCAGGCCAGCACGACCTGTCACATCGCGTTGGCCATCGTACGTCCTCTGCCATCACCGCACACTCAGGCCATGAGGACACTGCTTCCCAGGTGCCACCCCCGCCGCTGCGTCCAGCATAGGGACGGTGGCAAGCGCACCTACATTTCCCAGACCCTGTCAAGCTGCATTACCCCCGGCCCCCACCGCGCCTGCACCATGTACTCCGTGATGCCACAACCAAAAAACCCGCGAGTCGCCTTCCAGAGCTGCCCACCACAGCAGTAGTGGTAGCGCTGCTGTCGTGGCACCGGGGAATCTCAGTCCTTCCGTCCGGACGCTCCTCAGGTCACCCTGGATTGTCTTCAAGGCACTTGAGGACATCTGTCCAGAGTGCCGTAGCGCCCATCCCGCCTTAGGCCACCCTCTACCGGCACGCTTCCAACACGTCCCGCGGAGTGGGGAGGAGGCACATTGATGAACCCAAACCGGCGTCGTTTTCCCGCACCCGTGGCATTGCTGTGGGAGCACAGACCGCGACGGGACGCGACTGTCATCACCCCACAGCACTCTTCCTGGCAACAGAGCAATGCAGCCGCCAGAGCGCGTGCTGTGGCACAACTGAGCAGGCTGCGCCTCGCTTCATCCCAGTTGGACACCGGGCGGAGTTTCGGCTGTCCGTTGGACATCACCGGTAGGCTCTCAAGCAGCCGGGGCCACCCCGCCACCTTGGGGCTGCGTGTGCCATGCGTCAGGAGCTCCCAACCATAGTCCCGCACGATATTCCTGATGATATTAACCCCGTTCAGCCCCGGGCCCCTGGCAGACGCGAGAAGTCAGCGTTGCCCTCACGACCGAGCCTCGACAACCGCCGCCACGCCAAGGGTATCGAGGGTGCGACGGGCATCGGCAGCCACGTTGTCTGGCCTCTCAGGCAGAGGGAAAATGGCCGCCGTGACGTGGCCCTGCACGTTGTCTCCCTGTACCCGTGCGAGCTGCTTGGAGCCCAACAACACGGCCATGGACCGCCGCTCCGTTACTGCCGGAATGACTCGTCGCAGCTGCCGGTCATACAGCCACAACGCCCCCAGGTTGAGCACGACAGCTACTGCCAGGACTGGGAGGTTGCATAGAGGCTGCTGAAAGACCAGCAGCACACCACGAGGCAAGCCCATGATGTTCCCCACAGCCGGATGTCCCGCGTACACCTGGAGCCAGGGATTACTCTTGCCGTCAGGGCCCCGAGCCATGGTGCCACGCACCATGGCCCATGACTGCGCAGATACCACCTGGGACCACTCCCGGAATGCAGGGTAGTCCCGCGCCATCCAGGAAGCGAGCCACTGGCTGAAGGCCTGCACCACCGCCGCCATGCAGTGGGCGAACGAGGACTTTGCTCGTCGTGCACAATGTACGGCCTGGGCACCAACAGCGTATGCAGCGGTGCCCTCTGAAAGGTTGCCTGCAAGTCCTTGGGGAGGCCGTCGAACAGGTTCCATGGCGAACGCTGTCGGATTCTCCCTGCCGGCGGGCAGAAGGGTGTGTCACCTCGCAGGAACGCGTACAGTGCACTCCTCCGATCTTGCATTGGCAGCTGAATGATCTGGGTGAGCCGATGGGTTTTGCGGGCATACACATTTTTCCCAACCCCGACCATGTCCTCCACAAACAGCTTGGCCTTCGCAGGGCACCGGGATGACGCCGCCCGCACTGCCGCAAACAGCTTCTTAGGGTCGCGGGGACGACACCGACCATCAGGGATTCTGTCCACCTGCAGCCGCCCTCTCTCCACGCCATGAACTCCACCGCCCTGTCCGTCAGGGGAAGTTCCGCTGTGAACTCCTCCACAAGCCTGCACAGGAGTCGTGCCACCTCCTCGTCCAGCGCAAACAGCAAGCGTATGTGGCCAATGTCCTCCTCCGGCGCCGCACAGAAGATACAGGGGTGGGCCGGTATTGCCACACGCGTGAGCTTCTGCCTCCACCGGCGCATGACCTGCATGGTTGGCAAGCAACCGTCATGTGCCCACAGCATTTTTCTCTGCGTGCGGCCGTGGTGCACAGCTCCCAGGGGCACCGCGTCAAAGGCGCTAGCCAGTGGCGTAGGGACCCTGGTGCGCGCTGCCAGCGAGCGCCACTCCATCTCTCTGACGAGCTGAAGGGCTTGCATGGAGGGTACACGCGGCTCAAGCTGTCCATCACCTCCAGGCACCAAGAGGATGGCGTGCTCCTTGGGCAGGATGTGATGAACAGGCGGGGCCATTGCTCGGGCTGCGGCATAGTCCGGCGCTTTAAGCAGGACTGCCGCCAAATGCGAGCTCTGCCGCACCACCCAAGGGTGTGACCCCCCTACTCTGCGTGGTAGCCGCTGCAGCCCCTCAACTTTCCAGCTCATTGAGTGCTCGTTGACCAGATGCGAGGTCGGCCCCTTGATGCCACGGTACAGGGCCTCCTGAGCCCTGCGCAGGTGCGCTCCAATGATGGAGGCATCCACCACGTGCACCGTGCATGCCGACAGGGGCGTGTGCAACAGGTATGCCGCCGCGCCGATGATCTCCGCCTGCGGGACCGTGCCGTGGATGGCGACCTCCCACTGGGGCTCCCATGGCTCTCAACCGCCACATTGGTGGCTTCACCCCCGTGGGGCGATGCGTCAGACGATGTGACTCTGGTCGCCACCGGTACCCAAAAGTATCGGTGGGGTTCCAGTCACGCCACGTAGGAGCGGGGGCTCTGCGTGACTTTTCCCAGGGACGCCGCGCTGGAGGCCGTGAGTTCCGGGGACAGGACCACGTTCGGCTGATACACCGCATGCGGCCTCCCGGCAAGGTCACATCCGCATATAGACTTGATGGCGTCAAGGGCCGTGGTATACTCCGCTCCCCACACCGTCCTGGAGCAGGAGGGCCGGTACACCACCACAGAGCCCTGTTCCACCGCCCCGCCATCACGCAGCGACGTGATCGCGACATGCGATTCGTGCGGCACGTTGGACATCCGAACCACCTCCGGGACCGAGCACCTATCGGCGTCCGAGACGGGGCAGGCTGGCAGCAGAAGGACGGTTGCCCACTCGCTGCACCCACGCAACGATGCACACGCCCTGGAAAACGCGGGCCGCCTGTCCACAACGCATAGGGGCGATGGGTTTGGACCGCTTCCGGCAGGTGATGTGAGCAGGGGGACTGATGCCGGATCGTCTTGCTGCCGGTAACCTTCAATGACATCCCCCAGCAGGAACAGGAGGGCGGCCAGCGGGACAAACGGCATAGATTGCCCCGGCTTTGCCGGCTCCCATCCTTCCTCCCTGTACCTGCCCACCACATAGACGTCTCCCGTAGTGGACTGCCTAGTGCGTTTGCTGGCTTTCTTTCGGCGCATCGGGTGTATTAGACGGTGAGTAAGCGGACCAGGGCAACTGCGGCCGGAAGACGTCGCGGAGCCCCGTGAACCACAAGTGGTCCAGCTGATTGGGCCCCACTCCCGTGTGTGGAAGGTGCAGGTGGTCCTCATGACACTTCTGGAGCTGGACGGCCCACTGCCGGGGCGCAGGACAGGGGAGCCGCGCATGCAGCACGTCAGTCGCGGGATCAGTCAGGGCCTGTACCGCCGCGTCCGTACGGGGCCCCGAGAGAACACAGATGTCCCTACCCTTGAAGGTGTAGAACTGGGATGCCCACTTCGTCCAGCCCACTGCACCTGCGGCAGATTGGCGTGTACGCACGAGTACAGTGAGGATGGCATGAGGAGTCCTAAACGCAACGTCCCCATCGCCCGGAGTACTCTGTCCACCCACATACTGCCAGCGTGCGTGGCAAACGACGCGGATGGCACCAGGAACTGACCGCACACAGCGTATTCCAAGTGCATGTCTCGAATCATGACCTGCAGCTCTGTCCGGATGGCGCTGATCGATGGTGCATGAGTGGAGCCAGGGTTGCTACGACGGAGTCGCGGCAGATAGCCTGAAGATCCACCAGTCGTAATCCATGACCAAACCGCACCGCCACGTTGGACAGGTCCTTGGGCAGCTTCTCAAATTGCAGGGCGGCAGCCTAAATGGCAGCATTCAGCTTGACCACCGCCGCCGCTATGTCGGACAGGTACGGCGCCGCGTACCGCACGATGCCTCCAACCACAGCCGACATCACCTCATGGGGCACGGACACCGGCCCCCAGCGTGTTCTTGCACCAGCCCAGCAGAGCTTCAGACCGGAGTACATGTTTCTCCTTCATGGACAATATCCCCTTTTGATCAAGGCGTAGGCCCAAGTAGGGCACCATGCCCTTGGCGCGCAAGCACACGCATGGGGCTGCCGCGTTTCCCGGGTTTAGGCACACCATGATCAAAGGGATGCGAGCGGTGTTGGCATAGGCGCACTTGATGACGTTTAGGGACATACCCATGTCCGTCAGGTACTGTGCAATTGCTGCCGCGTACTCCAGGACTTGTGGTAAGGAATGCGCTGTCAACAGGAGGTCATCACAGTAATCTTGCACCAGGGGCGGCACAGCATGGCGAGCATCTCCCCGCGCCGTGCGGGCAAGGCTCCTCAGGAGAGGTTCCAAGAGGAGGAGGTAGAGCACGGCACTCTCCGCAGTGCTCTCGAGAAGGCCCCTGTGGAGCCGAATGCTCGGTGTTGGGCCGTGCGCAGTGACGATAAGCACCAGAGACCCGCGGCTGTGGGTGTGGAAAACCCTGAAGAGCTCCTCCGGGACCCCCATGTGGCGCGGGAGGAGCGCCAGCGCCCCATGCGGCGCTGCATCAAATGCCTTGGATACGTCGAAAGCCAAGGCGTGATTCTGCTCCTGCTCACGCTGCAGCCTGCGCTTGGCCAGGATGACCAGGGCAGCCGCCGTGGAGCCTGGCATCGCCCTGAACTGCCAGTCCGCAGCGGAACCCTTGCGTGCCAGGACGGCCGTGAACCTCCTCATGAGGGGGGTCATGAGCATCCGCATGTCTTGCTGCCGTAGCGCTTTCGGCCTGTACTCGTCCAGGTTCCCGTGGCCGTACCCTTGGGCATTAGCCAGATAATGGCCTCGTGCCAGGATTTCCGGATGTCCGCACCTCGCAGGATGGCTCTGTACGCGTGCACCAGGAGCCCCTGCACCGGCTCAGTAGCTCCGCTATAAGGGCAGCCGTGAGTCGGTTGGACGCGGGAGCCTTGTTGTCTGCCAAGGCCTGTCTCACGGCGTCTTTGAGATCCTGCAGGGTGTGGCCCTGCACCGCCGTTCGTTCCTCCCGCACCCCCCGAGGGATGTGGGCCCTGACCAGCTGTTCGAAGGCCGGCAGGTTCACTGGCCTCTTGGCGTACACCGCCTTCCAGTACCTCTGGACCTCGCCGATGACGTCCGAAGCTTCCATGAGCACCTTCTCCAACTCTCGGACGCGTACGGACCACAGGCCTGACGGGGCATAGTTCACCACGTTGATGGCCCCCCGTATCGCTGTCCATCGGAGCTGCAGGTCTGGCACCCTGCCCCGTCAATGGTCCTTTATAGATCTGCGCCTGTTGCTCCTGAGGACACCCCGCAGCTCCTCCACGCGAGTCTCTAGCTGGTGGAGCTGCCGGTCCAATGCAGCGCGCAGGTCCTCCACGGTGGCGGGGAACAAGTTACGGGTCCACCTATCGGAGGTGCCGCAGCAAGGCAGCCGCTTCCTGGGAGGGGAGCCCGGCTGTTGCGGCGTCCCGTTGCCACAGCTCGTGGGCGCGCCAGGCCAGGGCTTTCTGATCCGAGAGGACCTGGGCCAGAGACGCCCACGTCTCTGCCTGCCCCTACAGATGCTGCGGGTCGTAGCCTGACGGCATGCGCACCCCCGTGACCCTGGACACGTCATGGCGGAAGGCGTAGAGGAGGTTGAAGACCGCTTGCACCTCCGACGTGCCCATGGTGGCAGTGTCCTGGTCCGTCGAGAGGCACACCTGCAGCGTCTGCTCGTCGCAGGTGTTCTGCAGTACTGCCGCCGCCGCCTGACGAACCCCCGGGGAGTCCGGGCGTATGGCATGCAGCCTGCCTTGGGCGTGCAAGTAGCCCATCCTGGTGACCCTCTCCTTGCCGGCCACCGCCAGCAGGATGTAGAGGACCACGGGGCCATGGTCAGACCCCAGCAACGCAGGGGAGTCTCCTGGCGCTAGGTGCGGGCGCTCACGCACCCCCCACAGGACCAGCGGCGAGTTGAGCTGGAAGGAGTCCAGTCAATGCCCTGCCCTCGTGAACCTCATGTCCTCCTACGCCACCGCGCCCTTCCTGTGGAACCGGCACTGCTCCCACAGGGCCTGGAACCCCCTCATGGTGGGGTGTCCCGGGGACTCGAGCCAAATGTTGAAGGAACCTCCAAGGAGCACGGTTCTTGTGCCTCCTGCGCTCTTGGCCGCCGCATACATGGCTACATCAGCCCAGGAGGACGCCTTAGACGCCAAGGATCCGCCGCCACTGCCTGGGCCGTGGACATTGATGACCGTGAGGGTGCCTCCCGCGGTCACCAGATCAAGGGCCATGCCCTTGCCTGGCACGATGTGCACGACGTCTCTAAATTCCTCCGCGGCGAACACATCCGCCCGAAGGGCTATCAAAGCCCGCCGCTCACCGCCGCCGCTGCCGCAGCCTGCTAATCCAACCCCGGGAACGCATGATACCCATGGTGCCGTCACTGATTCTCCACGTACACCACGCTTTTAGGGGTCCACCAGGCCCGTCTCTTGGAAGAGGCCCAGGATGGCACCCTCGGCCTTCGGAATGCCCGCCGCCACCGCCTCTCTGTCGAGCATACCCGGGGCCACTGGTACGCCGTCCCCCCGCATTGAGCCCTGGACGTTTGAGGACACCGCCCCCCGGGTGTCGGAGGCGGCGCCCCTTCACGGCTGCGCCGTTGGATCAGGGCCTCCGCTGAGTCCGGATCACTGCACGGAGGGGGACCACCTGCGCCCGGCGCGGGCGGCTGGCGAGACAGCCCGTGTCCCCTTGGGTCACCGCTTGCTGTGGCCGCCGTCGGCCTGGGCCTGACAGATGTAGCGGTCGGTCCCGCGGCTCTGCCGCTCGACGCACTTGTCCACGTGCTCCCCCGTAGAAGACGTCGCCGCTAACCCGACCGCCCCCTAGCACCCCGGGGATCGAGAAGATGCACAGTGCAAAAAAAAAAAGGCCCACCCGCCCCACACTGTGCTGCCAACTGTGACGCCCCTTGCCCCCCTGCAGGACGGGCACTTGTGGGCATCGCAAGCGTTCTGGACCTTGCCTGGACCAATGTGAAAGGCCCCGCTTGGCCCCCTGGCATAACGCCGGACAGCATGACCATTGCCTGGTCCCGTTGAGCCGGATCAGCCCCATGGTCCCGCTGAGAGGGGTCAAGCAGGTCCCTGCAGTTGGGGTGGGCGGGCCGGCAGTGCTTACCGGCCCTCCACGAGCAGTGACCAGCTCCATCCAGATTGGCCCAGGGGCAGATGTTGATCACCTTCGATCCACGCTGCTCTGTGGCCATTTCAGCGCCGAATTGCTGCAGTACGTACCAGATGTTGGTTTAGCTGCCGTACTGAGTTGGGGGGCTCTTTTTGGGTGGCGGCTTGGGCGCTGTCATCGAAACCGGCTTTGCCGCGGGGGCCGGGGGTGCCGCACGCCGGACCGGTGGCACGCCTGGTGGTTGCGGCAGGTGCAGCATCCACCCAAGGGGAAAGTGCTCCTCCACCCTGCGGCGCCAAGCGCCAGCGAACTTTTCCCGGTCGCCCTCGAACTTCCAGCTGGACGTGGAGAGCGCACGGAGCTACGGCCCCATGTTCTCCGCCATGACCAGGCGGAGGTCATCTCCTCCGCTCTGCCGGGGGAAGCGCATCGCAGCCGAGCCTACCACAGTCCCTTGAAGATACAACCCCGTGCCTCCGTCGCCACTCAGAGCACCAAGGTGCAGGGCCTCCAGGTTGACGGGGCAGACCATGAGCACCGTGCCCTCCCCGCGATCGTACAGGCGCAGTGCGGAGGAGTTGGGATCAAGCGCCACTACGACCCAGCACCACGCCCGCGACCCACTGCGCAGCAGTGCCAGCGGGGCTGCTGGCCTGTTGCTGGAAGACTGCGCCGCGGGTGCCCTGGGGAGGGCCGCCGCCTGACCTTGCGGCGCCCTGCACATGACTGCTGCATGCTCAGAGTGCCACATGCTGCTCGGGGCCACGAGCCAGATGTCCTATCCCTGGACCTTCAGCGGTTGCATTACCTCCACGAAGACCGCCGGCGCCTGCGGGATGTCCCCGGCCGTGCACCTGTGCGCCCTGGGGACCGGGCCCAGCGCCCTGAGGCACTTCCCGAACAACCTGGAGCAACCCGGGCCTTTAGATTGCTGCCTCCTGAGACGCCACGCGCTGACAACGACCCATTCCAGTCCCCCTGTTTCCACCCGAACACAGGCACAATACTCCGCCCCTTCCAACACCACCAGCCTCCTCATGTCTGCCATGCCCACCGTATTGGTGGGAGGCACGCTGTCCACCGGCAGCGCTCTCGTCACACGGCTGGGGGGCATGCGTCTGCTGCTGCTGCATCGCGTCCTGCACCAGCTGCAGGGACACTGTCATCAGCATGGACCTCCCCCCATCCGGTGCGGCCATACTCAGCACGGCATGCTGCATGCGCTCCCCGGGCAACCCCCCGTGGTGCGGGCCGTCCGCCACTTTCAATGGCGCCGGCAGGGCATCCAGCACCGCAGCGAGCAGCTCTCCCAGGGATGGCAGACGCGCGATGGGCCCCATGTCCCTGTTGAGGACCACCGCTGCAACCCACCGCCCGTCCAGCGTGGACAGAAGGGTGCCCAGCCTCGGCACCCCGAGAAGGGTAGCGAGGGCGGACATGAGGGCGCACACACCACAGTCCTTGTTGTTGCCCGCCGGCTGTTGCACCTGCGCCGCCTGGGCTGTCGTCAGCAGGTGCTCTGCACCCGACCACTCCGCTTTCTGGCTCCTGGGTGCCATGCGCATTGTCCGGACAGCCATGTCCCATGTGCGCGGCCACGGGGCTGGGGCCCCCGACACCACAGGCCGGTCCAGCGGGTCCACGGTCAACCGCATGTCAGGGGCCAGGAGGTGGTGGGCCGTCCAGTGCTGCATGCTGAGCGTTTCTGACCGGTCGAGGTACACCACCTCCGAGCCGCCCAGCTCGACGTACCTCGCAATGAGGAGGGCAGCCGAGGTTTGGTCGTGCCGCTGGCCCTCCCACTCCTCCCCCGGGAGCATCACGGCGGGGGGGGCCAGGTACTACACCACGTTTGCGGCCAGCGCAACCACGTCGTCGCTGAGCTCCACCGTAGGGTCCGCGGCCACCAGGAAGTGGGGCCTGGGCCCAGGCTTGCTCCCGGCGGCATACAAGCTTTCCAGGGCGCCACGCATCTCAGCTGGCGGGGGAGAGGCGTCTCCGCAGTCCTGCAGCCGGGGGAGTGCGCCTGGAAGGTGCCGCCCTGCTCCTCCTGACCAGACGGCGGCCCTAAGGACCAGCAGGTCGCGCCAGACGGCCCGAGCGATCGGATCGCGCCAGGTCTGAGGCTTATCGGCTCCCCATTGGAGGACAGCCACCACTACATGCGTGGTCAGGGGCTCCACCGTGAGCTGCAACGCCATCCCTCCGTCCGTCTCGATCACTGTGCCCCGCCAGGCAGTGAAGACGTGGCCTCTGGTCCCAGGGAGTGCTACCCTTCCCCACAAGACCGCCACAGTCTCCAAACTGGGGTGGCTTGTCCTCCCCGGCAGGGCGACCACCGGCCAGCCTGGGCTGTTGGCGGCCCATACGCGCCATTCTACTCCTACCAGATGCTCGTGGCCAGGGGGCCGGAACGCCTGGGGCCATGCGTCAGGGAGTTGAGGATGGACGGCGGTCCACACATCAGCTCCGTCAGCCTGCGTGAACTGGATCCCCTCCAGGATGATCCTTTCCACAGAACTGGGGGGGCGGGCAGTGGGAACCTCCAGTTCCCGCCCCAGGCGCAGCCCTCGCCCCTCTCGATCCCCAAGCAGGACCCCCGGGTCCGCGGCTGCAAGCCGGGCCGCTACTGTGGGAAGGTGCAGGGAGACAGTCCACGGCTGCACAGAGGTCAGGGCCGCCACAGCACTGCCATCCCTCGCCCAATGGAGCGCCGTGTCCCACCATTGCGCCCATGTACCAGGCGCCGTTGGCAACGACCAGGACAAGTACGTCACGACTGCCTTGGCCTGCCACTCGCGCGGGGCGAGGCCGGCAGGATGTGTGTGCCCCGTGCACACCCATCCCAGGTTGGCCTCCTGGATGGCGACCATGCCCCTCCACCGGACCAGCGGGAACGGGGTGAGCAGGGCCGCCATGCCATATGGCAACGCAACCGCCCACTCGGTCACGCCCTCGCACCCCATCGCGTAGCCCACCGCCGGGAGCCCCCCCCCTTGTGCCTATTCCACCACTTCACGCAGCAGCGTTCCGTGGCTGGGGCTGAGGCTCTGGATCCGGCTCAGGCTGAGGGCCCCCTCACGGGCCATGGCCAGAAGGATCAGGAGCAGATCCTGGGGTATTCTCTGTGGCACCGGCGGTTGGGGGTGGGCGTATCGGATCCCCTGGTCCAGTGCTTGCAGGTTTCCACCTCCCCCGTCTTTGGCCCAGCCCTGTCCGCCACTCCCAGCTCCTGTGGCCCCACTTCATGCGCCTCCTTCAGCCCCACAATCTTCAGCTCCTCGTCCTGCTCCATGGCGTCCTGTGCCCCGTCACTCACCCTGCGTTGGTCCTCCACTTCCAACGCCTCCGTCGCCGGCGGCTGGCCTGCCGCAGCCATGATCCTCGTCAGGGCTGCCGCCACATGGGCCTGCACGTCCACCTCCTCAGCCGCCTCCGGCTGGTCCTGTTCCTGCTCCTCCTTCGCGGGCTGCTCCTTCCCTCCCTTGTCACCTTCACAGCCTGCCGCCTCAATTTCCCCCACCGGGACCGTGTGCGGCTCGGGCCCTTGGGGGCCTGCGCCTGAGTCGAGTAGCTTGCCCACCACCACCAGCAGCCTGGGGTCGGTGCCGCAACTCTCAAGGCGGTAGCTGCTGTAGGTGGGGACGAGGACCGAGCCATCACCGGCACGCAGCAGGCGGTCCGTGCCGACCACGACCTCTGCTCCCTCGTGGTGCATCGCCGCCAGGAGCGCATGGGACCCCAGCGCCTGGGGCTTGAGGGGCCTCACCGCCTGCTCACGACGCCAAGCGTGCGCTGCACCCCGCCACAAACCTATGATTTCGCGGGCCAAAACGTCACTTTACTCAAGAAGTACCCAAAAAGCAAATTTTTGGACTGCAGAAGCATGTTCTTTGGATTCACCTCCCCCAAGAAATGGGGGGTCCTCATGTAAACATTTTCAAAGGGCTCATTTACCCGCTTGTTCCAAAAAATGGCCCCGGGGGGAGGCGTTTTACCAGATTTCACCAGACTTCCTTATCTAAGGAAGGCCCCAAAATCCCAGTCTGGCCGGCGAGACTAGCCTCAAATAGCCTCTCTTACATAGGCAAGGCCGAGAACACCCAGTCTCGCCGGCAAGACTAGCCTGAAACAGCCGCTCTTATATAGGCAAGGCCCCGAAATCCCCGGGCCGCCCGCGAGACTGACCTCAAACAGCTTCTCTTATATACGCAAGGCCCCAAAACCCCAGTATTGCCGGCGAGACTGGCCTCAAATAACGTCTGTGATATAGACAAGGCCCCGAAATCCCAGTCTCGCCGGCAAAACTGGCCACAAAAAGCCTCTCTTGTACAAGGAACGCCCGAGAATCCCAGTCTTGCCCGCGAGACTGGCCTCACGCGACCTCTCTCATATGGGCAAGACCGCCAAATGCCAGTCTCGCCCGCGAGACTGGCCTCATAAAGCCTCTCTTATGTAGGCAAGGCCCCAAAATCGCCGTCTCGCTGGCGAGACTGGCCTCAAATAGCGTCTCTTATATCAGTCAGGCCCCAAAGTCCCTGTCTCGCGGGGGACACTGGCCTCAAACATCCTCTCTTATATAGGCCAGGCGCCAAAAACCTAGTCTCGCCCGCGAGACTGACCTCAAAAAACCTCTCTTATACAGGCATGGCACCTGAATCCCAGTCTCGCCGGCGAGACCCGCCTCAAATAGCCTCTGTTATATAGACAAGGCCTCCAAATCCCAGTCTTGCCGGCAAGACTGTCCTCAAACTACTTTTCTCATATAGGCAAGCCCCCCAAATCCCAGTCTCCCCGGTGAGAGTGCCCTCATACAGCCTCTCTTATATAGGCAAGGCCCCAAAATCCCAGTCTCGCTGGCGAGACTGACCTCAAACAACCTCTCGTATAGAGGCCACACCCAAAATTTCAGTCTCGCTGGCAACACTGGCCTCATACGGCCTCTCTTATTTAGGCAAGGCCCCAATACCCCAGCCTTGCCGGCGACACTGACTTCAAACAGCCTCTCTTATATAGGCAAGGCCCCAAAATCCCAAAATGGTAGCAGAGTGCAAGGTTGAGGCTAGTGAGCATTTTCATCAGCTAAGAAAGAGCGTGTTTTGTACGTATGTCCTGCAAACCGTAATGTAACATAACCTTTCCGCAATGTTGGAGGAACGAGGCACAGTTGGCAAACCACGTGAAGGAATGAAATGTGTGTGATGTGGTAATCATCTTACAGAAGCAGTTGTCAACAGTTGCTCTCAAGTTTGAGACATGGCATGAAGGTGAAGGTAAACTCCGCTAGGAGTACACCTGTACATTGGGAATTCCCACACATGGCAACCGTAACTGGTTGGAGGCCTTGGCTACTGGAAAGGTTTGGAACTCAGGGTGACTAGGTTTGAATTGCATAGTATTGCCAACGAAGCACCTAGTCGTCGTCGCTGTACAAATGGGGTGAATCAAATGCGTCACATGAAATTGTTGTATGCACGTCAAGGACAAAGTGGTTTATTATCACTTGCAGTGCACAAACCCCCGCCACATCAATATTATAATTGTAGAGAAGAGTTAGGGACAGGAGTGCGGAATGGTTGCCGGCGTTCCTCCTTTCGTGCATTCACCGAAACCTTGTCGACATATTTCGACAGCCGTTGTGGCCATGGCCCGCGGAAGGCAATTCTTCGCTACGAGATTGGTCCACTTATGACACTGTGAAGCTACCAACCCTCTGGCAGGTCCACTTGTGGATAGATGTGGTGTGTCAATTGAGATATTCGACCTGTGCTGGCCAATTGGAATCGTTGTTGCGGATGCTACCTAATTCGAAAATGGAACCGTTTAGCTCCTAACCGTGATAAAATCATAGCAAAGCCAATTCCACCCTTTCATTAGCAAATCATCCACCTAAGTGCATGGAACCACAATGTGCAAGGCAAGTGATACGGGTATTTGCAACGGAACTTCTCATCGGGCTGAACTGTTGTGTGAAATGTGCTAAGGGACGATGCATGTGGACGTTGACCGTTTGCATATTGAGAAACGCTACACGCAACATCATGCGGCGAAGTGGGAGGCTTTTGATCCATTCAAGTATGGAGGAACAATTGCATATTTGACTGCATCATTGCGGCAGTGCACGAATAATATAGTCTGGCACGATATGTTGCACGCATGTATTGAATTAGGCATTCAATGGCATTAAGGAAGCACATCAGAAGGTCTCAAGCCTGCCGCTTTCCCTCGTGAACGTCAGTAGAATATGTGTTGCTTTGCTCTCCGTAGTCGGCTTAGGATGGACTGCTTTTGGAGATTGAATGACGTGGTGACAACTTTGAGGGTCCGTGGCCTCATTGGTTGTGCCCGTTGATGGCAATTCATGTGCAAATTGCAATTGGTTCACGTGGAAGATAGCTTTGGGGGGTAGACCCCTTGGACTCTCGAAGTTTAATGTAACGGCATTGGCATCCGCCGTACCTGTGACTCCGTGTCCAGCTATTATGATGTACAAATCCTCGGTTTCGTACATTGTGATCTATATGGCGGCCTTGTGTTTAGAGTCTTGAGGGCGGACATAACTTTGAGTTGGTGTTGCGGGATTTGGCAACGGAATTTTACGCGGTGGTGTTGAATCCATGGGAGATGTCGATGCTGACGGAGATGATACGGCCACACATTCAGTTGTGTTTTCTGGCATGTACACCCAACCGCATGCCACAGAATCGCGATGTTGGAGGTCTGGAACTGTGGTTGCGCCGCGTGACAACTTACATCCTGAAGGCAACTCATCCCAGCATTTGAATGAGTAAGTTGTGCCCCATTTTTTGATCTGCGCAGGCACTCCGCACAAACATGACGGCCAATCATGTTGGACATGGTTTGACGGCTCCGTTCACTTCAAAGCCCCCTGATGACTGTTGTCTGGCTTGTCATTTGGGCATGCCATAAAAACTCGGTCGAAATTTGGAGTCGCTGAGCCGCTAACTTTGAGGATGAGTTCAGCGTGGCACACGGGGCAGGCTAGCGCATTGTCCACATTTAAAGTGAAGGTAATTCGGTTAAGAATACACCTAGAGAGCAGGTGTGGAAATGTGGGAGATTTGGACAGTCTTACTGGAACGTAGCCTCAACGTAGTGGTGCAAGAATGGCAACCAGGTCCCTTCTTGTCATTTGAACACCACAGACAAACTTTTTTGTGGTCAATTGCGGCATGGTGAAGCTTTAGGAATTTGTTTTAATTCCCTCAGAGTTGCTGGAGTACACATGATGCAAGGCACGGAAGTTTGAAACATAAACGTAAGTGATGGAAACGATGGCGGGTGCGTGCACAATGTGGTTCCCCATGAATGGCGTGCAATGACATGGGATGTAAGTGAAGGTAACTCCTTTAGGACTGCCGCTGCTGGTATGGATTGGAAAATGAGATGGTTGGAGGTGAAGGTAACTCCGTTATGAGTACACCCGCTTTGCTACCGAAATGTTCACCATACGTTTCAGGAAATAGATGACCCTTTGTTTGAGGGGGTTGTAACAAACTGTTTGCAACAATAAAAGGCGCGAGCACCACGTTGTCGAGGATGAGTGCTCTGCACCTTTGTTGCAAGTAAGTGAAGGTAACTCCGTTAAGAGTACACCTTGGCTGGTGCTTTTGTCGCAAGTAAGAGAAGGTAACTCCGTCAAGAGTACAGCCGCATCCTACGTTGTGTACCAAAAAGTGAAGGTACCTCCGCCAAGAGTACACCTGCATCCTACGTCGAGCACTAATTGCACCCTGTTCGTATGGATTGGAAAATGAGATGGTTGGAAACGAACAATAACATTTGAAGGTAACTCCGTTAAGAGTAGACCCGCATTGCTACCGAAATGTTCACTGCACGTTTCAGAAAATGGTTCACCCTCTGTGAGGGTATTGTAACTAACTGTTTGCAACAATAGAAGGTGCGCGCACAAGGTTGTCTGGGAGGAGTGCTTTGTACTGTTGCTGCAAGTAAGTGAAGGTAACTCCGTTAAGGGTACACCTTGGCTCGTACTTGTGTCGCAAGTAAGAGAAGCGAACTGCGTTAAGAGTACACCTGCATCCTACGTTGTGTACAAATAGGTGAAGGTAACTCTGTTAAGAGTACACCTGCATCCGACGTTGTGCACTAATTGTATGCAGAACTGTTAATTTTGCAATTCAGCGTATTTGTCTGTTAATCTTCTGTTAATCGTACCCCTCGAATTTAAAGCACACAACGTCCGAAATTACAATTTCAGAGGTTACCCAATTGCACGCAAGACACAAACACATGTGTAATTTGTGCAAAGGAAGTTGTTTCATGTGGTCGGGCGCCATACAAGGAGCATTAGCTTGATTGGAAGAGAGAATATAAAGAGGATTCTTCATGTATGGTAACAGCTTAGCTAACGGAACATGTCTCTTGCACACCCAACAACTTGAGATCGTTGCTTTGCTAGTGTGTCGGACGGGTTTTTGTCGGGATGCAGTTGGAGAATCAGTGTGCGGTATTCTACTCTTACCAGGGTACTATCAGCGGCACCCAAGAAGTGCAAAGCAAGCTCGTGGCGTTTGCGTTGACCTAATTTGTCGTCCGTGATAAGGATCAACCACTTCGTGATCACCTTCTCGGATAGTGTAGCATGATTTGCCGGAGCTTTTTGTTGCCGTGGCTTTGCTGTTGGCGGCTCTTGGCTTGTTGATTCGGAAGGACGGCTCAAAATTCATCTCTTGCGTCCAGTATTCGACTCTTCGTGGTCCTCTGGTTGGCTCTTCTTGGACCTTGGCCCGGACTCGGAGTTGGATGACCGCTTTTTTGAGGAGTGTTTGCAGGAGAAGATTGGTCGGCCTCCTGTCCACTCTTGGGATGTGGTGGACGGTTCAACTGGTAGGGTGGTGGTTCGCAAGTTCGGGTACGTGGAGGCATATTTGTCTTTTTTGACTTTGAAATTTTTCTTGCAGGCGTGGTTTGTGGCAGTCTGGTTTGTGGGTTTGCCGCCGAAGTCCCTTTCCTTGTTCCACTCTTCCTACGCGTTGACGGATGTGGGGGCAGTGGGTCATTGGACGCCGAAGACGGACCACTTGCCGAATTGGATTGGGGGCTGCAAATTGGAGCTTCCATGTCGCTATTGGTGACGCTAGGAAGCGGCCCACCCTCCGTCATTGCCTAGTCCAGCGGTTCATCATACTCTCTCAAAGCATCTTCATATGCCCAACCTTGAAAAGTATTCACTGTAGAACGCAAGCTGCTCGTATCGTTGGCAAAGAGCTGGAGAACCGTTGCACAATACGTCAAGAACCACCGTGGGAGTTGCCCGGTGAGTCAATTTGTCTGACACCATTGCATGGCGAGCATGACGACACGGAAGCCACATGTATCGGAATCACGTTGGGTTCCATAATGATGCCAATGTAAACGACCATCCCATTTTACTCATAATTGCCCGGAACCATGTGTCACAGGTAAACGTGTGATCTTTAGGATCGTGGACGACCAAGGTCTTGTTTACAATGGAAATGTCGGTGACCAGCACGTAGTGAACTCCAACAGTGGAGTGCTGCGAGGTGAGTAGTACGGGTAGGGCATCTCCAAGAGTATGCAAAAACCGTGACGTCGGAGCATGCTGCATCATTTCTGCCAATGGCACATCTTGGATGACAGGCTTAACAGAGGAATTGCCTTGTGGCAACAAGACCTCTAGTAAGCATTGCACTGCTGTGCAAGACAACCATGCACGCTCCAATAAATGCACAATGTCCTCCATGGTATCGTATCTTTCTTGTGGCCAAAAACCCTTCGAAAGTCGAAAGTATTTAACTCCTGGCTGCAAATGGGGGAAATCATGGATGGATGAAGGTACAAAATTTACACGTGCTTGTGAATGTGTAGGCGATGGTGTAGATGATGCAGGTTGATTGTGGTTTTGCTTTTGTAGGATGCGTTCTTGAAACTGGGCTTTGGTTCCAGAAGTTGATAGCTTATATGCGGCACACAATGTCCGCAATTACACAGCTGACATTTGAGCCAGGTCTTGGGCCGCAAACACTCATGGGTTATTACACGTGTCAAATAGTCCAAAGCCTTGTGTCGGTTGCCGCGTAGTATCAACGTGTCGTCCCTGTTTGCGGGTTTGCTCCGTTCTATCCTCGTTTAGATCATCAATGTCCAACAACAGCTTGTCTCCACGCAATTATCTTTCAATATACGACCGATACGGAAATGACACATATTGAATAATGTGGAGCATGTTGACCTTCAACATCTGAGTATCAAACCGTTGTGAAGTTGGCTTAGGACACTCCAAGCACGATGGACACACATAATTCCAATTATGAGTGATGTTGTAAATGTTCTTCCTGGATAGGGCGGAACTTGGCTTGGTGGCTTGGGAGACAAGACGTTTGTGGCCACAAACCAATTCCATAATTGCACGTAATATGGATCAACAAGGAAAGCGTCACGACGGTAATTCAGGATGAATGGGCCTTGAAGTGAACGAGCGCGTGATAGAGCAACATATGCGTGTGCTGCGGCAAAGAATGCTGCCATGTCCACCCATACGCGGTTGTAAGAGCAGCCTTGCATGCCGTGCATGGTACATGAGTATCCAGGAAGCATAGGAAATTGGATCATCTTGACTTGCACGGATGGGCCGTACACCGGAACAATTTGCTGGAAACGGCAGATGGGGTACTCCCTTGCGTGCCCAACCGGACTTACCACAATGACATCATTTGACCATCTTTTAATGACAACAAGTGTTGAGTTAACCAGTTGATTTTCGCTGGACGCATTGGGAATAAGCCATGCCTTATGCCCGCTGCGACACACACTTGCTGAAGCAGCACACGACGATTGCGAGAATTGATGTAGTCGCACATTGCTTGATTGGTAGGGGCACCAACCCATATCAACGTAGCTAGCATGGAACGTTACAATGCTTGACCCCAATTGAGCCATGAAATGTTCGTTCCATCGGTGCATAGCATTTCTACGCCCAACCAACATGGGGGCATCCTCCAAGTCTTGTAGTGACACATCAGAATTTGGCGTAATGCATTGTTGCAGAATAATGTGGTCCTCGTCACTCTCCTCTCCAATCCGCACACGATTGAGCAAGTTAATGAAATGTGCATCGTCTTGCGCATTAGGTCCGTCAGCGCAAACAGAACAAAATGGTTTCGAAAGAGTGCACTGTCAAAGATATCCAAATCTACAGCGGGTAGTTGCAATGGATCACCTACGAGGAGCACTGTGATGCCACCAAAAGGATTGCGCTCGTCGCGGCGTACCTTGTGTAGCACGTCGTGGAGCGTGTGAAGGAGCTTGTTGAAAAAGAGGGAGAACTCATCGACAATAGTCATACCGGCAGTCCGAATCATCCACACAAGGTTGTGCCTTCCTTTATTTGTCACTCCAAGTCCAAAGATAATGAGAGCAGGCTGTGGATTGTGCGTCCTCCAACATTTAGGGCGCCTACCCCACTAGAACCACAAACTAGGATGCCTAAACCCTTCCTCATGTATGGTAACAGCTTAGCTAACGGAACATGTCTCTTGCACAGCCAACAACTTGAGATCGTTGCTTTGCTAGTGTGTCGGACGGGTTTTTGTCGGGATGCAGTTGGAGAATCAGTGTGCGGTATTCTAATCTTACCAGGGTACTATCAGCGGCACCCAAGAAGTGCAAAGCAAGCTCACGGTGTTTGCGGTGACCTAATTTGTCGTCCGTGATAAGGATCAACCACTTCGTGATCTCTTCTCGGATATTGTAGCATGATTTACCGGAGCTTTTTGTTGTCGTGGCTTTGCTGTCTGCGGCTCTTGGCTTGTTGATTCGGAAGGACGGCTCAAAGATCATCTCTTGCCCCCAGTATTCAACTCTTCGTGGTCCTCTGATTGGCTCTTCTTGGACCTTGGCCCTGACTCTGAGTTGGATGACCGCTTTTTTGAGGAGTGTTTGCAGGAGAAGATTGGTCGGCCTCCTGTCCAGTCTTGGGATGTGGTGGACGGTTCAACTGGTAGGGTGGTGGTTCGCAAGTTCGGGTACGTGGAGGCATATTTGTCTTTTTCGACTTTGAAATTTTTCTTGTGGGCGTGGTTTGTGGCAGTCTGGTTTGTGGGTTTGCCGCCGAAGTCCCTTTCCTTGTTCCACTCTTCCTACGCGTTGACGGATGTGGGGGCAGTGGGTCATTGGACGCCGAAGACGGACCACTTGCCGAATTGGATTGGGGGCTGCAAATTGGAGCTTCGATGTCGCTATTGGTGACGCTAGGAAGCGGCCCACCCTCCGTCATTGCCTAGTCCAGCGATTCATCATACTCTCTCAAAGCATCTTCATATGCCCAATCTTGAAAAGTATTCACTGTAGAACGCAAGCTGCTCGTATAGTTGGCAAAGAGCTGGAGAACCATTGCACAATACGTCAAGAACCACCGTGGGAGTTGCCCGGTGAGTCCTTTTGTCTGACACCATTGCATGGCGAGCATGACGACACGGAAGCCACATGTATCGGAATCACGTTGGGTTCCATAATGATGCCAATGTAAACGACCATCCCTTTGTACTCATAATTGCCCGGAACCATGTGTCACAGGTCAACGTGTGATCTTTAGGATCGTGGACGACCAAGGTCTTGTTTACAATGGAAATGTCGGTGACCAGCACGTAGTGAACTCCAACAGTGGAGTGCTGCGAGGTGAGTAGTACGGGTAGGGCATCTCCAAGAGTATACACAAACCGTGACGTCGGAGCATGCTGCATTATTTCTGCCAATGGCACATCTTGGATGACAGGCTTAACAGAGGAATTGCCTTGTGGCAACATGACCTCTAGTAAGCATTGCACTGCTGTGCAAGACAGCCCTGCACACTCCAATAAGTGCACAATGTCCTCCATGGTATCGCTTCTTTCTTGTGGCCAAAAATCCTCTCGAAAGTCGAAAGTATTTAACTCCTGGCTGGAAATGGGGGAAATCATGGATGGATGACGGTACAAAATTTACAAGTGCTTGTGAATGTGTAGGCGATGGTGTAGATGATGCAGGTTGATTGTGGTTTTGCTTTTGTAGGATGCGTTCTTGAAACTGGGCTTTGGTTCCAGAAGTTGATAGCTTATATGCGGCACACAATGTCCGCAATTACACAGCTGACATTTGAGCCAGGTCTTGGGCCGCAAACACTCATGGGTTATTACACGTGTCAAATAGTCCAAAGCCTTGTGTCGGTTGCCGCGTAGTATCAACGGGTCGTCCCTGTTTGCGGGTTTGCTCCGTTCTATCCTCGTTTAGATCATCAATGTCCAACAACAGCTTGTCTCCACGCAATTGTCTTTCAATATACGACCGATACGGAAATGACACATATTGAATAATGTGGAGCATGTTGACCTTCAACATCTGAGCATCCAACCGTTGTGAAGTTGGCTTAGGACACTCCAAGCACGATGGACACACATAATTCCAATTATGAGTGATGTTGTAAATGTTCTCCCTGGATAAGGCGGAACTTGGCTTGGTGGCTTGGGAGACAAGACGTTTGTGGCCACAAACCAATTCCATAATTGCACGTAATATGGATCAACAAGGAAAGCGTCACGACGGTAATTCAGGATGAATGGGCCTTGAAGTGAACGAGCGCGTGATAGAGCAACATATGCGTGTGCTGCGGCAAAGAATGCTGCCATGTCCACCCATACGCGGTTGTAAGAGCAGCCTTGCATGCCGTGCATGGTACATGAGTATCCGGGAAGCATAGGAAATTGGATCATCTTGACTTGCACGGATGGGCCGTACACCGGAACAATTTGCTGGAAACGGCAGATGGGGTACTCCCTTGCGTGCCCAACCGGACTTACCACAATGACATCATTTGACCATCTTTTGATGACAACAAGTGTTGAGTTAACCAGTCGATTTTCGATGGACGCATTGGGAATAAGCCATGCCTTATGCCCGCTGCGACACACACTTGCTGAAGCAGCACACCACGATTGCGAGAATTGATGTAGTCGCACATTGCTTGATTGGTAGGGGCACCAACCCATATCAACGTAGCTAGCATGGAACGTTACAATGCTTGACCGCAATTGAGCCATGAAATGTTCGTTCCATCGGTGCATAGCATTCTTACGCCCAACCAACATGGGGGCATCCTCCAAGTCTTGGAGTGACACATCAGAATTTCGCGTAATGCATTGTTGCAGAATAATGTGGTCCTCGTCACTCTCCTCTCCAATCCGCACACGATTGAGCAGGCTAATGAAATGTGCATCGTCTTGCGCATTAGGTCCGTCAGCGCAAACAGAACAAAATGGTTTCGAAAGAGTGCACTGTCAAAGATATCCAAATCTACAGCGGGTAGTTGCAATGGATCACCTATGAGGAGCACTGTGATGCCACCAAAAGGATTGCGCTTGTCGCGGCGTACCTTGTGTAGCACGTCGTGGAGCGTGTGAAGGAGCTTGTTGAAAAAGAGGGAGAACTCATCGACAATAGTCATATCGGCAGTTCGAATCATCCACCACAAGGTTGTGCCTTCCTTTATTTGTCACTCCAAGTCCAAAGATAATGAGAGCAGGCTGTGGATTGTGCGTCCTCCAACATTTAGGGCGCCTACCCCACTAGAACCACAAACTAGGATGCCTAAACCAAGCGCTCGTAACTTGGCAATGAGCAAGCGAACGACATAAGACTTCCCACTTCCCGCGACCCCTGTGAGAACAGCACAGGATTGCGGAACACTACTCCCACTTGATGTGCGGCAATGCTGGGAAATATCCGGACCATTCTCGAGAGGCTGCCGTTGAAAATGTGCAATAAGAATGTCAAACACCCGGCGTTGCCCTCGGTTCAAAGCATTCACAAGTGCCTCCGCTGCACGCGTGTCGTTGGCATCCATGAATGCCCTCAACTCCTCCGCCAATTGGGGATCCAGTTCGGCTTCCTCGGCCATTGCTGGTTCATCTTCTCCAAATTGCTCAACCGAATACCCAATTGCCTGGGCATTGTTGAAAGTTTCTGTTGCCTCTTCCTCGTAGCCGCGAAAAATCCTCGATGAATACACTCCTCCATGTATGTTTTGGTAACGCTCTGGGATGAGAGGAATTTCCGCTCGTGTTCTGCTTTTGTGAACGGCTGTGACAATAATATCGTTCCAAGAAATACAATTCTGCATCTTCTCCATACAGGAAGTAAAGGTTTCACCTTGGGACTGCAGTTTGCCTTCGCAGAATCCACATTTTTCCAACCCCGTCCGTGAATGTCTTCTCCAACTTTTCCGGTGGTGATGGCCACCAATATGGTCGTTCGCCCTCATCGGAGCGTACATTGGCTTGAAAACGATCTCCGCTCAGTGAATCATCGGATTCGCCAGCAGGAGAATCATATGCAAAGTCCTCTGCTGGATAGCTTGCTATAGCAGTTGAGCCTCCGGGTTCACAATGTGTTCGACGATAATATCGACAGTAGTCGGGGTACTTGATTTGGGATGGCAGCAATGGGGCGTTCCAAATAGCCGTCATAGCGATCCAAATACCAAATGTCCGTGGAGGTATCTTCGTCTGGGAGATGCTTTCAACGCTTTAGCCGTCCTAATTTAGGCTATGGATCTGTAGGAATCCTCTCAGCTACCTCGACACTGATGAATTCCTAAGAGCATCATGCCGTTTTCCATGCGTCCCAATGAACGCAACTTGAGCAAACGCTCCACATCGCTTGCATCGGGCGAGATGGTGATCGGCACGGTCAATGACTTTGCTGGCTTTGTGAGATATTTGGCGAGATATAATTCCCGACCCGCAGATGTTATTCGTTGCACATTATTGTGGCACTGATGCCAGACGAACAAACGGCGATTGTGCGGAACAACACATGCATCTGTTTGTCATTTATTTCTCGATTCTTCTGTGTTTTTCTATTTTTTCTATTTTACAAATGCTCACTAGTGTTTTGGCTTTGCACTGGGGATTTTGTCCCTTTACCAATGATGAAGGACCTTCCATGTTGAGGGCAAGGTGTGTCAACAAAGGCGGGGGCGGCAGTGAAATGCGCATATCTACACGCGTGCTCTATGTTTACGTGTCTGTGATGAAGATATGTAAATATGTTCTGTGTGTTTTCCGGATATTCCTGCTTTCACTCTGCAGCCTCAATGCCATGGTTTTCTGATGAGTTATGACACTTGCTAGTGCTTTGTTACTGTGTACTATCCAGCCGCTATGACGCCTCAGTGCTCCAATTCGTGACGGCGAGAGACACTCTCATCATCCTCATCACCCTTTTATGATTCTTTACGATACTGCTTCATTTCTGACGCAATTTACTGCCTACGAGATTGTGCGAGCCATTACATTCTGTTTGCGTTGATTTCATCATGTTTGGTTACGGCAAAGGCAAAGGCAAAGGCTACTATGACAACCGTGGTTACGGCAAAGGATATGGACGTTGTTATTCTCAGGATCGTTGGAACGCCAATGAATGGAACAATTCTTCCAAGAAGAACTCTCACAAGGATGCTACGCGCGTTAACTACACTTTGTTTCCATTGCGGCGATCCATGCCACAACGCCGACTCTTGCACAAGAGATGTGGAGCGCCACAAAGACAATGTTATCAAGGATATTTACTTTCAATCACGGCGTTTGCTGGAACGTGAACGAGAACACAACCTTTTCACTTTTGGTTTTGGTGATCACCTAAAGGACAAGTTTGACCTTACGGCGCAATCCCACTCCAAATATGCTATCCTTTGGGCGGGCTTCCCAGTTAGACTTGGCACCCTCCTCAACAACAGCAAAGTGATGGGCTCATAGTATTGTAGTCTTCCAGCTTAGTCCATAGCAAAAAAGGGACTATGAAACACAACCATTATTCACACTCATGTTCACTCCTTACCTCTCCTCTTGTGTTTTGGGCTTGGCTTAGGCCTAGGTATACTCTTGGGATCCCCCAATACATGAAACATGCTTGGGACCCACCAAATAGGCATTAAAATACATGTAGAAGTAGGGACAACCATGGAAAAGGGTTGTAGAGTAAATAGAGGTCCCTTACGGGCCTTAGACTCCTTCGAAGGTAGTATGTGTGGTATCACCCACAAAATGAGTCGATCATGCATGACATGCATGACAATCCATGATGTCAAAAATGTGATCATCCAATTTCAAAGAGTTATGAAAAATGAATAGTATAACCTTCTTAGGAACCCATAAGAGTGGGGTTGTGGTTGTGTTAGTTCTGAGCGAAAGTGAGGTTTTGGGTTGGAATGTGAAAAACACATGCTAGGCCGCCAGCATGTCATGACACATGATGTATGACACATGACACATGATGCATGATGAATGATGATGATGATGAATGATGATGATTGATCTGAATCTGCTCTGAGTTCAAATAAAGTACACTCTGAGTTCAAAATGTATACTCCATGGGGCTCAATCTCACTCCCCCCCCGACTGAAGCCCTGGAATTCAGGAGTAATACTCAGAAAAATAGGCTGAAAAATGATATTGTGGCAATAATCATATGCAGCCCTGTGAAATCTCTTAGCATTTACTATTCAGTCCAGAACTGGACTACCTTCAATACCAAGTATGATCACTGCACCTCAGTACCACAGTAAAGAATCAGTGGAATGACTTCGGAAAGCATACATGTGAGTTACCTTTCTTACTATGCCACTCTTACCACAGCACAATAGGTGATTATTTTGGAGCTAAAAATGCAAATACCAGAAGTTCCAGAACGATTGTGCTCAAAGTGATATATAAAGCATGGACAAGGCGTAGGAATCCGTAGGGAAGCCTTACATAACAAATGCAGATACCGATTTTTGGAAAATCAAAGTGAAATCGGCAATGAATAACGCTCGGAATGGACTTCAAAATCAACCGTAGCTGAGCTTCTAACTCGCCAGGAACCAAAACTTGAAAAAAATATTTGGACACCTGAAAAGCGCAAAGTGTAGCGCTGGGAGTTCTGGCGACTCCTGTAACAGCGCGCGTCTGCCTTGCGGGACTGGGGGCGAAGCCTCCAAAGTCCAAGAACTTTTGAACTTTTTGTAAAAAGCGCTTCTGAAGCTGCAAAAAGCGCAGTCTTGTAAAACAAAGAATTTGGAAAACAACGAGCAGCGAAAAACGCGATTTTATAAACTGAGGCTTACAGACAGGCAAAAAATTTTGCGCGGGGAGGGTGCACAGTACAGCCATAGGGTAACTGTACGTTTTGCGCGCATCAATTCACCACTGTGCGTTTAATAGGCGAGTTTGAACATCAGCCACACATAGCACAACAGAAATGAAACATACGTGTTGGTTAGAGCTTGCACAACACGCGTAGCGTGTTTTTACCTTTCTTTGCCGTCTTTTGCACGCTCTTGGTTCCTCGCAAGGTTTGGCTTCGGCTGGCATTCAGGCAGGATTGAGGAGGGAAACAGGCCGTCAGGCATGCAAAAAAGCAGCGTACGCCGCGTCGTGCACACGTAAAAACTCCGAATCGAAGTAGGATAGAGGGTAACACCTTCATAAGGGAAACATTCAAGGTTTGGGTGGTAGGGAGAACCTTCCTTGCTCGCTCTGTAGGACAGCATGCATGCATAGCGGAGGCGCCGCTATATGCGTGAGTGTCCTCTGTGGTGGTTTTTGTGGCGGAATGCCTGGTGAATTGTCTTGTGCATGCATATGCTCACGTGCAGGCACCTAAAACACTCATATGTCTCACCGCGCCGCTCACACATGCAGCGTGTGTTAGAGAGTGTAGGACCGTTGCAACTCAAAAAGTCCAATGAAACTCTGGGGTGAGATTCCCGACTTGCAAGTTGTTCGGTTTGAGTTGCACGAGTGTGGGAGGAGTGTGGAGTGGAGAGTGGGATGTGGGTTGGAGGCGTTAGCAAGGGGCGCTCCTGCAAAGGGCTACTCCTTTGTAGAGCGTTAGGATCAGCGAGTGGGAGACTGGGAAGGCAGGGGTTTGAAATTGGCAAGGGCGTTCACGTTGGTCAGCGTACGCTGGCCCTTGTTCCCACGCCCATCTGATCCCTGACGGTTTTTTCCTGGTCTCCCCGTGTGTGACCCTCTCTCTTTTTTTATTTTTTTGGGTAGCCCCAAGGTAGAGACCCTGAGGTAGATTCACACACATGCTGGCCCTGCACCGCACATCCACGCTCAGCACTGCACACACATACTCAACACAACACACTTTTGCGCGCCATTCACTCACTCTGCACGGATCACGTTGAGCTTCGGTTCCGTGTCCACACTTGCACGGGTGTCATGGGACCGGAGGCGAGATGCACCCAAAGCGTTCACTGTTTGTTCAGGGATGCTTGGTGTTAGCTACAACTTGACTTGCTTGGCGTGGGCGTGTGTGTGGGAAGTTGTAGGATCAGGGTGTCTTGCGGTGTAGGATCAGGCGTTAGCCTCTTTGACGGTGAGTGCCAAGGCGGGGAGGTTTGGAGCCAAGGGGGAAGCCCTAGTTGTGGTTGGGCGGCCCATGCAAACTCTGCTCGTCCTGCAGCCCACCCAGTTCCTGGGGGAGGTCCCATCCCTGGGGAACATCAACCCTGCCCCCCCGGTGGTGGATTCTTGACTGTTCCAAAATGGAACCAGGTGTTCACCACCCGTAAGCATCGGCTTGCTTAGCAGTAGTGTTTCACTTCTCTCCTAGGCAACACACTTCAGTTGGGGCTCTTGACACTCACACGCGCGCCAGTTACACACCGCTCATCTCTCTCCCTCCCTGGATTGGTGAAACCTGTCCTTCAGCCTCGGAGTTCCCTTGGAAATCCACGACAACTCCCAGGCTACTGAGTGTGAACTCACTGCTCAGTGAAACAGGGCCTGAGGACCATAGATGCACCGTTTCCACAGGTGCTATGAAACATAAGGGAGTAGTCTCACCTCCCAGCACGCTTGCGGGCCTGATTTTGGGCTGACTGTAGAATGTCACGCAAATCCTGAGATTTGCAGTACTCAGCAAAAACCTCGTTGACGTTACCGTCATCGAGTATGAGAGCCGTCACTGGCTCCCAGGTACAGTCAGAGATAGAATAGCCAGACCACTTTGTATAGAATCTCGAACCACGTTTGTAGGTGTGGCAGAGGATTCTTTCAACAAAGTAGTAGTCTTGCTTTTTCATCTCTGATTCAGTAAACGTAACGGGTTCACTAGCGCTTATTCTTTTGGGTCTAGCCTCTACGGCCGTAGGTGTAGGTACAGTAGGTCTAGAGTGAACCGTCATCCTCCATAGGTGGCAGTTCTTCATCTTCATCCATAGGATCCGCGGCCAAATCTTCGGCTGCAGCTTCCAGGCTTTCTTGTAGATCTTCTTCCCAGTCGTAGAGGTCGTCTAGCACGTCATAGTGCTTAAGCTGTGGGTAACCCACTTCAACCAGACCTCCGTACTTAGGATGAGTTTTGATCCACACGGATCCTTCAGCTACATCCGTGACCAGAAATGGTCCGAAGTAAGGGCTGTCCAGCGTGTTACGAGGCCATGCCTTGAATCATGTGTGATGTACCAGAACCCAGTCACCAATTTGGTAGATAGCTTCTTTTCTTTTGCGGTTCTTGGTACGATTCTCCTTACTTCTTCTCTTTTCCAGTAGTGATCGGCATAGATCGGCGATCCGTTTTTGCTCGGTGAGCCATTCATCAACTTTAGGATTTCCTCCGCTCGCCCAGGGGAATTCGAAGTTGAAACTTGGCCTCCCTAGGAACAGTTCCGTAGGGGTGAAACCAGTCCTGCTACTCACTTGATGATTCATCAAGTAGATAGCATATGGGACTAGTTTTAGCCAGTTTGGGCTCTTCTCGTTCAGCATCAGAATCCTCATGACTGTTTTGAAACAGCCAATTTGGCGTTCGCACAGAGGATTCTTTGTTCGTAGGTAAGGAGTTCCGAACTGGGCTTCCGTACCCATGGCTCTCATGACGCTTCCGTACCAACCAGTAGGGCTGGTAAACCGGATGTCTTGATCGCTGTGGATAATCTTGGGTAATCCGTAGACTTGTACCCATCCTTCGAAAATCTCTTTCAATACTCCTTTACCATCCACCTTCTTAGTAAGGGGAAACACTCGGCTGTAGCGACTGAGTCCATCCGTCACCAGGAGGGCGAAGTCATGGCCAGCGAATTTAGGTAACTCCATAAAATCCACGTAGAGGATGGAGTTCATTTGGTTCAGAATCGGGAGATGCCTTACCTCACCACGATCTGCTGCAGTGTTATCTTTAGCCTTAGTGCAGGGACACTCAGCGATGATCTTAGATAAAATCTTCTTGAGAGATGCATCGCTACTCTTAGCGAAGAAATACTTCTGGAAGAACCAAAGAGTTCTCTCCACCCCAGGGTGACCATCCGTTTTGTGTGCCCATTCCAACATAGTTTCTTCATAGTCTTTGGGGACACAAATGAGGTCCTCCCTGTATAGGTGAGTTGACGTGCGGGACCATTGTACTCCATCCAGGATCTTTGAGCTCCCGATCGTCAACTGGTCCAGGATGTCCGAGTAATCGGCCGTCAGGTCTTTCATACTCCAGGACATGAGTTTTTCTTTCCTCGTAAAGAGATCGAGATGTTGATGCATCTTGGCGAAAGCTTCTTGGGCCATCATCTCGGTGTCTGCCCCCACCAGGGAATCAAAACAATTCCGTGATAGATAATCACAGAGTTGGTTTTTAGTTCCCCGGATGTGGAATATAGCGAGTCGTAGTTGGCTCAGGTAGACCCACCTCCGTCGTAGACATTTTCCATCTGGCGGTGGTCTTTCCATAAAGTACTTCACGGAATCCTGATCACATAGCCACGTGATGGGATTGGTACCCAGGATCCTGTGTTGACTAGCCAACACTAGAACTCCAGCTAACAGCTCCTGCTGGTAGGTGTGATAGTGTGAGCGGGCTGCATTCCACTTCCAATTCCAGTGGCCAAGTGGAACTAGGCGCCATTCTTGGGAGTCATAGTCAGATTTGATGAATCCTTCTCTTGTGACACCTTGAACTCTTAGGCGATAATCAATGTCTTTACATTGATCCGTAGTGAGCTTTTGTTACTGTAATAATGTCCCTCCTCCTCCAACTTTACTGGCATCTGTGATTAGAATCATCTCGCCGTAGCGTTGGGGTACTCCAAGTACTAGGCATTCTCGGATTTTCTTCTTGACATCTTCGATTGCTTGCTTTTCAATAGGTCTGCAGCGCCACGGAGTCTCCTTCTTGATGAGATCCTTTAGTGGTGCGCTGGCTTCTGTGAAATTTCGGAGATGCCGCCTGTAAAAATTACAGGATCCGATGAATTGTCGGATTTTCTGAACTCCTTCAGCTTTAGACATAGAATTTGTTAGGTCGTAGTCCATCAGGGGCTTCATCTTTTGATCCTGTTGTTTCCACCATCCATCTCCGATGTGGAATCCGAGGTAGTCTGTTTCCGTCTTGAGAAATTCGCATTTTTCCAGCTTGATGCGGAGGTGATTTTCTTGACAGACGGTGCAGAATTCTCGGAGTAGTAGGAGATGGTCATCCATGGTGTTCGTCTCTAGGATGATATCGTCGATGTGAGCCTCCAGGACAGCACCACGCTGTAGGAGCTCTTGGACGGCCGGTCGTCGTTTACACAGGGCGATGATTTGATTCATCAGCTCCTGGAACAACGCCAGGGCGTTAGCAATACCAAATGGCATTACCCGCCATTTGTAGACCCGTCCATCCGGAGCAACGAATGCCGTCAGATCTTGGGCACGCTCCATTAGGTCAATTTGCCAGAAACCGGACCGCTTGTCCATTTTAGTTTTGTATCTGCATCCAGCAGCGGTTTCCACGGTGTTCCCCATCAGGGGCAGCGAACCGCTGTGCAGTTTTATTTTCTGGTTGACCTTTTTGTAGTCGACCACCAATCTTTTTGCAGTGCTCCCTGGTTTAGCTACCAGGAAGCATGGACTGCAATGCTTAGGATAGTCCGTCTTTTTGTACTCGTAAACCAAACTGGCCTCCACGCATTCTTTGATTTGGCGAGTAATCTCAGCCATGTCATCTTTTGATGCTGGGTACGGTCGACATCGAACTCGATCTTTGAGAAATTGTTCTCTTAGTTCTAGGTCCATGGTCACGAGTTTCTTCACCGATCCGGGTGGAGGTAACGGACCAAAAATGTCAGAGAAATGCAGGATGATTTTCTTGATCCTCTCATCAACATCCATTTTGTCGAGCGAAATCTTGAGTTCTTCAGATGCGTGTAGATTGGACGCACCTAATTCTTGTTTCTTAGATTTTTCATCTTGCTTCGTCAATTTCTTGAGGGCTAGGACTTGTTCGGGGTCCGAAATCATCTGATTCTCTTGGTGATCAATTTTCTTTATTTCTTTGACTTTCTTTCTTAGCCTCTTGATGTCTTTACGGCGTAATCGGTCTTTTGTTTCTTCTTTCTTTTCCTCTTCTCCTTCAATTTCTCGTTCCAATGCTTCCTGTAGTTCGTGAAGCATGACCAATTCTTCGCGGATATCGAAATACATCCCATCTTCTCCGTCGTACTCGTCTAGGTAGACCATGCTTTTCCCTTTTTCTTTTAGCTCCAGTTTTTGGAGTCTGTCAATTTGATTTAGTAGAAGGAGACGGGTTTCTTCCAAATCTTCTTTTGAAGAAGGGAACGAATTTTTACCTGGGCGTGCGTGTAGGAGACGGAGTTCACGTTCGTCTCCTTCGCTCGTCATCGATTCTAGTGGGACGGAAACTTGTGAAAGAAGTTTTTCGGGATTGGGAGTTTCGGAAGGGGTCGAAGGAGCCTCCAGAGGGTCTACTTCTTCCAAGAACAGGTTGGCGACCAAGTCGTCGTAGTCCATAGTGGTGTAGGAGTCGTTCGAAATGGGTATAGTCGACTCAGAAGGGGCTTCCGATATATTTCTGCTTTCGTCGGTGGTTTCTTCGCTCTCTTCTTGAGTTTCTCTTGCCTCTTTCGGACTTTCTTGAACCACTTCTTCGACTTGAAACTTAGGCCTCTCGAACTTGTACTCTTCCTTGCTCTCGTCCACGTCCGGAAACCTTTTCATCATCTCTTCTTTTCCGTACCCACGGTGGTGCTTTAGCACGAACTTGTTTATCTCCTCAGACACGTTTTCCATGGGGTTAGAGGACACGTTCTTCCCCGAGACTAGGTACATAGCGGTTCGCCAACGGGGCTTTGGCAAAACCTCTTCTTTTGGGTTGAGTCGGTAGAGAGGAACGTCAGGTAAGAGCAACTTTGTCACCGTCAACTTTTCGAGTATAGGCCCCCATAGCTTTTCTTTTTCTTCCCACTTCTTCCCTTCAGGAATAACCAACGCGACCGTAGCTTGGTCCACATAAACTTTTACCAACGTGTAGAGTATTTTTGAGAAAGGGGGGTTGGCGTAGAGCATCTTCCAAGCTCCCAACTTTCCCCAGTCATACCACCACGTGTTGTTGGTTTTGGGAGTACAAAAGTACTCCGCGTCGGCGTTCTCTTTGGACGCAAAGAGTTCGACAAAGTCGCCGTTACACGTGTTCGGGTTAAGGCCAGGTTCTCGAAACGCGTCACGCTTGGCGGCGGAGTCGAGGGTGTAGTTCTCCGTTCGGTGTAGGCTCAAGGTAGCGAGGATACTCTCTTGCTTCACCTCGCTATCGAGTGCCAACGGGAAGCTCTTGAGAGTCTTGAGCGTAGGTCTTGGACACTTTGTCTCCTTGAGGGGTATTGCTTCCCATTCTTGCTCTTCGTTCACCACCAACAAGTGAGTGGGCTCTTGAAGGGATAAATATTTTATCCACTCGTTTTGCGCAAAGAAGTCTGTCCCCAATATGGCTTCAAAGGCGTCGGTGTCGAACGCTTGAAACTTTTGAAGTACCTTTCGGTCCCCAACTTGTACTTCTCCTTCTATCTTGCCTTCGGTGAGAGTGACTCACCCTTCTCCCGTTTTTACCCCACAAATGTTTTTTGGGAACTAGGTCCTCGTAGTGTACGAACCTAGAGGAGACTAGGGAGATTGTAGCGCTGGTATCAAGGTATGCGTCCACCCATACACCATTGATAGCGACCCTCAATAGGTAGCAATACCTCGGTGCGTCGTGTCGGTGTCCACCTAGGCTTCCCCCAGCGTTTGACTCGCGAGAAAGTCCTTGAGGTTCTTAGCTTGCCTTTCCAGCTTGAGAACTCTTTTTCGCTTCTTTTCTCGCTCTCCTTCCGTCAACTCTTCCAAGCGTTTCTTCTCTTGAGGCTTTCTTTTGTCGTCGTCCTTTCCCTTGCCTCCTTTTCCTTCGTTCGCCTTTCGTCTGTTTGCTTTTCCTCAACTTCCTTTTTCTCCTCCTTTTGCTTGGTCCTTTCCCCCTTTGCCTTGACCTTTGTTCGTTTGCTTTTGCTCTTCTTTCTTCGCGTCAAGGCTGTCTTGCCACGCCTTGTCTCTTACGTTGTGTTTTGTCCCACAATTGGGGCAAAACACGGTGGCGAAGAACTTGGGCGCGGTGGAGTTGTCCTGCTCGACTTCCCTTCGCTAATACCACTGCCCTTGGCCTTGTCCTTTGCCTCGTCCACCTTTTCCACGGCCACGACCGCCACCACCACGGTTGGTGTTTGCTTGTCCTCGTGCTTGTTAGAAAGACACGAAGCACTCCTCACATAGCGAGTGGGCAAAGGCTTCTTCTTGGTTCATAGGGGCGTTGGAGTCGGCATTGGTGTTGCTGTCTAGCCACTTGAGATGAGCCATCGAGTGCAAGTTCTTCAAAGTAGCGTCGGACTTTCTCTGGAGGGCCAACTCGTAGAGGAGGTCAACGAGAGAGTTGAAAGTGTGTATTCTAGACAACCTCTCGGGGGTAGCACGTATTTTGTCCATGGTTTTGGGCGAAACACGAGGTAAGAGGTGTAGGAGAGCTTTGGAGTCGTCGTAGTAGGACGTAGCCAACTGGTCCGTAAGCGTAGTAAACTTTTGGACGTATTGGGCTATGTCCGCGGTTGTAGGGTATTCCTTCAACCGAGGGAAACACTCTATCTCTTGAATAAGCTCTAGGTCGGTAACGTAAGTAGGGTAGACCTTTTCGAGCGTAATAAGGAACCTTACCCAAGAGTCACTTTTCTTGAGTGCCCCCGAAACCACTTCTTTTACGTCCTTGTTATCACAACTGTTGATAACAACGTCCGCCTTGGCTCTTTCGTTGAGGTCTTCTTGTCCCGTCGACCCCAAGAACCTCAGGAAATCTTCGGCGTAAACGTCGAGGTGTCTACCCGAAAACTTGGGTAGTTTGGTTTCGGTTTGGGGTTTGAAAAAAGCTTTGGTTCCTCTACCGGTACGTGGCACCGGTTGTGTGGGGTTGGAGAGGAGCGCCATAGGCGCTAGTGGACCGAGTCTTAGGGCGAGGGCTTGGTCGAGGGTGTATACTTCGTAGGTAGTGGTAAAGCACGCCACGGGTTTGGGTGCTTTGGTACGGGGTACAAAGGGCGACTTGACTCCAGGAGGCACACCGGCAAGCCCGGTGCACACTCGGGTTAGAGGCGAGGGGTGGTAAGGTACACAAGGGTTAGTGGTTACGTTAGCACTAGTCCTATTTTCTAAGTTCTCAAGACGACCCTTGAGTTGTTGCAAGGTCGACAAAAGGATAGTGCTCTCTTCCGAAGAAGGAGAGGCTTCGAAAACATGAGTTCTTTTGGGAGCTTGAGGCTCAGAGAAAGACTTAGGCTCAGGAACTCCGGTAGGCACTCCATGAACAATAGGTTCTCCACGGATAGGGGGTTGAGGCATAGTGGCGTAAGTCACATTAGAACGCGATGGCACAGATTGGAAAGGATTAGTCGAAGACGATGTGGTCCCCGACTCATGAGTCTGTGGGGCATTAGTGAATGAACCTTCATGGTGTTCGATTTGTTGAACCATTTGTTGCAACCGACCACTCTGGTTGAGCAACGATAGGACCTCCATAGCATTCGCTAGCTCAGCTGTCGTCATGTGACCCGCTGAAGGCGCTGGGCGTGGAGCTACAGCTTCAGCATACTCAGGACATGTAGGCGCAGGAAAACGATAGGCTTCGACTCGGGATCCGTCTAGAGGTACTTCTGGGGTTCCAAACCCGGCCATGGTAGGCGCGACTAGTTCCTCATCGGAGACCGGTTTCATGACTTGCACGTCGTTTTCAGAAGCGCCCGTAGCTTCTAGGCTGCTTGGAGTTCTCACAGGGTCCATCTCAATTTTTCAGACTCGATTTTCTGAGTTCAGGAATTCTTCTCCGTCCCTTACTAAATTTCCAGGCTGGAATTGAATGGAAATTGAATCCAAGGGATACTGGATTTAGGCAGAGCAGGTTTTCTCTGCTACCAGCACCGCTGTCCTGAAGCTGACCCTTCGCCACAAAACTGATTTTACTGATCGCGCTGCCGCTTCCGCAGCCTCTGCCACCTCTCCCCGCAGCTTCCGCAGCTTCCGCAGATTTTACGTCAGCTTTTTGAAAAGTTTAATAAGTTACTTAGTTGAATAGCTAATACTGTTAGATCATTAATTACTAAAGCCGTCCAAATGCAAAATAATAGGGTGCAATCAGCAGTGAAATCAGCTTCCGTCTAGAGGTTTGGGTATTAGTGCAAAACCGCATTGAGAATGCTATGGGTAAACAATTGAACTTCGTTTCCTTGCATACATGTGCCTTGGTGTCGTGCATTCAACCAAACTGCGTGATTTTTGCGCAACAATCACTTATGCTTGGTTTTGGTAAGTGAAATCAGCTTCCGTCTAGAGGTTTGGGTACTAGAGTGCTCCCTGAAAGGTCAAAAACGCATTGAGAATGGTATGGGTAAATAATGATTGCAATTCGACTTCGTTTCCTTGCTTAGATGTGCCTTGGTGTTGTGCATTCAACCAAACTACGTGGATTTTTGCGAAAAAAATCACTTGTGTTTTGTTTTTGTAAGTGAAAGCAGCTTCCGTCTAGAGGTTTGGGTACTAGAGTGCTCCCCGAAAGGTCAAAAACGCATTGAGAATGGTATGGGTAAATAATGGTTGCAATTCAACTTCGTTTCCTTGCTTAGATGTGCCTTGGTGTCGTGCATTCAACCAAACTACGTGGACTTTTGTGCAAAAATCATTTATGCTTGGTTTTTGTAAGTGAAATCAGCTTCCGTCTAGAGGTTTGGGTACTAGGGTGCTCCCCGAAAGGTCAAAAACGCATTCAGAATGGTATTGGTAAATAGCGATTGCAATTCAACTTCGTTTCCTTGCTTAGATGTGCCTTGGTGTCGTGCATTCAACCAAACTACGTGAATTTTTGCGCAAAAATCACTTATGCTTGGTTTTTGTAAGTGAAATCAGCTTCCGTCTAGAGGTTTGGGTACTAGAGTGCTCCCCGAAAGGTCAAAAACGCATTCAGAATGGTATGGGTAAATAATGATCGCAATTCAACTTCGTTTTCTTGCTTAGATGTGCCTTGGTGTTGTGCATTCAACCAAACTACGTGATTTTCGCGCAAAAATCACTTATGCTTGGTTTTTGTAAGTGAAATCAGCTTCCGTCTAGAGGTTTGGGTACTAGAGTGCTCCCGAGAAGGTCAAAAACGTATTTGGAATGGTATGGGTAAAAAATGATTGCAATTCAACTTCGTTTCCCTGCTTCGATGTGCCTTAGTGTCGTGCATTCAACCAAACTACGTGATTTTTGCGCAACAATCACTTATGCCTGGTTTTTGTAAGTCAAATCAGCTTCCGTCTGAAGGTTTGGGTACTAGAGTGCTCCCTGAAAGGTCAAAAACGCATTGAGAATGGTATGGGTAAATACTGATTGCAGCTCAAGTTCGTTTGCTTGCTTAGATGTGCCTTGGTGTCGTGCATTCAACCAAACTACGTGATTTTTGCGCAACAATCACTTATGCTTGGTTTTTGTAAGTGAAATCAGCTTCCGTCTGAAGGTTTGGGTACTAGAGTGCTCCCCGAAAGGTCAAGAATGCATTGAGAATGGTATGGGTAAACAATGATTGCAATTCAAGTTCGTTTCCTTGCTTAGATGCGGTTTGGTGTTGTGCATTCAACCAAACTACGTGGATTTTTGCGCAAAAATCACTTATGCTTGGTTTTTGTAAGTGAAATCAGCTTCCGTCTAGAGGTTCGGGTACTAGAGTGCTCCTGAAAGGTCAAAAACGCATTGAGAATGGTATGGGTAAATAATGATTGCAATTCAACTTCGTTTCCTTGCTTAGATGTGCCTTGGTGTCGTGCATTCAACCAAACTACGTGATTTTTGCGCAACAATCACTTATGCTCGGTTTTTGTAAGTGAAATCACCTTCCGTCTGAAGGTTTGGGTACTAGAGTGCTCCCCGAAAGGTCAAGAGTGCATTGAGAATGGTATGGGTAAATAATGATTGCAATTCAAGTTTGTTTCCTTGCATAGATGTGCCTTGGTGTCGTGCATTCAACCAAACTACGTGGATTTTTGCGCAAAAATCACTTATGATTGGCTCTGGTAAGTGAAATCAGCTTCCGTCTAGAGGTTTGGGTACTAGAGAGAAAGATGTCCTTGAATTATGCCCTAGGTCTTTTGATGTATTCCTGCAGGTTTTGTAGTTGAAAACCCCAAACCAAAGCAGCAAGTAGAGCAAGGACTGAATGTGGATCGAATCAATGACTGGTTTTGGAATCCAGTGTAACTCAGAAGGGCTGCAGATAGACAAAGCAGGTTTATGCACATAGATTCAATCACAAATGGTTAATACAAAAGGTTTTAAATGAAAAATGGCCAGACTCTAGCCTCAGAGGTTGCATTAGGCACTTCATGTGCACTCTTTTGGGTGAAATGGTGCTGGTTAGGACTGAGGGGCATAGATGTCAGGACCACACAGAAAATGACTTGGCCAAGCAACTGAATTCAGAAACAGTTACAAAGTAGGACCACAATAAGTGGTAGAAACAATTGAGTATAGGGGTCTTGGGGTGGGAGACCACTTAGGCTTAACCTCCAAGGCCAACAAGCATGAAATGCCTGATTTATTTTGGTATGTCCTCCATGAAGGAAGGTACCTCCGCTCAGTTGAGTGGTAGAGGTGAACTTCATGGGGGGGCTAGGGTCACAACCCTAGTTACTTTGAGAAAGTGTACTTTAGGCAGCAAAAGAGAGATAAAAACACTTAAGTTTGTCTTAGCATCAACAAAAGGGTTTTAAGGGGTGCTTGGCCTGGATCAAGCCCTCCAAGAAGGACATGGCAGCGACTTTCTCTTACTCCCCCCTGGAGTACTAGTTCATGAAGCTAGTAGGACCAAGGAAAAAGGCTCAAATATTCCCAAAATTACCTCAACAAAATGCATTAAACTTACCCAAAACATCCTCATCACTTCATAGAAGCCTATCACACTGTAGGTACCCTTGAAAAACAGTGTAATGTACCGTGAATGATGTCCCTTCGATGGGGCATTCCTCAAAAGTCGCCGGCGTGCGACGAAAACTTTTGGAAAAAGTTTTGGGGGTAGTGGGAATTGAACCCAGGACTCCCTCCCTAGAGCCAATGTGCTTGCCCACTAGGGTACAGTCGAACGCTCTAATGCGGACGGCTCTGCTACCAGAAAGATGTCCTTGAATTATGCCCTAGGTCTTTTGATGTATTCCTGCAGGTTTTGTAGTTGAAAACCCCAAACCAAAGCAGCAAGTAGAGCGAGGACTGAATGTGGATCGAATCAATGATTGGTTTTGAAATCCAGTGTAACACAGAAGGGCTGCAGATAGACAAAGCAGGTTTATGCACATAGATTCAATCACAAATGGTTAATACAAAAGGTTTTATATGAAAATTGGTCAGACTCTAGCCTCAGAGGTTGCATCAGGCACTTCATGTCCACTCTTTTGGGTGAAATGGTGCTGGTTAGGACTGAGGGGCATAGATGTCAGGACCACACAGAAAATGACTTGGCCAAGCAACTGAATTCAGAAACAGTTACAAAGTAGGACCACAATAAGTGGTAGAAACAATTGAGTATAGGGGTCTTGGGGTGGGAGACCACTTAGGCGTAACCTCCAAGGCCAACAAGCATGAAATGCCTGATTTATTTTGGTATGTCCTCCATGAGGGAAGGTACCTCCGCTCAGTTGAGTGGTAGGGGTGAACTTCATGGGGGGGCTAGGGTCACAACCCTAGTTACTTTGAGAAAGTGTACTTTAGGCAACAAAAGAGAGATAAAAACACTTAAGTTTGTCTTAGCATCAACAAAAGGGTTTTAATGGGGGGCTTGGCCTGGATCAAGCCCTCCAAGAAAGACATGGCAGTGACTTTTTCTTACTCTAGAGTGCTCCCCGAAAGGTCAAAAACGCATTGAGAATGGTATGGGTAAATAATGATTGCAATTCAAGTTCGTTCCCTTGCTTAGATGTGCCTTGGTATTGTGCATTCAACCAAACTACGTGGATTTTTGCGCAAAAATCACTTATGCTTGGTTTTTGTAAGTGAAATCAGCTTCTGTCTAGAGGTTTGGGTACTAGAGTGCTCCCCGAAAGGTCAAAAACGCATTGAGAACGGTATGGGTAAATAGTGATTGCAATTCAACTTCGTTTCCTTGCTTAGATGTGCCTTGGTGTTGTGCATTCAACCAAACTACGTGGATTTTTGTGCAAAAATCATTTATGATTGGCTCTGGTAAGTGAAATCAGCTTCCGTCTAGAGGTTTGGGTACTAGAGTGCTCCCAGAAAGGTCAAAAATGCATTGAGAATGGTATGGGTAAATAATGATTGCAATTCAAGGTCATTTCCTTGCTTAGATGTGCCTTGGTGTTGTGCATTCAACCAAACTACGTGATTTTTGCACAAGAATCACTTATGCTTGGTTTTTGTAAGTGAGATCAGCTTCCGTCTAGAGGTTTGGGTACTAGGGTGCTCCCCGAAAGGTCAAAAACGCATTGACAATGGTATGGGTAAATAATGATTGCAATTCAACTTCGTTTCCCTGCTTAGATGTGCCTTGGTGTCGTGCATTCTACCAAACTACATGATTTTTGTGCAACAATCACTTATGCTTGGTTTTTGTAAGTGAGATCAGCTTCCGTCTAGAGGTTTGGGTACTAGGGAGCTCCCCGAAAAGTCAAAAACGCATTGAGAATGGTATGGGTAAATAATGATTGCAATTCAACTTCGTTTCCTTGCTTAGATGTCCCTTGGTGTCGTGCATTCAACCAAACACAAGTGATTTTTGTGCAAAAATCACTTGTGTTTCGTTTTCATAAGTGAAATCAGCTTCCGTCTAAAGGTTGGTGTACTAGAGTGCCCCCCAAAAAGTTAAAAACGCATTGAGAATCGTATGCATAAATAATGATTGCAATTGAACTTTGTTTCCTTGCTTAGATGTGGCTTGGTGTCGTGCATTCAAGCAAAAATCAAGGTCAGGGGTCCGTAGTGCCTTTCCGTGTTGCATATGTGGAGCAGCCCCTAACCAGGGTTAACCAGCTGTTGTGTGCCGCTCCACTGCCCGATGGTTTGGCCCTCGAGTATGTCAGGACCCATGCCACTCCCTACTTCCTCTTGGGTTGAGAAGTGAGTAAACGAAAACTAGGAATAAACATGTTATGGTTGAAGGCGTAGACACTCTGCCCTCCTAAAGCCCCACACCCCAACCGCCCCAAATCGCCTACTAGAGCGGTAGTTATGGGTAAATAATGATTGCATAGTGTGATGCATGTTGGATGTCTCTTTGCATGTATGCAGGTGTCCCCATGCCATGTACCAACCCGATGCTGCCTGGTCTGGGGCACGGCAATTTTCAACTACAGACCTTGAAAACTCCCAAATAATCAACAGTGACGTGGTGGAAAACGCGCCAACAGACACTGCAACTCTAGCAAAATGCACATCCCATTGGAAAAAAGGACAAGGGGTTGGCGTTGTGCGGGGAGGAACCAACCTAGAACGTCAGCTCGTACCATGTGCATATTACGGCACACTAAAGAGCTGCAACCGCAACGGTGCGATAGTCATATTTTCCGCTGGGTTTGGCCATGAAGAACATGAGGGTTGGTATCCAAAGACGTGGGTATTGCCAGCCTCGTGGGGCGGCGTGGTGCTTGTGGGATATGATGCGCCGATTAGATCCAATGGAGAAAAGAAGAACGAGAAGGACAAGGAAAAGGAGAAAGCAAAAGATAAATATTTTCTCTGGTCTGTGCCGTCTGGTCTGTGCCGGGCCGTTATGTTTTGATTTTTGGGAGGTTCGGTGTGGTACCATGTAGTGCATGTGCATAGTGTTAGTGCAGAATGTTTTGATTACATGCAAGGTGCGTAAACTTGAGCGAAAGCGATAGGTAGATGCACAATATGTTGGTGTTTGGACGCCCATTTGCTTGCACCTTGTACTGCCGCTATGATCCATTCATCAGCTCTTGTTTTGCTTTGTTTGCCGCGCGCCTTCTTTAACAATTTAAAATCATAGGTGTCTGTGCTATGCCGCAGGGGGGGGGGGGGGCGAGCACGGCTCGGCATGTCTGTAAGACGGGGCGACGGTGTGTAGATTGGCGGATGCTGAAGTTTCAGTGACCAGTCCGTGACTCATTATAGGTGCCCCCCGAATTCCTTCATACCCGTCCAGCCAGCTGGAGTCATGGCTGATTCGCTACTCACAAGAAGCCGAACAGCCGGGTGCACACGTGAGAAAATTCTGCGAGGAGCTGAAGTCCGCAAACTCCACGACACTACTCGACATCAAGAAGCGACTTTGCATCTCCTTCTCATAAAAAGGTCGAGAGCACTTTCTTGACCTATTGTAGAAGAAACTGCAACGTGGGCAACTGTGTTCACCGAGATTTGAACCCCCGACGTTCCTTTACACCAAGGTTTGATGCGTTGAACTTGGAACCAAGTTAGGTAACTCAAAGGCATGTCCGAAGACGTAATCCGTACGACCTGCTACAATACTGAAGGCGGGCTTGCCCAGGTCTCGGCTTGCAACACACACCGTCAGCTATTTGGAGGTAGTCTGTACTGCTGTGTGTTGTTGCAGGATGTCAACAAGAACGGATCCACACATGATGGGGGAATATGGACAATGTCCAAGAGTCAGCAGGTTTTTCATGCCACCTTCGTGTGAAGGATAGTCTCCAGCGCTAATGTTAGTTGGTTTTGTGCACGAGCCCAAGCCGAGGTTTCAGAGAGGGCGATGTATGACTTGAACCAGTTTGCAGACGATGCATCATCCCAATATGTGCTTGTAGGCACAAGAAAAGGCCCAAGCACACAGCAAAGCGGAAGGGTTCGGCGAGCAGAAGAGAGCCTCCGAGAAGGCCGAAACAGCCAACGCCGGGAAGCAAATTTGTTTGTCTGTTTGGAAACTTGTTGTGCATCGACAGAACAAGCAGTGATAGAATGGTGGCACCATTGTATTGTGGCCTAGATAAAATGAGGTTTGCCATAAGCAAACCCAAGTTTGGTCTGTGCAAGATTGAGTGTATATGTGTCTGCACTGATTGTCCGCTCAGTTGTCTTTTATATTTTGTATGTCGATGGGGAATGCTTTCCAATTGCCCCGTGGGCTGGTGCCTCGACAGGGCGAGCCCGGAGGAGCGCGTGTTGGGGGGAAACCGGCCAGCGGGTCAAAAGCCGGGCAATCGATTGCGCTGAGTGAAGCCCTACGCCGAGGCAAGAGGGGGACGGGGATTGCCGGGACGCGGCATCCAGACGCCGGATCCCTTGAACCTTGGGCGACCCCCCCTGGTGTCCAAAACAAACACAACGGTCAATCTTTGGCCGAACCAGGGGGGTTAGCTCAGGGGGACGGGGTGATGGTTCTGCCACGAGCGGATCGGCCACGCGCCCCGCCCCCCCCCCACGTTTGGTTACAAGGCCCGCGGGGTTGGGTGCAGGTTCCCTGCGAAGGAGCACGCCAGCTGCGCTGTGCAGTTGTCAGGCTGTGGGGCTGTTTTTGGATGTTGTGCGGGGGGCGTGCCCTCGGGGATGACATGAAGGTGCCCCAGAACAAGAACAAGCAAGAACAGAACAAGCAGTGATAGAATGGTGGCACCATTGTATTGTGGCCTAGATAAAGTGATTCTCTTCCCTGTGCTACATCCGAACATGTATTTGCAGGCAGAGGAACAGACCGAAGCAGAGAGGAAAGCGGAAGAGGTGGATGAGCAGAAGAGCGCCGCCCATTCACAGGAAGCCGAAGGAGCCACCGCTAGGAAGCAGGTTCTATTGTTCGTATGGTCAATTTTTGTGCAGCGATGGAATCAACGATGATTGAATGATGGCACCATTGTACTTTGGCATCGTGAAAGTCATTTTCCTGCATGTGATTGATCCCAACATCTGTTTGCAGGCAGAGGAAAAGGCCCAAGCAAAGAGGAAAGAGCAGACGAGAGCAGCTGAGGAAGCCGAAACAGCCAACGCTGGGAAGCAGGTTCTTTTGTCTATTTCAAAACTTGTTGTGCATCGATGGAACCAGCAATGATAGAATGGTGGCAACAGGCCGTGATAAAGTCATTTTCTTGCATGTGCTTCATCCGAACATGTGCTTGTAGGCAGAGGAACAAGCCCAAGCACAGAGGAAAGCGGATGAGCTCGACGAGCAAAACAGAGCAGCCGAGGAAGCAGCCAGCTAAAGAAGGTCCCTACCAGGACCGGCCCCCGCTGTGCCCCTTCCGCCTGTAATCCCCGCTGACTTGCTCCGGATCAATGCTTGCATTTATCAAAATCCAGGGTCCAAAACCGAAAATATAGAAAATAGAAAATACAATCCTCCTTCAACCCTGAATGGCAACCAGATCCCACAAGTATGGCAATAACCCAATTCACAATCCAAATCAGGCTGCGGGCTTTCGTTCAGCACACCAGTATTCCCACGGTGGCGGGCATGTACAATAATTGCACCAAGGAAGAAAGCCCTGAAATTGGCATATGAACACAAATAAAGCAAAGTTGGGGAAAGAGGTAAACATACACATTCACAGCCATAAACCCCTCATTCCCTGGACTCAAGACCTTCCATTGACTCACCAACATATTGCCCTGAACCAGGTCAAATGAGATGGCTGAATACCATATGTCAAAAGTCACTACATAAACCCCAAAAATGTGTTCACTCCCAAGCCTCTAAATCCTAGCCCAATAGGTAAGGTGGCGTGTCATGGCCTAGAGTGGCACTCAGGACCATGCCCTACCCTGACATAACCTTAGTTGGACTTGGAGTCGAATGGGCCTAGAGAAATGACCTATGAATTTGAACTCATAACATGTCAAAAAACTGCCAATTCATACCATATTGGCCTTATATCAAAAATATGCTCAAAATTGAAGTTACTAATTATCCGAAGGCTCCAAGCATGCATGGAGTCGAATTCCACCATTCATGGAGGATAGAGACCAAAGGCCAATGCCCATGTACATCCCCATTTTACCCTCGAAACCCTTTCGGATATGGGCGCCACGCACTGCCCAAGTCAGCCCATGATCTTGAGACCAATTCTTGAAATCCGTCGTGCGCCAAGCCAAATGGAGTACGCGATCCGGCATATGGTGGTGTTCAACTCCAAAGCATATGCCAACATATGAACAACATACCATGGTTCGACTCTCGGTAGGCCTCTTGCTGTTAGCTGACCAGGTGAGTACACAAAACGCAAAAATGAGCAAAAATTGAGGTCAAAAACATGAAAATATGACCAAATACAAAGTTGTCATGATAATATATCTCTATGCTCACCCATGATATCCGCTCATGGTTCAATACACAAATGATTAGAACCATTTGCGAACAATTCCCCCACTTGGATCCCCAATCGGGCGCATGGAGATACCTTCGCCGCTAATATCTACATGCCCCATGAAAATGGGAGTGCACCCATGGATCTCTTTGTTAAACATACCATGAGCAATACATACGCGGTAGACTTGGTCTAGCGCTTTGAATTCCACAATTAGGACATGGGCAAGGCCCTTGTCACGTATGACTCCCCATCTCTTCGGCCACACGAAGATATATAACATGTGCGTGAGCATATCAAACATATACCATGCATATAACAAATACCCTCAAAATGTGGCTCCCACCATGATATGCCATGTCCCTCCATTGACATAACTTCACGTTAAAAATGCGTAGGAACCCAAGGAAAGTTGCTATGCAACCCCAACACTAATGCGGCACACTCGAAAGTCGCATTAAAATATTCGGTTGCACGTTCCAAAAGTTATATATCACTTTATACCCTCTTGACCCTTTTCCCTTGCTACACCGGGCATGTGTGCGCACCAAAGGCGTTTGATGCTTCCTAAATTAAGTTGAGACAAAGGCTCTTGCAACGCAACTTTCCCTATTCTCTTTCCTCACACTCGCTCGTAGATATGGCCCTTCAAAGTGGTCCCACGATTCAATTTTGTTTCCCTTATATCTCCGAGTCAAATGGGTGGCAAGTATAAGGGAAACCTGATTCGGGCATAGGGAAAGGCGTACGACCATTCGAAGAAGTCCACATCAAGTGCGGCGATGTCGAAGTCGAAAATCCGATTTCGACATCACGAAAAATTCGGATTAAAATTTCGAGTGCTTATTTAGAAAATTGCGGAAGCAACGAACCCTTTACAGATGAAATCTGACCCTTCAGAAACGTTTCCGCCAAAATATCTGGAAATAACAGTTAACCAATCGGTTAGCGCAAAATCGCGAGCCAACTAACAGTCGCCGATACATTGACTATCAGAACGAAAGGCTGAAAAATTACGGAAACATTATGATAATAAAACCCTGTTGATTCCTGATATTCCGATATATGAATCTCCGCTGGCGGTGCCTCGGTTCTGAATATGGCCGCTCAGAGCCGGAATGGCCAAACCTATCACACTATCACATCGGGTTAGATCAGGTGGATAGGAGAGTATGATATCAGCCAATGGCGGCTTGCCGGCACATAGATACACACCCCAAGTGACCCCAAGATGGCCACGGGGGTCCGAACCGGCTTCACCCCCCTTCGCAGAGCGTTGTATCCGCTCGGAAACCAATGAAGAGAGGACGGGAGGACCCCAATGGGCTCCAAACCCCCCCCTCCATGTCCCAAGGACACATGAAGGCCCCACACACGTCGTAGGCGTCCCCCATGCCCCAAGGGAGGGGTGAGGACACTGATAATCAGCGCCCTACGCCATATCCGGTCTCCTCTTGATCTACAACATGGACCAAGGGGATCAAAGATAGAAAAACGTCGTCGGTCGACCTAAATAAGTATACCACAATGCAATATATATGTGGAGATCGAGTGAAGGGGGTATATGGCCGATCAAGGCCGAAAAATCCCCGGATGAACGCCCTCACTTGTCTCCCCATTCACAGAAACAAACAAAATGCCAAGGGGGGATCCATTACGGTGCTACAGCAGCAACCAAATGGACCAATACGTCCTTGACATGCAAAGAAATACCCTTTTTCTTTAGGTAATCCATCCAGACCGTGGTATACCTCGGCACGAAACTGCTCGGAGGTTCCCACGAGTCCCTGGACGCGGCGAATCCCTTCCATCGGACTTTATAAAGCCTTCCCCCAGGCGTCCCCGGCGCCCGGCTTGTCCGCCAGGATCTTCTCCGCGGTGAAATCGTCGTCCTCACCCTCGTCGTCCGAGTCCACATCGCCGGCCGTGAACTCGAAGGTGACGGGACGTCCGCTGGGGTCTGGTGCTCGGGGACAAAGCTGGGTATGGTCGCGGTCCAGGATCTTGTTATCCCCCACACGAACCGCATACACATCCTGTCCGACCTTCCGCACGATTACCCCCGGCACATACCAAGATGCCTGCCGATGCCTGGACAGGACATCCTTGTGGTGCCGCTTCACCCACACAGTGTCTTGGAGAGCATACTTTTGGACTCTTCCTTGCTTGAAGTACTTGGCCCTCTTGTCATGCTCGTCCTGAAGTGCCTTGCACACTTTGGCCGCCGTGTCGTCCGCCTCAGACATCATAGCGTTCGCATCCCGGGCCACTTTGCCATGGTTCATCCACGGGAGAGTGCGTGACACTCTATCCCGTAGGAACAGGATGCGATGGGGTGACAGTCCAGTGGGTCCCAGAAGGTCGTGATACGCCTGGAGCACTCTCCACAGCGAGTTATACCAGTTCCGGCCCGGTTCGTCAATGTGTAGCTGGCGGAACTTCTCGAACATCTGCCGCCCGGCCACCTCAGCACGGCCATTCGACCGGCTGTGGTACGCCACGGTCTTGGCATGCCGAATCCCCATGTGCTTGCACATCGTCTTGAACCACGTCCCCACGAATTGACTGCCCCGATCGCTGCAGATGACAGCTGGGACATCGAAAATCGTCAGCCAATGCCTGATCATGGCATTAGCGACGGTCTTGGCCTGCAGCCCCACTCCATGCTTGTCCTTCTTGTCCTTCTTCTTGGACTTCTTGCCCGGGACTGCCACGATATACCCGCTGTGCCTGTCCACCGCCAGGATGACACAGTCATAGGTCTCTCCGTCCACGGTGACCTCAGGCATGGCGAATACATCCATGGCCACGGACCGCATAGGGGCCTCCGGTATAGCCGTATACACCGGGTTGCCCGCTGTGGAGTGGTTAGGGCTCTTCGTGGCCCGACACACGGCACAGTCGCTGCAGTACCTATCCAGGATGGCGTAGTACCCCGGAGGGAACTTGAAACGCCACTCCAGGTCCTGCTGCATCTTGTCTCGGCCAGGGTGCATGAGCTGGGCGTTGTGCCAATGGTCAATGAGCTCCTCCACTCGGTTCTCGGGCACCAGCAGCTTGTCCTTGAGGAACAACTTGTCGCCATCCTCGGTCAAGCCCTCGGGTCATTCGTCGTCCGACGGGGCGCTCACGGCATTCCAGTACTTGCTCCAGTGCTCGGATGCCGCGTAGTCATCCGACCAGTCCTCTGTGAGCACCGACCTGACTAGCTCTACAGGGGCCACCATCCATTGCTCGAGGGTTTCCTCTCGAATAGCTTGGACGCGGGCGCCCCGGAACTTGGCCAGGTCCGTACGGTTTGCCATCACCACGAAGCACTTGACCCTCTCTTGCTCCATGACCTTCTCCATCTCGATGATGCGCTTGGCCTCCTCGGTCTCCTCGGCGTCGCCATGGCTGGATATGTCCATCCACGCCTTGCCCGCGGGGTAGGCCCAGCGACTGAGGCAATCTGCCACAGTGTTGTCCTTCCCCGGGATATACACGACGCTGAGGTCGAACTTGGCGAACGTCTCGTGCCATCGGGCCCTCCTAGCCGCTGGTCCTGAGGGGGTGTCGACATGCTCCTTGTGCCAGCTCTGTAGGGACTGGTGGTCCGTGCAAACCACCACCGGTTGCAGTCCGATGTGGCCAGACCACTTCCTGAGCGCACATACAATGGCGTATGTCTCCTTCTCCCTCGCGGTCCATGTTCGGCGTTGGCCCTCGGCCAGGATCCTGCTCCAAAACGCCACGGGAACATGAGTCCCGTCGTCCCGGACTTGCTCGAGGACTGCCCCCACGGCATAGTCCGAGGCGTCTGTCCGTAGCACGAATCCCTTGTCCGGGTCCACCAGGAACAACCCCAACTGCCCCAGGAGTCGCTCCTTCAGGCGGTTGAACGCATCCACAGCCTCAGGGGTCCAGGCAAGCTTCTTCTTGCTCCCCTTCCGGCCATCGAACTTGCCTACTTGCAGCATCTTGTGCAGCGGCCCCGACAGTTCTGCATACATCCGGACATAGCCCGAATAGTAGTTGCAGAACCCCATGAAGGACCTGAGTTCGCTGATGGTCTGGGGCTTCTCCCAGTGGTGCAGGGACGCCAGCTTCCCAGGCATGGGACGGCGTTGCCCGTGACCAACCACGTGACCCGCGAACTCCACTTCCTTCACGAATAGTGAGGCTTTGGTGGGCTTGCACACCATGTTGTGTTTGTCCAACTCGCTGAGCACTCGGCGCAGATCCTTCTCATGCGCGTCGATGAGCTCGTCCTCAGTCATGTTCTCCGTGCCGGACCCGATGATGATGTCATCCACGAAGGGATCGGCACAGTCCCGGACAGGACCGAGTAGGTCCTCCATCATGCGCTGGAAAACGGCGTTGCCATTCTTGGCACCCATAGGCACCACTTTCCACTGCATGGGCCCAAGCGGCGTCGACATCGCTGTGCAGGGCCTGGAGTCCGGGTGTAGCGGCATCTGGTGGTAACCGTGTTTCAGGTCCAACACCGTGAAGATCCGCTTTTTCTGTTGCTTTTGGAGGATGGAGTCGATCAGGGGGAGCGAGTACGAGTCGTGCTCGGTCTGCTCGTTCAAACCTCTGTAATCAACCACCAACCTCCACTCGCCCTTCTCCTTCTTGGGCACGATGAAGGCTGGGCTGGCCCACTCACTGTCGGAGGGTTCGATCCATCCCCGCTCAATGAACTCGGCCAACAACTTCTTCATGGCCTCGGCCCGATCGCCCTGAAGTTGGTACTCCGGATGACGATAGATCTTCGGGTTCGGCTTCAGCTTGATCTTTGCTGTACCAAACCTCCCACGATCTGGAGGGTTCTTGTTGGCGACGCCACTGAATAGCCGCGGATAGGCCTTGATCAGCCCCTCCTTCAGCTCGGCGACCTTTGGATTCTCCTGGGCCTCTTCAGCCGCTTGCTTCGGTATCGATACAACCGACCGCACTGCGGTATAGGCCTCTTCTGGGTCCGAGTCCGACTTCTCCTCGTCCGATATGCCGTCTTCATCGTCGTGGGTCTCGACTCCCACCGATACTCTTCGAAAATTTGCGGCCTCGGGCTGGTGCTCGTCGCTACCGGTTCCCACTCTTGGAAAACCCCACGTTGGTGGGTCCGACCCAACCGGACCGTCGTATTGGTCCGCGATGTGGTCCATGACCCTCGCCACGAACTCATCCTTCTCGTATTTGCCGGTGACCAACATCTTGTCATCCCACCAATGCGGAGATGTGACCATGGCCCGCCTCTTCTTGGCTGCCACACGGTCGTGCATCCCCATTCGCATGTAGTTGACGACGTCGTCGATCTCGGCGTGGGACAGGACGTCAATGCCATCAATTGGCTGATCCGTCCCCTCCTTGGGCTCAAACATGACCTTCATGGGCACCGCCTCCACCCTACGGATGAATGCTTCATCACCTGTGGGCTGGGCTTGCGCCCCATCCACCAGGAAAGCTTTGGTACCCCACGCTTGACCCGGGGAGGGCATTGATACACCCTTGGCGTCGATGAACAACTCCTCCTCTGGCCCGAATGACATCTTGTTCAGGGTGATGGAGTCCAGCGTCGACTTGAGACCCTCCAGCGGACATGGGGTGGATCCTATGCCGGTTATGACCAGGATCCCCTTCGCCCTATCCGCGATGATCTTCTCCACCGTACGTCTGGTAGTGTCCAGGGAACCATGCCAATACATGGGTCCCCACTCCTTCAAACCCCAATGCCTGTGCCAGGCTGAGTCTCCTCGATGCCAATGCCTCCTACACTTCCGCAGAAGTGGGGCATCCCGGGAAGCGAAGACGTCTGTCTCGGGCGCTTCGGCTCCCAGCGTCTGGATGATCCTGTCGTACACCTGCGGCGCCATTCCATACTCCGTGAGCTGAACTCCGCGGTCTCCTCTGGACTTGGCACCCACAGCTTGCACCGCTCGAACGATCCGATCCTCTTCCTCAGAATTCCATTGGGATGATCCGCATGCATAATCCGTGGACAGCCATGTGAGGCACTCATCATCCTCCCGGACCAGCGTTGCGCGATGGGGAAGGGCTCCAATGGCGTTGGCCACCATGAAGTCGTACCGCATGATCATATCCCAATCAGTAATGTCGGCCACATAGAAGTTCCCGGATAGAGTGCTTCTCTTCGCCTGATCAGGGCGGTTCAAGCGCTCATGCTCCCAGAATTCCATACTGATAGTGGCCTCATGGGTGCCACCACCCATGATCTCTCCGTTGGCGACCTTCAGGCGGACCGGTCTCCGGCTGGGCTGCAGGAAATCCTCCTTGAACAACCCTCTCCGGACCAGGCTCACCTGGGCACCCGTATCCACCAACACATCCACCACCTTCTCCTCTCGTCCGCACCGTACTCGCACTTTCAAGTGCAACTGCCGCTCGTCGCCATGAGGTGTATGGACGACTCTCACGGCATGCAACTCTAGCACGTCTGGGTGCATCAGGACTTCAAGGGTATGGTCACGGATGGTGTAGATCTTGGGTTGGTCCTGCCCGTCCACGGGGCTCTCCGTGGTCGCTCCTTCCTTCTTGCCATGTCCCGTTCCCACATGTACTTCCCTTGGCAGGGCGCTCCAGGGGTTGGGAGTGGCGAAACTCGGTGGTTTTGGCTCTTCCGGAGCCTTCTTCGGCACCCGATGTGCCTTCGCCTTCTCAGGGATTCCACTGATTTTCGGAGGAGAGACCTCCGAGGTCCCACTCCCGTGGGGGCTCCTCTAGACTTGGCTTCCCGCAGCCCCTTCCGGCTGCGATCCGCCAGGACTTTGTTCACCACTTTGCTGGGCTTTGAGCTCCGCCAACGTCCTCAACATGTCCTCAGCAACCTCCTCGATCGACCTCACTCGTCGGTCTTGGCCAGGTCCACCACCATAGCCTCTTCCTCCGCCTTTTCCTTGGCCTTTGCCTCGGCCTTTTCCCCCGTCTCCGCCCTTCGCCTTCCAGTTGGAAATCCGCTGCTCCTTGGGCTTCTTCTCGGGGTGAGCGGCGAAGTAGGCCCTCTTGTCCGCCTCATACACCTTGCACTGACGGTGGTCGTGTGCATGGTTGTGTCCCTTGCCATAACAGACCCAGCACCCATCGTGCTGAGACCTGTACTCTCGGAACGAGAGCGGTGGGTTCCCGATCCTCCTTGGTCCTTCTCTGTTCTTCCTGGGTCCCACCTGGCTCCATCTGGACCGATCCTGCCCATGGTTCTTCACGTTGTGCGCCACGAACGCGAAGAAATGGGCCTCCTCGTGATCCTCCCGGGACCAGTGGTCTTGGCCACTTCCACTTCCATCCTCCGCGGAGTTGGCCGTGTCCTCCTGGATCTCCCGATGATGGCGGTCGTCTCGGTGTCCTCGTTGTCCATGACCAAGCCGATCCTGCACGTGGGCCTCGTTCTTCGCATTGAGCTTCAACTCCACCGTGATGTACTTCACGATCTCGTCCAGGCTCATGCGAGCGAAGATGACTTGCATCTTCAGCGGCTCCCCGCGCCTCCACTCCACGTTGTTGAGGCGCAGCAACCTTTGCCCCATGGAGTCCCCGAATACCTCCACGTACACGGCGTTCTTCAGGCCCAACATCCGGTCGGGTTCGCCCAGGTTCCTCCTGAAGAACTCCATGATACCCGCATGGGTATCCTCCGCCGCCATAATCCTCACCGCCACCCGTCGCTTGGCGCGCTTCTCCTCCTCGTCCTCCACTCTCCTCTTCCAGCTGCCGGGGAGGACGTCCTTCAGCAAGTGGCGGATTTCACTGGCCTCGTTCCAGTCTTCCACCAACTTGAGGCATCTGCGGTACTTCCGCAGATACCTGTTCCACCCCCGGACCCGCAATTCACCGCGGTCCAGCGGCAGTGGAATGGACCACAGGTCCTCCAGCTTCTGGTTAGGAGCGTCCACCCGCTCCTCATCCTCCAACCACTGGAGGCAGGCCTGCTCCGTGCGGATCAATCCTTCCCGGATCTGATCCCGCAGCTCCTCCTTGAGGTCCTGCGCCAGCCGGTGTGGGAATGTCCGGCATACCCACTTGTCCCGCGGCGCTCCCCGCATCTCGCCGACGACCTCCTCGGCGAAGTCCTCCCAGTCCAGGATGAAGTCATCCAGGTTGGACGGGTTCCCGTCATAATAGGGGATTTTGATTCCCCTGAGGTCGTCGATCCTGATGGCGTCTCCGACGTCTCCAGCCACCACTCCACCGAGACGGATACCACCTGTGGCCGGGGGGTTCGAGTACACTCCCCGTACATCCCTCTCCTCCATGGAGTGCGGTCCAGTTGGGCCTGAGCCCATGGGGTTTGGAATGCGGGAAGGACTTCTTCCATCGGCCGTCCATATCCCCGTATTGGGGTCCTTCGCCCACAGATTTCCGCTTGGATGCCCTCGACCATGTCCGTCGGCCCTTCCCATGGTTTGCCCCTGCGTGGTCTGGTTCTGGATCTCCTCTTCCGCATAAACTGCATAGGTAGTCGTGGATGGCGGTAGATCCTGGGCGGCGTGGGACATCTGCACTGTCAGGCTCCTCGGGTCCGTGGCTACGTGCCCTTCCCGCATGGACCCAGCCGGTGCCGTGTGTTCCCCGAGCATTGTTGACTCGCTGAACAGGGGAACATACGGCAGCGCACCCGGGTCAACACGCGGAGGCGCGTATGGTGCCTCTGCAGGGCCGCCCATGGGTTTCTCCATGGCGCTCCTGAGGGTCTTAACCCGCTCCACCAGCTCTACCGCGGCCGGCTTTGCCGGGAGCTCCGGACCCGAGGCGAGGGGCTGTCGCTCCTCTAACCTTCTCAGTCGTCCCGACATGTCCTCCACTAAGTGGAGAAGGCTGTCCACCACTTGCTGCTGCTTCTGCAGGGCCAGCTCCAGACTCTCCCGGTACCGGGCCTGATCCGCTCGCAGCTCCTCCATGTGGTTTTCCGCGGCCGACTGGTCGTCCAGGATCCCCGCGACGTCCTCCTCTAGAGCGTCCTTGGCGTTGTCCAGGCGGTCAAGATGATTCACGATGGCGTCCATCCCCATCTTCGGGTACTTGCCCATGAGGAAGGACACGTGCTCGCAGTGGCACGTAGCGTGCTTTCCGCCGGATTCAGCGCATCCCGCGGTTCCCGGCACCTCAGACTCATCGCCCATAGGCGTATAGCCTATGGCGTATGTCTCTGGGCCCGTGTGCCGGGGCACAGGTGCCGTCCGGGCCCTGGCCGGCCTCTCCAAACCCTCGGCGTCGTGCTGCAGGGCGGGCTCAGGGGCCGTATGCGCCCTGGCGATCGGCGCGGACATCTCCGGCTCCGAAGGTGGCTCGTGGGCTGTCCGATAGCCCTCGGAGTGCCCCTCGGATTCCCACAGCCTGACCGGGCTGGGGTCCGTGTCCATAGCCCCGGCGTCCCTTGCCGCGGACTTGGGTGACCCGCGCTTCCGGTAGCGCCGGGCCCGTCCTCCACTGCTGCCTGAATGGCAGGCCTCATCAGAGTCCTCCGCGGCGGAGCGGAGGTTGCAAGCCTTTCGGCAGCGACGCTCACACATGGAGACCAGGTCCTCCATGTCATGTCCTCCTCTTCCCGAGTGTCGTTCTTCTCTTCGGGCTTCAACTTCCGGAGTTCGCCATGCTCTTGAACGTCTCCGCTCTTCTTTGGCTCCAATCTCCGGCGTGGTCTCCACCGAGTCCACAATACGCACCCGGGGCGTACTTGGGCAGGGCTCATAAGGGCCCAAGTCCCCGGGTCGGCGGTTGGTAGGGGCAGCAGGTAAGCCTCTGCTACCATAAAGAAGGTCCCTACCAGGACCGGCCCCCGCTGTGCCCCTTCCGCCTGTAATCCCCGCTGACTTGCTCCGGATCAATGCTTGCATTTATCAAAATCCAGGGTCCAAAACCAAAAATATAGAAAATAGAAAATACAATCCTCCTTCAACCCTGAATGGCAACCAGATCCCACAAGTATGGCAATAACCCAATTCACAATCCAAATCAGGCTGCGGGCTTTCGTTCAGCACACCAGTATTCCCACGGTGGCGGGCATGTACAAGAATTGCACCAAGGAAGAAAGCCCTGAAATTGGCATATGAACACAAATAAAGCAAAGTTGGGGAAAGAGGTAAACATACATATTCACAGCCATAAACCCCTCATTCCCTGGACTCAAGACCTTCCCTTGACTCACCAACATATTGCCCTGAACCAGGTCAAATGAGATGGCTGAATACCATATGTCAAAAGTCACTACATAAACCCCAAAAATGTGTTCACTCCCAAGCCTCTAAATCCTAGCCCAATGGGTGAGGTGGCGTGTCATGGCCTAGGTTGGCACTCAGGACCATGCCCTACCCTGACATAACCTTAGTTGGACTTGGAGTTGAATGGGCTTAGAGAAATGACCTATGAGTTTGAACTCATAACATGTCAAAAAACTGCCAATTCATACCATATTGGCCATATATCAAAAATATGCTCAAAATTGAAGTTACCAATTATCCGAAGGCTCCAAGCATGCATGGAGTCGAAGTCTACCATTCATGAAAGATAGAGACCAAAGGCCAATGCCCATGTACATCCCCATTTTACCCTCGAAACCCTTTCGGATATGGGCGCCACGCACTGCCCAAGTCAGCCCATGATCTTGAGACCAATTCTTGAAATCCGTCGTGCGCCAAGCCAAATGGAGTACGCGATCCGGCATATGGTGGTGTTCAACTCCAAAGCATATGCCAACATATGAACAACATACCATGGTTCGACTCTCCATAGGCCTCTTGCTGTTAGCTGACCAGGTGAGTACACAAAACGCAAAAATGAGCAAAAATTGAGGTCAAAAACATGAAAATATGACCAAATACAAAGTTGTCATGATAATATATCTCTATGCTCACCCATGATATCCGCTCATGGTTCAATACACAAATGATTGGAACCATTTGCGAACAATTCCCCCACTTGGATCCCCAATCAGGCGCATGGAGATACCTTCGCCGCTAATATCTACATGCCCCATGAAAATGGGAGTGCACCCATGGATCTCTTTGTTAAACATACCATGAGCAATACATACGCGGTAGACTTGGTCTAGCGCTTTGAATTCCACAATTGGGACATGGGCAAAGCCCTTGTCACGTATGGCTCCCCATCTCTTCGGCCACACGAAGATATATAACATGTGCGTGAGCATATCAAACATATACCATGCATATAACAAATACCCTCAAAATGTGGCTCCCACCATGATATGCCATGTCCCTCCATTGACATAACTTCACGTTAAAAATGCGTAGGAACCCAACGAAAAGTTGCTATGCAACCCCAACACTCATGCGGCACACTCGAAAGTCGCATTAAAATATTCGGTTGCACGGTCCAAGAGTTATATATCACTTTATACCCTCTTGACCCTTTTCCCTTGCTACACCGGGCATGTGTGCGCACCAAAGGCGTTTGATGCTTCCTAAATTAAGTTGAGACAATGGCTTTTGCAACGCAACTTTCCCTATTCTCTTTCCTCACACTCGCTCGTAGATATGGCCCTTCAAAGTGGTCCCACGATTCAATTTTGTTTCCCTTATATCTCCGAGTCAAATGGGTGGCAAGTATAAGGGAAACCTGATTCGGGCATAGGGAAAGGCGTACGACCATTCGAAGAAGTCCACATCAAGTGCGGCGATGTCGAAGTCGAAAATCCGATTTCGACATCACGAAAAATTCGGATTAAAATTTCGAGTGCTTATTTAGAAAATTGCGGAAGCAACGAACCCTTTACAGATGAAATCTGACCCTTCAGAAACGTTTCCGCCAAAATATCTGGAAATAACAGTTAACCAATCGGTTAGCGCAAAATCGCGAGCCAACTGACAGTCGCCGATACATTGACTATCAGAACGAAAGGCTGAAAAATTACGGAAACATTATGATAATAAAACCCTGTTGATTCCTGATATTCCGATATATAAATCTCCGCTGGCGGTGCCTCGGTTCTGAATATGGCCGCTCAGAGCCGGAATGGCCAAACCTATCACACTATCACATCGGGTTAGATCAGGTGGATGGGAGAGTATGATATCAGCCAATGGCGGCTTGCCGGCACATAGATACACACCCCAAGTGACCCCAAGATGGCCACGGGGGTCCGAACCGGCTTCACAGCGCCAGGAGGCAAGATCCCTTTTCCGTATGAAAAGTTCTTGTGCAGTAATGGAACCTGCAATGATTGTGCAGCGAGGCACCATTGCATTGGTGTCGTGAAAATCATTTTCTAGCATGTTCTTCATCCCAACATCTATATGCACACGGATCCAACGGCCCTAGCACAAAGGAAAGAGCAGAAGAGACCGGCTGAGGAAGCCAAAACAGCCAACGCCGAGAAGCAGGTTCGTTTGTCTGTTTGGATCATTTTTGTGCATTGATGGAACCGCCATGATGGAATGAGAGAATGATGGCACCACTGTCGTTAAAGTCATTTTCCTGCATTTACTTCATCCGAACATCTGCTTACAGGCAGATGAAAAGGCCCAAGCACAGAGAAGAGCAGATGATCCTAAGGATGTGGATCCTAAGGATACGGAGTCGGAAGCACACGGTCCGGAGGAGGAAACTCTCAGCAAGAACGCCGAAGCAGCCGAGAAAGCCAAAGCCGCCAAGAAGGCCGACGCAGCCGAGAAAGCTGAAGCAGCCGATGGTAGGAAGCAGGTTCTATTTTTCGGAGGGAAAATTCTTGTGTATCGATGGAACCAACGATGATAGAATGATGGCACCATTGTGTTTTGGTGCCGTGAAAGTCATTTTCTTGCATGTGCTTCATGCCAACATCTGTTTGCAGGCAGAGGAAAACACCCAACCACAAAGGAAAGTCGATGAGCGCGAGGAGCAGAAGAGAGCGGCTGAGGAAGCTGAAACAGCCAATACCAGGATGCAGGTTCGTTTGTCTGTTTGGAACATTCTTGTGCATTGATGGAACCACCATGATGCAATGATAGAATGATGGCACCACTGTCGTTACATTCATTTTCCTGCATGTGATTCATCCCAACATCTGCTTACAGGCGGAGGAAAAGGTCCAAGCACAGAGGAAAGAGCAGACAAGAGCGGCTGAGGAAGCCGAAACAGGCAACACTGGGAAGCAGGTTCTTTTGTCTATTTGACAACGTGTTGTGCATCGATGGAACCAGCAATGATAGAATGGTGGCAACAGGCCGTGATAAAGTCATTTTCTTGCATGTGCCTCATCCCAACATGTGCTTGTAGGCAGAGGAACAAGCCCAAGCACAGAGGAAAGCGGATGAGCTCGACGAGCAAAACAGAGCGGCCGAGGAAGCAGCCAGCGCCAGGAGGCAAGATCTTTTTTGCGTATGAAAAGTTCTTGTGCAGTAATGGAACCTACAATGATTGTGCAGCGAGGCACCATTGCATTGGTGTCATGAAAATCATTTTCTAGCATGTTCTCCATCCCAACATCCATTTGCAGACGGATGAAACGGCCCTAGCACAAAGAAAAGAGCAGAAGAGACCGGCTGAGGAGGCCGAAACAGCCAACGCTGAGAAGCAGATCGCTTGTCTGTTTGGATCATTGTTGTGCATTGATGGAACCACCATGATGCAATGATAGAATGATGGCACCACTGTCGTTAGAGTCATTTTCCTGCATTTACTTCATCCGAACATCTGCTTACAGGCAGATGAAAAGGACCAAGCACAGAGAAGAGCAGATGATCCTAAGGATGTGGATCGTAAGGATGTGGATCTTAAGGATGTGGATCCTAAGGATGTGGAGTCGGAAGCACACGGCCCGGAGAAGGAAAGTCTCAGGGGTTCCGCCCTAATGGACGCGAGAACTGGTCAGTGGGTGGGACCGTTGGAACAGGTGTGCGCTGAGTGTCGGGATACGCTCCTGTGCACCGATTGAACCAGCAATGATGGAATGATCGCCCCATTGTCTTCTTGCGTGGTGAAAGTCGTCTTCTTGCATGTGCTTCATCCCAAAATTTGCTTGCAGAGAGAGGAACAGGTCCGAGCACAGAGGAGAACAGAGGAGCTCGACAAGCAGAATAGAGCGGCTGAGGAAGCCAAAACAACCAATGCCGAGAAGCAGGTTTTGCTTGTCTGTTTGCATCATTCTTGTGCATTGATGGAACCACCATGATGCAATGATAGAATGATGGCACCACTGTCGTTAAAGTCAGTTTCCTGCATTTACTTCATCCGAACATCTGCTTACAGGCAGATGAAAAGGCCCAAGCACAGAGAAGAGCAGATGATCCTAAGGATTCGGATCCTAAGGATGTGGAGTCGGAAGCACGTGGCCCCGAGAAGGAAAGTCTCAGCGGTACCGCCCTAATGGACGCGAGAACTGGTCAGTGGGTGAGATTGTTGGAACAGGTGTGCGCTGAGCGTCGGGATACGCTCTTTTGCACCGATTGAACCAGCGATGATGGAATGATGGCCCCATTGTCTTCTGGCGTGGTGAACGTGGTTTTCTTGCATGTGCTTCAGCCGGAAATTTTCTTGCAGAGAGAGGAACAGGTCCGAGCACTGAGGAGAGCAGAAGAGCTCGACAAGCAGAAGAGAGCGGCTGAGGAAGCCGAAACAACCAATGCCGAGAAGAAGGTTCGTTTGTCTGTTTGCATCATTCTTGTGCATTGATGGAACCACCATGATGCAATAATAGAATGATGGCACCACTGTCGTTAAAGTCAGTTTCCTGCATTTACTTCATCTGAACATCTGCTTACAGGCAGATGAAAAGGCCCAAGCACAGAGAAGAGCACATGATCCTAAGGATGTGGATCTTAAGGATCTGGAGTCGGAAGCACACGGCCGTGAGAAGGAAAGTCTCAGCGAGAACGCCGAAGCAGCAGAGGACAGTCAATGGGTGAGATCTTTGAAAGAGGTGTGTGTTGAGTGCTCCGATGCGATGTTATGCTGCTTTGCTTCGGCCATCTAGGGGTTAGCCAACCATCCAAGCACACTCTTGACGTCTCTGGTTTTTGAGGCCTCGCCACTGTTCCTGCTTCCTCGATGAGGGATAAAAGACTGCCTGTCCACCCCATGGCCAGCGGTTGTCAGCAGTGAGAGAAAAATCTGCTCGTACCCGACCACAGCAATGCCCGCACATGGAATTCATGTACCCATGCTTTCTCATAGGGGAGGCATCCATTGCAGCGTCTGTACGAAAAGTGGCTGAAAGATTTCCAAACTGAGCATGCTCTGAGTACACTTTGCGATGGGATTGTAGTCATGAAATCCGACATACCAGGAGCGGGCTATGGGCTGTTTCCAACCTCTGATTATCCTGAGAAGCATCTTTTGACCCTGATGTATGGAACGTTGAAGACCTTTGCAGAGGCATGGAAGGAGTCTGATGCTACGTTCGACTATACCCTTGTCCCGCGGGCTCTTGTCCTGGAAGGAATTCGTAAGCCCATTCCAGGCTATGGAGGGGCCAGCTTTGCACACCATGGTGGAAAATTTGCGAACGCTAGTCTCCAGCGCATCCAGTTGCTCGGGGGTCTTCGGCACCTTTCGGGTTTGGTAACTACAAAGGCAATCATAAAGGGGTCGGAGTTCCTGGTAAATTATGGACCAGGGTACCAACGTAAACATCCATATGTACGGGACTCCCAAAATGATCCGAACGCTCATTGGTCCGTTTGAGATGAGACAACCATGCACTTGGCACAGGTAATTTGTGCCTCTTGCTTTCGGGTGCAGTTGGGATACAAACTCTTAGGTGGAGATTGCCCCAGCTTATGCACGCAAGAGCCGTCTGTTCACGGGGGGCTCGCCGGCAGGGGACCCTTTACGCCGACTCCCCCCCTCCCCCCCCCGCCCTCCCTGGAAGATGGCTGGAAAGTGCCGGACAATGGGCGCCGAAGGCGCCCGAAGTAAATTTTTCTTGAATAAGTAGAGGGCGAAAAAATGAGTTGTCACCCCATGTATCTATACTCAAAATACTCAGTGTTTTGAGGAGAACCCAAAAATGGATGCTGGGGTGATGTAGCATCTCCGCCCACTTTTGGGCCCCGGATAAGGCAAGGTTGAGGCAGCCAATTCTGATTTTGACCCCGGCCGGGAATTGACCTACCATGCCTCCCCCCCCTGTTGCAATTTTTTTTTGCCAACATACATACTGCAAAAATGTCTTCCGCAATGAGGGGGTCAGTTTAAGCCGTATATGTTGGGGTCCGGGTGCCCCCCTCCCCTTCAGCCGGCCCCAGACCCCCCCCGACCCAGCCCCCCCCCCCCTTCTTGGCTGGAAAGTGGGAGGGAGTCGGCGTATGGCCCGTTGCTACGCCCCCCCCCCCCGTGCATCTGTTGTCTGTTATCCTCAAGTGTACTAGTACCCATCATCTGTGTGCAGATTGCTGCCTCAGACGGTGAACAAGTCCCAAGTGCCAAGGAACTTCGATCCTTCCATACATCCGGGCGAGGGGGCTTCAAAAAGTGTACTGGTGCTACCCCTGGGGAGCTTGGCACAATCTTACGGCGAATTTTCACCACCCTTCCAGGCGATTCCCCATGGCACGCAGCAGCACACAACGGGGTGAGATCTTTGGTGTTCATCGCCAAGGAGTGGAGTGACCCAGAGATATTCCAGGTTTGTGCATTCTTATGGCATTGTTGCCGGCACATTTGGATTCTGGAAGTGGTGGGCGTTGCCCTGTGCCTTCTCTGCGTATCACAGGCTGTGGAAGCCTGCATTCTTGCCCAGTGTCCCCAACTGGGCAGTTCTCAGCACCGTATGCTTCTCACACTGCAATTCCCACGTTGCCAGCAGAAGAACGTCAACATCCGTGAAGAAGACAGTTTTAAGTTCACCGTTGATGTCATGCAGGATGAGAAAGTGATTGCTGTGATGCCAATCAGCCGCAGCTTCTGGTTCGCCGGCGAGGACCACGTGCAGACTTCATTTTCGTTTGGAGATATCCTCTTGAGTCAGTTGTCAGTGCCGTACATTTGCCAATACTCTAAATCCACGGGTCTATTTGCAGTCGCAATGCTGTTCGGCCCTACCTCCTGTGACCAGAGCGTTGAGGCATGTCGGCCTGTCAAAGTACCACCGCCATCTACCCCATCCACAAAATTCACGACCTCAGAACCCTTCACGGCATCCACAACGTCAGCGCCATCCAGTGCGGTTCCAAAGGGGGCACCTACACCACAACCAAAGAAGGCCAGGCCACCAGCAAAGCTGGCACGAAAACCAAAACCAAAGAAGGCGCCACCACAGGGAGCACGGAAGCGAAGACAGCGTAGTCCAAGTGTCAGCAGCAGAACAAGCAGCAAGGAAAGCCCTAGGCTGAATCTAAGAAGACACCACAGCGTTGAAAGCAGCGAAACCAGCCAAGACAGGAGGCCTCCCCGGAAGCTGCGACCAGAAGACAAGCGGCGCAACAGTAGGCACAGGTCACCATCTATCTAGAGTTGGTCTATGGGGAGCAGATCACTATCCCCTGCGGCAGCAGCACAAAGCGGCAGCCGTCAACTGGAACGTGATAGAAGGCCATCATCTCCTTCGGACAATGGTATGTTTGGTTGCAAGGCTCTGATATTTGTATGTTTTGTTCAGCTTCGGAGCTGAGCGAGCAACAACACAGGGTCTGCATGGTGAGGCTCCTTCAGGGGGGGGGGGTATGCGATTCGCATTTTTCCGCATTTTCCGCATTTGTTTTCAAATTTTTTGGGCAGGTCCCTTAGTGTAATGTTCAAGAGGAAACATTCTAGTGGCATTGTCTCCTAGTCAGTTGTTGCCGGAGGTTTTTTTTTTGGCAGATGGCAGGGGAAAATTGTTTTGTTTGACCCTATGTGTCTATGCTCAAAATATTCAGAATTTGTGGAGAATTCAAAAATGGATGAAAACCACAGAAAAGGACATTGACCCCGACCCGACCTTCGGGTCGGACCTTCACTGATGGGAGCCTGAGTCGATGGGCAAATTTTTTTTGAATTTTCTTTCCCCTAGTTGTGTATATTCAAAATGAACAGCGTGTCATGGGGATCATTTTGAGGTATGTATGTTGGGGTATCCCCCCCTCCCCCCCAGGGAGCCCGGCGGTTTGGGTCAATGGGGGAGCACCTGATGCGGCGCGGATGTTCAGCAGTCTGGCCTGACCAACCAGCTGGAGCTTCTGCCCCTAGCTGTTTTGAGCCTAGTCCGTGGTATTCTTGAGTTGAACTACTGCACTAAGTTGTTCCATCAAACCGTCCATGCTTTGAGCGCCCAATTGTGCAGGACGAGACGAAACTTAGGGGTTTTGAGGGGCAAACACCATTCTAACCAAACCGCATTTTCTATCGCATTTTTTGCCGCATCTTCCGCATTTTGTCCGCTTTTTTCTGCATTTTTTGCCAATCCCGGCAGCCGCATTTCCCCTCCCCCCCCCCCGCTCTTTGGAGCAGAGAGGGACAAATTTATGTGCATCGTTAGAGAATGGACTCATTCATGTGCATCTATGTGCTTCGTGGTAATCTGTGAGTAGCGGTCAAGTGCTTTGTCTATCACGCAGGACGCCTGAGAACAGACTCATCAGAGACAAGAAGCAGAAAATCTCAACGCCGCTCCAGATCGCCCTCATGCAGTCACCAACCAGACCATGGCAAAAGGATGAGCGTGCCCAGTATGTCTGCTGCCACGAGGCCAGAGCTTTTGTAGTGTGTGTCCTACCCTAGGGTGGGTCTGTGAGAATTTTAGGCAGGGTGGGCTTCCGCGTAGGGTAGGCCATTGTGGAGGATTTTGGGTCGGCGCCTGGATAAGGAGAAGGCACAAGTACCAAAGGGGGAACAATGTGACATCAGTTTGAACTTGAATGTCTCTGCAGTGGTCTGTGAGTAGTTGTTAAACGCTTTGTCCCGAGGCCCTATTGCTCGGCGGGGAAGGGGCTCCTCAGAAGCACGAAGCAGTCGATCAAAACCATCAGCATCATGGCACTCTTCGTCGTGGTCAATGACAGACAGATACCCGTCAAGCAGCCACCATGACAGAAGACCGGCCCTGCCTGGGGACCGTGGTCCGTCTGCTGACATTGGTACACAGTAATGAGCTTCGGACTTGGACAACCTTGCCAATTCCTACCCGTTTGGTCGCCGACAGGGAAGAGGGGTGGCCAAGCCATAGGCCTGAACCATCCAAAATTGTAGCTTGCTGATGCCTCGTCTCGCTAGACATGAGTATGCATCTCAAGAACTCTGCTGTAGTCTGTGAGTAGTTGTTAAATGCTTTGTCCTTAGGCGCTGTGTCTCGGAGCAGGAGGGACTCGTCAGAAGCACGAAGCAGTCGATCACAACGATCACCATCACGGCACTCTTCGTCGCGGTCAATGACAGACAGATACCCGTCAAGCAGCCGCCATGACAGAAGACCGACCCTGCCTGCGGATCGTCGTATGCGTGCTGACATTGGTACACATTAATGAGCTTCGGACTTGGACAACCTTGCCAATGCCCACCCGTCTGGTTGCCGACAGGGAAGAGGGGTGGCCAATCCGTAGGCCTGAACCATCCAAAATTGTAGCTTGCTGATGCCTCTTCTCGCTGGACATGAGTATGCATCTCAAGAACTCTGCTGTAGTCTGTGAGTAGTTGTTAACTGCTTTGTCCTTAGGCCCTATTTCTCGGCGCGGGAGGGACTCGTCAGAAGCACGAAGCAGTCGATCACAACGATCACCATCACGGCACTCTTTGTCGCGGTCAATGACAGACGGATACCCGTCAAGCAGCCGCCATGACAGAAGACCGACCCTGCCTGCGGATCGTGGTATGCGTGCTGACATTGGTACACATTAATGAGCTTCGGACTTGGACAACGTTGCCAATGCCCACCCGTCTGGTCGCTGACAGGGGAGAGGGTTGGCCAAGCCGTAGGCCTGAACCATCCAAAACTGTAGCTTGCTGATGCCTCTTCTCACCGGACATGAGTATGCATCTGAAGATCTCTGCAGTAGTCTGTGAGCAGTTGTTAACTGCTTTGTCCTTAGGCCCTATCCCTCGGCGGGGGAGGGACTCGTCGGAATCAAGGCAATCACAACGATCGCCATCACGGCACTCTTCGTGACGCCAGAGGACAGAATGGTCAGAGACAAGAAGTGGGCATTAATCACGGTCGCCCTCACGACGCTCCTCTTCACAGTCCATCTATGGCAGAACACCAAACCTACCTGGGGACCGTGGTATCTTTGTTGCCCTGACGTTTGGATAGATTTGTCAGCTTTGCACATATATGGGCTTCTCAGGGTGCTGTGGTTTGGAGAGGAGGGCAAGGTGGGTCCCCCCCCCCCCCAACACCCCCTTCCATGATTGCCTCTCTGCTAGGCCGGCAACCAGATGGTACGGAGCGGAGGGATCCATCTATCTCACGCAACTCTTCAAGGCCTGATAGACAAGGAGCGTCAGCTGGTGTGTTTCCCATGCTGGTGAATTAGCTCCGCTAGGGCTATAACATTTGTACACACCGCTCAGCTTCGCCGATGCATGTCCCTCTCAACCAACAGCTTGCGTGCACTCTCGGCACCCTTTACTGGCCTCAGACTGCAGTTTTTCAAGAAGGATTCCACAGCCCTGCTGCTCAAGGAGCCAGACCCGCCATGGGGATGACAGGAGGCCACCGTTGCCTATGGACTATGGTATGTTTGCTGCATGACTTGTTCTGTGTTACGTGTCCATTGCATAGTAATCGGGGGGGGGGGGGGCGAGGGAACCGTCACTTGGGGGTGTGAGGGAACCATTTCGCAAAGGTGTATACTGAACAAGGGGGGGGGGGCTACATGTTGGTCAGCTTTTCGGATGGATATCCCTTTCGACCAATAGCTTGCATGCACCATTAGCGCCTTTTACTGTCCTCAGAATGCAGCCGTTCAAGAGGGATTGCACAGCTGTGCTGCCCCAGGAGCCAAGCCTGCATCGGGGATAACAGAGAGCCACCATTACCTGTGGACTATGGTATGATCCTTGAGTCGAGGGTCCTGACACTGGTACATGTTGGTTAGCTTTTCGGATGGATATTCCTTTCGACCAATAGCTTGCATGCACCATTAGCACCCTTTACTGTCCTCAGACTGCAGCCGTTCCAGAGGGATTCCACAACCGTGCTGCTTCAGGAACCAGGCGTGCAACGGGGATGGCATTAGGCCAACCTTACCTGTGGACTATGGTATGCTTCCTGAGTCGCTTGTGCAATATCTCAGCAATGGCCGTGACATTTTACCTCGTCAGTCAGCTTGGCGGATGGGCCAGCAGATCTGCTTGGATTTACCTTGGCACAGGCTGGCAAAACCATCGGAGATCCCACTTCAGCAATTCGTCACCAAGGGCTTTCACAACAAGCGAGTGGCATGACAGCCCGCCTTCAAAGAGGCAGCGGACAGCAGATCCTATGATGAGCCCTATGATGTACTCCATGAAGTGCAACACGCTGCTTGCGATGACGGGTTCACTGAAATAGTAATGGTGTGTGGACCCCCCCCCCTCAAGCCACCCCTATCATCCTCACGACTTACGATTTTTTTGTAATCGCGTTTATTGCAAAAAAAAGACAATTTTTTTTCTACAAGCATTTACCGCAAGACAAAATTGCACAAACTTACAATTTTGTTGCACTCCTGTGCTCCCCACGTCATACAATTTAGTATTCCAGGTGGGCACCTACTGAACCAATATATTGGTGTGCGCTCTGTAATTCTTTTATCAGGCTGGTATTAGTGAGGGTGAGTAATCACCCTCATGCATGCATTCATCTCTTTGAGCAAGGTACAAATACATGTCCAGTGTCTCAAACGGGTTGATTGCTGCATCCCCGCAACGAGTTCATCCGATTGTGGATGTACATGCTCTACCGGTGCAATCTCCTCGGCTTTTGTTCGAATGACCGACAAGAGGGTGTCTGTCTGTGCTGATGACTCGCTGGTATTACACGCTTTCAATTTTCAACATGTTTATGCAAAATTGCTGTTACATTCCTTCTAGCTTTCATGAAGGCCCATATCAGAGGGTTTTTCTCAATTCCTCTTTTTTTTTTATTTTATGATGACAGCTGGCCGGCCCAGAAAGAGCTATGATGCATTGACTCCTTCTGGCAAACGCATGCGGAAACTGCGTTTTGAGCAGGCACACAAACAATTAAAGCAAGGTCTTGCCGATAAATGTGGGGTTCCGCGTCCCACGCCACCAACCAAGCAGCCTCCAAAGATGCGATGCAGGTATCATCCTGTGCAAAATTGGAAGCGTGCAAGACCGGCGAGTCGGCAGCAGGTTATCAACACTCTCAAGTCACGCGTTTGCACAAAAGCCACAGAAAACGCACATATTGAGGCCCGGGAGCGATGAATTGCTGGCGGAACAAAGTTAGTGACTTGGATAAAGAATTGCTGGAGGGCTGTGACATTACGACGACCCCACAGGGGCCAGCAATTAGCCCGTTTCAGGCACTGGACATGTATTTGTACCTTGCTGAAAGAGATGAATGCATGCATGAGGGTGAATACTCACCCTTACTATTACTTTTCGTCGATGCCTGCAACCTTTACGGAGACCGTGACTTGAAGTCCCCCTCTTGGTCTTCAGTTTACCTGAGGCCAAAAGTCCGCATCAGACAATCATGCAACTTGCAATTGCACGCTATGTGGGGCCAGATGATGGGCATCAACTCAAGGGTCTTCTCAATACGCACACAATGGTGCCTGCCATAGAGAAAGCCCTGACACGCGGTGTAAATGGGAAAACGCTTCGATTAAAGACATACCCAGATTTGGCCCACTTGAACACATTTCTGGGGACTCACGGTCCACAATGCAATGACTGCTGCCCTTTTTGCCCAGCAACAAAGGAGGAATTGGTGCTACCAACCTTCGCCGGCACCAAATTGCGCACTTTAGTCGACTGGATTGCAATGAGCCCCGTCCCAGAAGTACTTCGTCTTTTCAAGCATGAAAATGACATAGGTTGGGATGCACGGCACCTACAGGCAAACGTTTTGACCCACCCAATTGTAAATGCCCTTTATCTATACGCAAAGAAGAACCTCCCAAACCACTATGTGCAGAATGTGGTCTCTCTCTACCGTTCAGTCTTCAACGTGTCGGACAAGTCTCAAAAATATTATGAACCCGAGGCTGAGGCAATTCAACAACCCAAAAGAGGATGCCGTAGGGATTCAAAGTTCGACTGTAGAGAGGCGAAAAGGGTACTGTTCCTTAATGGCTTCTGGGAAAAACTGGCAAATATTTTCCCCAAGTTCGGTAAGGATCCTGACGGGATGTGCATTGCACACCCACTGTTGAACAATGGATGTCCTCTGCCAGATCCGATTCGGAGGTATATCAAACTAATGCACCTCCTGGGACAACAAATTTTGTACTCGAAGCCCGAAGCAGTGTCAATGAGAGACTCCTATGCTCTAGAGGCTCATCGATTTTATGGCTTGGTGGGTCTCAGCGCCCGTCGATATGGACCAGCACTGCACATTTTCCTATTTCATCAAACCCCACGCATTCTGCACTCAGGAAATCTGGTTGGGGTGTCCACCGAGGGGGGGGGACGCATGCACCAGCCTCATAAAAGAATTACAGAGCGCACACCAACATATTGATTCAGTAGGTGCCCACCTGGAATACTGAATTGTATAACGTGAGGAGCACGGGTGCTGGGCCTGTGGTTCTTAAGTGAAGAGAGGCCGTACAAGCACTTTGATCCTCTTACTCTACCTTCATCCTGAAGAGAGTCTGCCTGTGTTGGCCCTTACCCTCTTCGTCCTCCCATGTAGGTTCGCTAGCCCGTACCTTCTTCCCCCTCCAACGTAGGTTCGATGCTCAGCTCGCCAAGTTGCCATCACCATCTACGCCCCTGATTGGAGAGGTGTCAGGCGGCCAGGTGCAGGACAAGAGGAGTGCCAGGGAACGGCGGCCCAGCCGGCCTTTGGAAGGGGGCCCTACTGCAGGCACATGTGTACTCAACGTTGACTCTTGGTGTCTGGTTTATGACGCCGATGGACGCGAGGAGATGCCCTTTGAGGTGTCCATTGAGGAGGTGTCCTCCGCAACCAAAAGACATAAACTAGACCCTGCAGCACTTTGTGATTGCGCTTGAAATGGAATCTGCTAATCATTTTCAACCCTCAGTCTTTTCTGTGCTCCAGTAGCACACTGGGATGCCTACGGGCTAGGCAGTTCCCGCTGCATCTTATGGTCTCAGAATAAGCTTACCGTAACTAACTTAGTTTTTCTCAATTTCAGCCATGAATGTCGATGATATTGACACGTACCCACTTGGTGCTGTTGTCAATTTCCAACGTTCAAACGGCAGTGTTGTGTCTACCAGGATTCTGGCCCCTCAGAGCGTGGTGCCAACTACCGGACCACCACATGCGATATTGTACTTTACTCGCGATGTTCTCGAGGCAAAGTGTCTGTATTTTTTCTGCAGGGCTCTTCTGCAGGGCGTGTTTTCCTCAAAACGTGCCCTGCCTGAAGTTCCCCTGCAGCCCAACTTTTGCCATTGCATCGTCTTATCCAGCTCAGGCAGCCATGAAGCCCCGTGCAGTCCTGGAGATAAATGTATCACAAAAACTGAAATTTGTGTATCTGTAACTCTTGGGTGTGTGTATCATGTGTGCATCCCAACTTTCAAGAGTGTGTATCACATGTGTGTCCCACCATTTTCTCATTCTGGCGTGCGCTTTTTGCGCTCTTATCTAGACATCATTTTAAGCTAAGAACGCTTTGCTGCACAGATTTACAAGCTGGTAGTTGTAGCTCAGTTGGTGAGGCACTGCTCTGCTGAGACGATTGAGCGTTACTTCAATTCCTGGCATGCACACATGTCGATTGTGCTATGTTCCACATGTGTGTCCAACCCTTTTCCCATTTTGTTTCCTGTGGGGGATGGCCAAGATCTCGTTTCTCTCTTCATGGATTTCATGTATCACATGTGTATGCCAGGCATCTGAAGTGTGTATCGTGTGTGCATCCCCCCCAAAAAAAGTGTGTATCTCGCGCTAGCGGTGATACGCACTATTCCCAGGCCCCGTGCCGCCCGGACTTCTGGTGGCCGCCCTCTTGTGTGGAGAATATGAAACCCGGTCCCATCCCGGTGACTTTCAGTCAGAGCCCACGTGGTTTGCAAGTTTTTGTGCGTGGCTAAGGGGGCGTATCGTGCGCTGTTCGCGCGCTGTGCACGCGCTGTGCGCGCGCTGTGCACGCGCTGTGCGCGCGCTGTGCGAAAAGTTGGCTTTTCCCCACCACCGGGAGTTCGGTAACTTCAGAAGATTGAAAGGACATCATTGAATGGCTGCTGCAGTGGACGGGGCTATAGGGAGCACAATTTAGGTCCCCGGAACCTATGGCAAGCATCAGATGTTTGGATTTTCGAGTTTCGAATTGGTTGTGCATGATTCCGCTGGTAGGTGGTTTTCGGGGCTGTTACCCGGATAATCACCGTAATAGTTGGCGCTGTGACCGCGATGTGCGCGCGCTGTGCAAAAACGCCCCCTAATGCTTGTTGTGTTTGCATGCTGGGTTGTTCTTTTGAATTGCAGTTTGGTTGCATTTGTCGGGAGTCCATTTGGGAGTCCGAGGGAGCCCATTTGGGGAGCCGATAGACACATCGGAAATGTCGATTGGTGATCACCTGCAAGTTCGTCAGAGAGGGTGCTTGAAAGACGGCGCCATGTGTGATGTAATCCAGTTTTGTCAGGGCATAGCCGGAGAAGGCGCGGATCCTGCGCACGGGCTTCGTGTGATCCTCTGTGGCTAACTGAGACCCAGTATGACGGAATACGGGGACAACGTTCGCCAATATTGTCGGATGCAGAGTTGGGGGAGCGTCAATGGGGGACCATCAGGTTTTGTCAAGCATAGCTGGAACACGAAGCAGAATGTGACCGGAAACTGCACTGCGCTGCGCTGCGCTGCACTGCACTGCTGCCTTGGTAGGTTGTGTGTGGGTAACGATTCCCAAATCACCTCATTGGTATTGCATAGCATGCATGATTTTGCCGGGACTCACCAGTTTTGCTTGACCCTGTGCCCCCTGCTAACAACAATTGCAAATGGATGCAAACGCATTTGGCATTTACAGCGTAAATTCAACACTACCCAAAACGAAAGCAATGGCAGCAATGCAGCTGGTGCACTGTAGATGCCGACACATTGAATAAATTTAGTGTCTGTTTTGAATAATCATGGAACAGGCACTCATGAGCCTGACTCGGGCTATACAAATATTTCTTGTCCAGAATAGACATATGGCACTGGGAAGTACCAATGCCCGTTTCTTTCGGCATCCCTTTCTGTAGGAGACTGACCAGAAGCTGCATCTAAGGGCTGGGGGGAGTGTGCAGTGGCGCAGGTAACCGCAGAGAGCATGCAATGCACAGGGCGCAGCCTCCTGTCATCACCACATGACATGTTGTGATTTGGTCCCCCTTTTTAAGAAGCCGCGCGATTGGGCTGAGTCCATTTTTTTTGATGGAGACTGCGATGGGCGAACCTGGAGGATGGCGCTGTGGGGATACACAATGGGGGGAAGGTCAGGGATAGTACATGAGGTGTTGTGCAATCAGCAGATTGCAGAGTTCGCGGCATTAGAGTATGCAGTGCATTTCGTTTCCGCATTGGGGTGGGACAGAGTAGGTCTGGTTGGAGATAATGTTTCGGTACTGCAAGGTTTTGCGGCAGGAAAAGCGAGTGTGGGGTTGCGATTGCAGAATAGAACTTTTCGACTGCTGGTATATGCGTGCACGCATTCGCGTAGGTCGTGGTATCTGTGCTGGGTCCCAGGGGAATGCAACCCGGCGGATCCTTTCAGCCGTATCCAGTCGGGGTGGAGGGAGGACTATGCCGCAGCACAAGAGGAGGCCACACGTCGTCTGAGGGTGGCTATGGGCGGCCCCACGGTGTTAGTCCAGCATGTATGGACGTTGGAGCTACCGGTGATAAAGAAGCTGCAGGGTCATGTGGGCATGAAGGCCCGGAAGCCTGCCTGACGCGCCGTAATGCCCTGCGTTTGGTCCTTCGGCTGTTGGCTGCAAGTAGCTGGGCGTCGTACCGATCCCCTCCGACGCGCCCTTGCCCGGTGCTACAAACAAACACAACGGTCAACCTTTGGCCGAGCCGGGTGAGGGTGCAGACGGGGACCAGCGGGGAGCACGGCGCCCGATAGCTCTGAGCATGCGAGTGTCTGCGTGGTAGGGAGACGGTGCGAATGGCGGTGAGGTAACCTCGCATGTGTTGCGTTTGCGGTGCCTTAGTTTTTTTTTTATCTCATGCCAAGGCCTGTGGTGCTGCCGTGCTTCCATCCCCTGCCGCCGCCGGCGCCAGTGCATATGGGCCGGCGCAGGTGCCAGCGTGATTTTGGGGGCGTTGGGAGGAGGACCGGCAGCAGGGCATCGCACGCGCCCACCCGGTGCCGGTGCTGCGGGGATGGGCGCGGGAGCTCACGGCAGCGGTGAGCGGTGCACGGCGCTGGAGAAAGATCGTGGACGCCGCGTGCGTCTTGTACGCGGTTTGCATGCTCTTCCCCGGCTCCCTGGACCTGACAGCGCTCCTGGTTGGGGGCGTTTGAGTACTTCATCAGCGTGGGAGCCTCGCGGCCTGCTGCCTCTGTCAGCTTCACGGGAGTTGGGCTGGCGGTGGCCCCGGGAGCGGTGCGTGCGGCGCTGCGATGGAGATACGGGGCGGAAGCAACCCACGCGTGGACAGTGCCGCAGCAGCACTTCCTGGCGGGTGCGATGCGCCAGGCGGTGTATAATATGATATTGCCCCTCTGGGACGCAGGGCCGTTCGACCTGCGGGGCCTGCGGCAATGGGTCCCGGACCAGTGGTGGCATTTGCCATGGTGCAGGCTGGTGTTGTTGACTGGCTGGTGTCCGGGTCTGCTGGCGGGTAGTGCAGGACACGCGTTGGGGCTGTCGTACACGGGTTGGCTGGCGTGTAATCGGCATGGGACAGTTTATGTGGGTCAGGACCCGGATGCGGCCTTAGAACTCATCCGGCAGTGGCTGCCAGTCGTGTGGGAGGCTTGGTACTTCTGCATGCCGTGGCCTGAGTTGTTGCAGGCACCGCCTGTGGTTGCGCGACCAGGTGCAGGGGTGCGGTGTTGGGAGGGTGCTGTGGGTCGGGGGAGGGTGTACCGCGCTGCGGTAGCCCTTGCAGAGGACTGGTACGCGCGGCGGGTGCCCGTGCGTATGATGTTTGATGCGCCTGAACTTTGTAGCTGACGCGACAAGCGTGCTGTGGGCCGATAGTGGCTGAGTGTGCCTGCCTTCTGACGTGCCCTCACCCGGTGCAGCAACCAGACACAACGGTCCGCCTTTGGCCGAACCGGGTGAGGGGGCTGTTGGGGCCATGAGAAGTTACGGCGTCCGGTTACAGCGGCAAGAGTGCCATAAATGACGCGTAGCGACTGCGAGGGGGGGTGTCACGGCGTAGGCGTGTGTTGCGCGGGGTGCGTGTGTTGCACGGCGCGGCTAATCAAGGCGCGCAGCCGGTATCTTTTTTTTTTCTTTCAGGGCAGATTCAGCCTGCTATCATGTCGGTGTAAGGGAGTGTTTGCGCCCCAGACTCGCATACCGACGCTACTTATCGTTTTCTGTGTGCATGTGCTTTTGCTTGTTGGCAGATGTGAATTTAGACCAAAATGAGGTTTGCCATAAGCAAACCCAAGTTTGGTCTGTGCAGGATTGAGTGTATATGTGTCTGCACTGATTGTCCGCTCAGTTGTCTTTCACATTTTGTATGTCGATGGCCCGGCCACCCACCCTGGACAGTATCTATGGCACAGGCTGCCTTTTGCGACATCGCGCCCTAGACTCGCATACCGACGCTTCTGTGTGCATGTGCTTTTGCTTGTTGGCAGATGTGAATTTAGACCAAACACCTCATTGGTATTGCATAGCATGCATGATTTTGCAGGAACTCACCAGTTTTGCTTGACCCTGTGCCCCCTGCTGACAACAATTGCAAATGGATGCAAACGCATTTAGCATTTACAGAGTAAATTCAACACTACCCAAGACGAAAGCAATGGCAGCAATGCAGCTGGTGCACTGTAGATGCCGACACATCGAATAAATTTCGTGTCTGTTTTGAATAATCATGGAACAGGCACTCATGAACCTGACTCGTGCTATACAGATATTTCTTGTCCTGAATAGACATATGGCACTGGGAAGTACCAATGCCCGTTTCTTTTGGCATCCCTTTCTGAAGGAGACCGACCAGGAGCTGCATCTGAGGGCCGGGGGGAGTGTGCAGTGGCGCAGGTAACCCCAGAGAGCATGCAATGCACAGGGTGCGCCCTCCTGTCATCACCACATGACATGCTGTGATTTCGACCCCCCCCCCCCCGGCTTGGTCGGACTCTGGGAGGGGGAACATAACCCGGCCACAAAACCAATTAGGCCATTTCATTGGTTCAGTTCTTCTACCACTTTCACTCATCGTTGTTATACATTTTCGGCCGGTTTGCGGCCATCTTCATTCGAATGGCCATTATACCCACCCCATGATCCGCCCAACACGAAACTGCGCGCCATGTTCCAGGTACTTACAATGAGCAGGGGAAAAACAATTACATTGAAATGATATTTTTTTGGATCAACGTTAGAACAATCAGTTTTGGCCCAGCAGCGAACTCTCCTAGAAGGATCTCAAAAATTGGCTCCAACCCTCAACGTCAACTTTCCGTGTCCGTTGAAAATGCGGAGTGGCACAATTCTTTTTCATCTGAAATTTGGCTGTCCACTGTGTAGCATACGCGGATGCCCCCCCCGCCCTTGCGCAAGCACTGCCTTGTCTAAGCCCATGAGCCCATGTTACCGTCATTTTGATTGAGCTTTCTGAACACGGTTTTTATGGTCAGAAAGGTAACATTATGCGATTGTGGTTTGCTTGTAGAGGGAAAGGTGGGCTTGATCATCCTTGTGGTAGTTCCTCCTGCTCATACCAAGCTTTAGTTCACCAAGGATATTGTTGATGACAGTTTTGTCCCAAGGAATAGGAAGCCTCAACCAATTCCAAAACCCGAAGCCAAGCCTGCCCCAAAGGCTGCCCCAAAAGGGGAAGCATGTGCAATTGTTCAGGATGACGCGCAAGGTGGGAAAGGGCTTCTATCCGACAGCTCCTGATGGCCCTGACGGGCAGTGAAGACCTCCAGAACTCGCTGAAATTTGCCTGCACAGTGTGTTGTAGTGCTCTGTTGCGACAATTGTGATTAGGGTGAGGTATGGGCAGTTTTCCGATGACATACGTTCTTTTGGTACCGCGCGTCGCGCGCAAGCACTGCCTTGTCTAAGCACATAAGCCCGTGTTACCGTCGTTTTGCCGACTTTCAGCATGCTTGCGCAAGGGGGGGGGGGGGCTATTTACACCAGGCGCCGATGCACAGGGCTGAACGGCAGCTGCAGCCTGTTTGATTGTGGTGAATTCGTTAAAGCCTCTGGCACCAAGTCTCCAGAGTTTGCAGCACAAAGACTGCGCTTAATGGGCAGAACTGACGCCTTGGTCCGAGGAACACAGACCCTTTGCAGCAGATAGTATGACCCCGTGGCGTCATTTCATCTGCCCAGTCTTTCTCCCCTGCGATGGGTGATGCACTGCCGCCCCCTTCCAATCCTACGGCAGCCTTTTAGACTTCTGCCGGATCCTTCACGGTGGAGATCTTCCTGGACTGGATGCCCTTGACTGCCAGCACCTTCATCCAGTTGGCAAAGACGGGCTTTTAAGACAGTCTGCACTTCCACCGCGTCAGCCTCGATTTCGTGGCTCAATTTGGATGCCCCCTTTCCCGCAATGCCAGGAAACTGAAGAAGGCTGGTACTGGTGGCCCTGAGGGGGGCTCACAGTTCCCCAATCTGGCCACAAAGGAGATCATGCACCTACTGAACCAATATATTGGTGTGTGCTCTGTAATTCTTTTATGAGGCTGGTGCATGCGTTCCCCCCCCCTCGGTCGACATAGGTCGCCGTGCATCCGTACCTATGTCATTTTCACGCTTTAAAAGACGAAGTATTTCTGGGAATATTACCAATGGTTGCACATGAGCCCCACAAGCAAGCTCCATCAGGTAGATGTGCTGCTGAGTTGCGGGGTGGAGAGAGTGTTCAACATCCGTTCATCTATTCTGCCCCATCATATCATGCCCTTTGAAATGTTTCTGCCCTCGTCTTGGTGTTTGTCTGGTTAGAGGTTTCTATTTTCTCTCAATAATGGCAAGCCCGATCATCGCATCTTGTCCAGACTACAAATATTTTACAAAAGACCCAAACTATCCCCACTGCTGCCTCTGCGACGTGGAGGTCTCCGAGAACCCCACGTCGTGGAGGTGGCATGTCCAGGGGAGGCAGCATAAACGAAAGAAAGAAAAGCTGAAGGTGGAGGAGACGCCACCAGAGGGAGCAGGGAAGCGACGCCGCTCCAAATCGCCCTCATGCAGCCACCAACCAGACCCTGGTAAAAGGATGAGAGTGCCCAGTATGTGTGCTGCCACGGGGCAGAGCTTTTTTAGTGTGTGTCCTACCCTAGGGTGGGTCTATGAGAATTTTGGGCTGGGTGGCTTCCACGTAGGGTAGGCCATTGTGGAGGATTTTGGGTCGGCGCCTGGTCAAGGCATTTTGCCTTTGGTGAGGCATTTTGCCTGTGGTAGTTGGGTGGATGAATGTGCAAAAGCATTTATGGGTTTGGGGTTTGCAAAAAATGTGGGTGGGTTGGCACACAGTAATGAGCTTCGGACTTTCACAGCCTTGCCAATGCCAACCCGTCTGGTCGCCGACAGGGGATAGGGTCGGCCGAGCCGTAGGCCTGAACCATCCAAAATGGTTGCTTGCTGATGCCTCATCTCGCCGGACATGAGTATGCATCTCAAGAACTCTGCTGTAGTCTGCGAGTAGTTGTTAACTGCTTTGTCCTTAGGCCCTATCCCTCGGAGTGGGAGGGACTCGTCAGAAGCACCAAGCAGTCGATGACAACTATCACCATCTTCGGACTGGGACAACCTTGCCAATGCCAACCACGACGGGAGTGACGGAAGAGTTCGTGGTGCGGCAGCTACGCCGGCAGGACGAGGTGGCTCCGCGATAGCGAGTGCGCCATGTACCAGAGAAGGAAGAGTACTTGAGCATCCGGGGGGATGCCCGGGGGAAAGCGAGTTTGGAGGTCCTACGAGAACGCCATTGCGGGAAAGTAGCCTGGTAGACGGCGCGGTGGAGATGTGGAGCGCGGCGCTGGGACCGGGATCAACCGTGAAGGATATGGCCTGGGTGTACCAAGAACAAGTGGCCTCAAAGGTGGCAGTGCAAGCGCAAGCGGTTCCGTCATCAGAGAGGGACGTGTACAAGATGGCGGCGGCGGCAGGCAGGATCTTCTCGCTGGACATGAGTATGCATCTCAAGATCTCTGCAGTAGTCTGTGAGTAGATGCAGATGCAGACGCAATGAAGTCCAGCGTCAGGAGTTCTGAATTTTGATTAATTTAATGATTTCATTGAGCGGTGGTGTTGTTGATAGATAGTCAGCTTCAGTTTTGGAGAACCCGTGGGGGTCACATGTGAATTTTTGTGTGTGTGGCTTCCCCCACCCTCTGATCCCCCCCCCCCCCCCCATGTGACTGCCCGGCAGTCCCCTGATCTCTGCCAAGTTGCATTTTTTTTTGACCATGGAGGTAGGAGCACCCTGGGGCAATGCCTCCTTTGTACCAGTCGGAACCGCCCTGTGTGCTGCCCAGCCCGCTGTTGGTTTTTCTTTTTGTCCTCCTAAGAGGTCTATATGTGCTTGTCCAGGTGCAGTAAGTGGACGGCTATACCCACGCTGCCCTGGATTTCTTTCGCCTTGGCAGATGGAAGGGGTAAAGAGGAAAGGCTGCTGCGCCAAAAATTGCAGCCTGGGAACTCTCGGCCCCCTTTGATGTAGAGTTGGATGTCAGCAGTTCAATTCTGCCTGGGAACTCTGACATTCCTCTCCAGGCAGGTGCCCTTCTTATAATTTGTATGTATTTGCATGCACTGTATTTGCATGCTGTTTTTTACGCCTGTGTTTGATTTCTGGAAGTGCAGATGCCTGAGCTCTTTGTTCATTCTGCACTTTGTGCGATGTTGAACTGATTGAGACAACCAGATGCTCGGATGCTCAGCGTGGTGCGGCTTGTTCCAATTGTCCTTTGTTTTCATTAACATTGGTGGCTCCTTGGACTGAAACGTGTTTCCAGTTGTATTGCACCAGTGTGGACTGATGAAAATAACCAAGGTCCGAATGAAAATCACTGAGTCACAAAGCCAGGATCCGCGTTGGGAACCAATCGATACATTGTGCTTGGGTTTTTGAAAGTGAAATCAGTTTTCGTCTACCACCAGTGTGCCTGAGCAATCGCCAGTGTGACTGAGCAATCACCAGTGTGCCTGGGGAATCACCAGTGTGCCTGAGTAACGAGCAGTGTGCTTGAGCAATCGCCAGTGTGGACCGATGTGAATAACCAAGGTCCGAATGAAAATAACTCAGTCACAAAGCCAGGGTCCGCGTTGGGAACCAATCGATACATTGTGCTTGGGTTTTTGTAAGTGAAATCAGCTTCCGTCTACCATCAGTGTGCCTGAGCAATCGCCAGTGTGCCTGAGCAATCACCAGTGTGCCTGGGCAACTACCAGTGTGCCTGAGCAACCAGCAGTGTGCCTGAGCAATCGCCAGTGTGGACCGATGTAAACAACCAAGGTCCGAATGAAAATCACTGAGTCACAAAGCCAGCATCCGCGTTGGGAACCAATCGATACATTGTGCTTGGGCTTTTGTAAGTGAAATCAGCTTCCGTCTACCACGGGTGTGCCTGAGCAATCGCCAGTGTGCCTGAGCAATCACCAATGTGCCTGGGCAATCACCATTGTGCCTGAGCAACCAGCAGTGTGCCTGAGCAATCGCCAGTGTGGACCGATGTAAATAACCAAGGTCTGAATGAAAATAACTGAGTCACAAAGCCAGGGTCCGCCTTGGGAACCAATCGATACATTGTGCTTGCGAGCCTTTTGTGGAAGTACCATTCAGCACTTCACGAGCACGAAAGTAGATGAAAACTCAATTCCACCAACCAAGAAGCTAGTTTGGAGCCTTTTGAAAGTGAGTTGCACCTACTACACCAGTTGGAACATTGTACGAAAGGTCAAAAAAACGTTGCAACACCTTTATGCGCAAAAATCACTTATGCTTGGTTTTAGTGAGTGAAATCAGCTTCCGTCTAGAGGTTTGGGTACTAGGGTGCTCCCCGAAAGGTCACAAACGCATTGATAATGGTATGGGTAAATAATGATTGCAATTCAACTTCGTTTGCTTGCTTAGATGTGCCTTGGTGTCGTGCATTCAATCAAACTACGCGGATTTTTGCGCAAAAATCACTTATGCTTGGTTTTGGTAAGTGAAATCAGCTTCTGTTCAGAAGTTTGGGTACTGGGGTGCTCCCCGAAAGGTCAAAAACGCATTGAGAATGGTATGGGTAGGTAATGATCGCAGGTTAGAAGGATAGAGGCATTAAGTGAAATCAGTGAAAAAGTTGTGAAAAAGAAGTGGAATCAGTGCAAGCAGTTAAAAAAGATGGGGTGCCCAGAGGTGCCGTCCCGGTCGTGCTAATGCGCATTTTGGCTGTGGGGAACACTTATACGATAATGATTTATGTCCAAGGTCGCATGTTAGAAGGACGTGAAATCAGCGAAAAAGGTTCTGAAAAAGAAGTTGAAATAGTGAAAGCAGTGAGAAAAGATGGGGTGCCAACAGGTGCCTTCCCGGCTGTGCTAATGCGCAATTTGGCTGTCGGGAACACTTATACAATAATAATTTATGCCCAAGGTGGCAAGTTAGAAGGAAGTGAAATCAGTCAAAATATTTTTAAAAAGAAGTGAAATCAGTTTTGTGACGAAGGGTCAGCTTAGGGATGACGGTGCAGTTAGATTTGGCACCCTCCTCAACAACAGCAAAGTAATGGGCTCATAGTATTGTAGTCTTCCAGCTTAGTCCATAGCAAAAAAGGGACTATGAAACACAATCATTATTTACACTCCTGTTCACTCCTTACCTCTCCCCTTGTGCTTGGGGCTTGGCTTAGGCCTAGGTATACTCTTGGGGTCCCCCAATACATGAAACATGCTTGGGACCCACCAAATAGGCATTAAAATACATGTAGAAGTAGGGACAACCATGGAAAAGGGTTGTAGAGTAAAGAGAGGTCCCTTAGGGGCCTTAGACTCTTTCGAAGGTAGTATGTGTGGTATGACTCAGAAAATGAGTCGATCATGCATGACATGCATGACAATCCATGATGGCAAAAATGTGATCATCCAAATTCAAAGAGTTATGAAAAATGAATAGTATAACCTTCTTAGGAACCCATAAGAGTGGGGTTGTGGTTGTGTTAGTTCTGAGCGAAAGTGAGGTTTTAGGTTGGAATGTGAAAAACACATGCTAGGGCGCCAGCATGTCATGACACATGATGCATGACACATGACACATGATGCATGATGAATGATGATGATGATGAATGATGATGATTGATCTGAATCTGCTCTGAGTTCAAATGAAGTACACTCTGAGTTCAAAATATATACTCCATGGGGCTCAATCTCACTTTCCCGGCTACTACTGAAGGGGTACCCAGAACCTATGGCCATTGGCCCAGAGGCCTGTGAGCCGTCACACCCGTGCGAAAGCCGTTGACACCCGCTGTCAGCGGGATATCCCTGTTCTCTAATCCGCGAAATCTAGAATCCGATTTCTAACCAATAAATCGATGTAGAATTACCATAATTTTATTGTCTTGGTCAATTTTCAGTTAGAAATCGGTGAAATACCCGATTTCTACCGCGATTTTTGATTGTTGTGTAATCGCCGCCTGTTGTCGCCTGTTCGCGCGCTTTTGTCGCTTCTCTGTGGCGAGTTTTGTGAGGGATTTTTCTCGAGTACCTTTGAGGTTCTAAGAGAATTTAAGGGCTGGATCTAGAGGATTCTTCTTGTAGTTTCATCTGGTGTGCTCACCAGAATGTTCCGCTGTTGCGTCTGAGAGAAAATCAGCGCGCAAGCTTTTCCGTCGCTCGCTCGAACTCATGGTTCTCAAGGACCATGAGCTCAGACGGAACCCTACATTCCCCCCCTATGACTTGCATTCATGCCCCTTTCACGTGGGCATATCACTTTGTATAGGGAAGCGGGCAATAGGGATGTTTTGGGCGGCCAATGGGTTTCGCAAACCCAAGTCTTGTGCGTGCGCAAACGCTCACTTTGTGGCCTTGTGAGCATGAACGTTAAAAGCCGAACACAGTGCCCACAAGACCAAGAGCCCTGGGTCATTTTCGTTTTTCGAGCCAACTCAACGATGGCTCCACGCAATTCAATGCGTACCAAAACTCCATTTTCGAAAGAGGGCAAGTTTTGGTCGAAAATTAGGCAAAAATGGCCAAACCCTCGAGGCTCGTACTCGAAGGCTATGGAGAGTTGAGCCTCGAACGAAGACAATATGTGAAGTAGAGACCACGAAGGACATCCTGGATGGCTTGGTTGATTTTCACAACCTTGTCTTCAATTTTAAATAATTCGCCTTGTGAGCACGCGTGCCATACTGCCTCTTTGCACAGCCGCTCATATGCAAGCACTAATGACACGAGTGGGCGGAGACAATCTAACCATACTGGGCATATTTGGAGGCACCTATCATGGGCCTACTCCAAGAATGTTTACTCATATTTTTGCTCCTCAAGGTCCCAAAGATATGTTCATGCCAATATCGCCGATATATGCACTTTTTCCCACAAATAGTGTGCTTCAAGGATCGAGGTGTTAAAAATGTTTCCATTATGCTTTGAACCTCAACCCTTGTTGCAAAAGGGAAGCAAAGCTTCGGTTTGCATCCATGCAAAAGCCCGAGGCTCCTTCCTCTTGTGATACGGAGATACGACATTTCGAGGGACCACTTTTGGGTGATTTTTGGCCGTTTTGCCCAGAATGGCCACAAACCCCTTCTCCCCCTGATTTCGCCCACGAGGTTGCGTGCGCCACTTGACCAACGGTAAGGGCAATTCAGAGAGGGCACATAGACTCGCATCGAATGGGGTGCTTCCCCATGTGGCCTCTCCTCTCGAGGGGAGAGTTGTGAGTCACCCAATTTGGGGTATGTTGCCATTCTGCCCCATTTGTGTGTCACTTTTCCCTCGATTAGGAAAATAGCTAGAGGCGACCATGAGGGTTGGCAAGCGACATATATTGGGACCTAAGTCCCAAATGTCTATAGCATCTTTGGTTGGAAAGATCTTCGCTGTGGCCATGGAGATATGGAATCATAAGTGCGGGCCATTTTGGCCCAATTTCGCTGTTTTTGCCATTGTATGCCAAATTGGAACTGCGATATCTCCATGGGGCACAGTATCTATCCAGAAGGGAGGGGCGATTATTGTAGCTGCTGACCAAGGGTTGAACGCCATTGAGTTTCATATTTGCTTCTTTGGCTCATCCGGAGTTATTCAACTTTTGGTGCGATCCATGATCCCCCCCTTTGCACCACATGCTGCTTTCTGCCCTGTCCGTGTGGTCATCCCCTAGGTGAACAGTAAGCAGCCAGTGTGACAGCAAGCCATAACCCAGGGCATGGGACCAAAGGGGATATCAAGAGTTGTGAATCAAGGCTTGGTGCGACGAGATCGCCAAGGTTTCCTACCCTGGCCGGTCGCCTGAGACAGCCGATTTTGCCATTTTGGCATTTGTGGACCCAGTCTGGATCATCACCACGCCGAGGCCCAGGAGATCCTTGAGAGCCAAGTACATGTGAGTCTCTGTCCGACTCCCAGTGGATCGCATATGGAATGGCGGATCCGATCTCCAAGCCGGCATGGAGATATACCATTGGGGGTACCCCGGATTTTGGCTCATTTTGAGCAGCCAAAATGACCCCCTTTTGGGAGCCAAATTTCAGCCCCCCGTGTGGTCAATTGGCGGCCCCATTTCTCTATGCCCATGAGGAGTCCGGACCTAGACATACGTCGTGCACTCAGGAGGAGGTCCAAGGTCTTGCCTCCCATCCTGTGAGACATTCGCCTTGCCCTGCCCGGGCGAGCCACGCGTGAGAATGACGCCAATTTTGGTTATTTTGGCATCATGAACCCACTTGATGAACCCGTGGTGCCCTGATGCCGGGACCTCAGAGGGAACCAGGTTGGGTGAGGGCTCCAGAAAGATTCGTACGCGAAGGGCATAGGGTCAGTTGCCTCGTCCCTGCCTCTGGCGGGTCCGGACGAGGGGTCAATTTTGGAGTTTTTCGAGCTAATATCAGTTTGGGCGGAAACAGCCCATTATCAGCTACCAAATCCTAGGGGATAATGGCGGGGCCCGATCCCCGGCTCCGAGTGGAGTAGGGACCTGTCGTTAAGGGAGCATAGGGAGCCACTGTTGGTTGACCTTGGAGCGCCTTGGTTCCCAGGAAATCGCCTGTGGCCGGGCGGGACACCCTCCCCTATTGGCAGGGTTTCAGGGTCCGGACTGAGCAGGGCATAGGTTGTGTTTGAGCCCCCGCCCCTGCCAGCCACTGGAAGGGTTGGACCTGGGATTGGAATATGAGTTGGGACTGAGTGTCCCCTGTCCTGTGATGCGCTTACCGCATCCCAGTCTCAACCCCATGAGTACATATCCTGATGTGTTGCTGTACATACTTTTGTTCCCTTGTTTCAGAGTGGCAAGGATCCTGAAACGCTTTGTCACATGACACGAGCATGAGGATGCCCTTGTGAGCGCAGTGCTTTGCCTGCCTGCTTGCTTGCGCGTGTGAGCCGCAGCGTCCCGTGGCCAGACCCCCCAGGGGAACGCGTCAAAAGCGTTTCACCGCCGCGGGGTCACCCATCCCTCGCGTGCCACCTGAACCCCGAGCACCACGGGCTTCGCAGCGCCGCCCGGCAACAGCGCCGAGTCCGTGAAGTAGGTGTAGCGACCGGAAATCCAAAATCAGCGAGTTCCTTCGGCCGACCAGCACCGACCGCACTCCCAGCTACATCACCCACCTCCACAACCACCATCGGGCGTCTTGGTCCCAGCCCTGTAGACAGAGTGGACCGCAACAACCGCCTCAACAGCCACCCCCAGGACTAGTCCATCGAGGGGAACGATGGTGAATTGGCAGGAGGCGGGCAAGACGTGGCCGCTGCCCCACTTCCATGCTGTGCGCCTAGTGCGTGGGTTGGTGTGGGGGCAGCATTACCGCCACAGCAATCCCCAGTGCAAAGGCGGCATGCCAGGGAGCTTCGAGCTCCGCGAGGATATGGGCGCCGACCGCCTGCAGGCAGTGGAAGACTGGCTGCGGGTGGAGGGGTATGCCTACCGCTCCGCCAGAAGCGCTGGAGGGTCTTGACCCGCCCGGACAGACCCAGCGAAGGGCTTCGCCCTGACGGGATTGAGGAGGACGAGAACCCCAACGAGTACCCGTCGGGCGCCACGATCAACGTCTCCATGTGGGACATGATCGAAAAGAAGTTCCCGGAGCCGGGGAACGAGCACACGCTGCAGGGCAGCAGCAGCAGCGCATCTCCTGGGAAGGAGAAGCAATCTGCCGGGGACAAGAAGCGGGACAAGAAATGGCGAGAGTACCAGGAATCCCTGGCCGCCGAAGCGGCCCAAGCCGCCAAGGGCGGAACCCCAGCCCCCAGCCCCCAACAGGCCAGTGGCGGTCACCACCCCGGCCATACCACCCTTGGCGACTTCCTCGAAGTCGCCAAGAAGGCCAAGGCCAAGCCCCGTCCGCTGCACCTGAGGAAGTCAGGCCCACCATGGGAGGATGCCGGCCGACCAGGCCAGCTCCAGCAGCAGCGTCGCTCCCGACCAAAGGGACGTGGCCCGCGCCTGCGAGCGCGCCTGTGGGGTGCCCTGCAACCTTTGAGTTGCCCGGCAACGGGCCACGCAGCAGAACGCTGCCGTGGAGGGCGCCGTTGGCATCGCCCAGGAGGAGGCTGCAGATTGGAACAGAGGCATGGCCCCCCACGCCTCGACCGTGGCGGCCATTGCGGCCGGACTCACGGCCGCAGCCGCCCAGGAGGCAGCGACAGCCCGGGTCAGGGGTGAAGTGGCGGCAGCCGCCCAGGAAGCCCGCCTGGCCCAGGAGGCCATTGTCCGTAAGGAGGCCGAGGTGAAAGCGCTGGAAGAGGCGCTTGCCCAAGAGAGGGCAAAGAAGGAGGCGGAGGAAAGTGCCCACGCTGAGGCGACGGCCAAGGCCCAAGCGGACGCCGCCTGGAAGGACGCCATTGAGGCTGCGCGACGGAAGGTCGCTGAGGAGAGGGCCAAGACGAAGGCAGAGCTGGCAGCGTTCGAGGCTTGGAAGGCTCGGCTGCAGCGGGCTCGGGAAGCCGAGGCTGCCCGTGCTCGGGAGGAGGCCGAAAGGCAAGCTGCTGCAGCAACAGCCGCCGCAATGGAGGAGGCGGAGGCCAAGCTCCAGCGCGAGACTCCCCCGGGAGGATCCCGAGTGGAGACCCTTCGAAAACTCTTCGAAGGGGACGCCTCCTCCAAGATGACGCTGGATCTGGAGGAGGTCGACACGGGCAGCAGTGGGGACAGTGGCCCCACCGCCTACCTACGGAGGAAGGGTAAGCGGAAGACCCCCGAGAGGTCACGGAGGCTAGCAGGCGGACCCCCCCACGACTCTGACAGCTTCTTCACTGCCAGCGACGGGGATGGACGAGACCGCCGACATCGCCTAGCAGTGGCTGGCGGAGGAGGCGGAGATGTCCCCATGGAGCCGGAGGGTGAGAGTGAGGATCTCCCTCCTCCCTACCGGAGCTCGGAATCCACCGAGTGCGAGACCGAGACGCCTAGGTGGGGCGACCTGGACGAGAATGAAGACATGGACTTCGGTTACACAGAGAAGCCGCCATCCTCGGACCCACCGAGGCGACCCGGCGGAGACCCACCGGGACCCCCTGGCAGAGGCCCGTCAGGACCCCCTGGAGGACGCCCCCCAAGTGGACCCCCCAGAAGCAGACCTCCAGGAGGGGGAGGACCCCCTGGACCGGGCAGACCCGGCAGAGGCCCTCCTGGAGGACCTCCTGGCGACCCCGACGACCCACCAGGGAACAGTGACCCGGATGCCACCTGGCGGTGGATTGTCCACCTCCGCAGGAGGGTCCAGTCCCTCGAGCGCCAGGTAGACACGGGCAAGGGCGAGATGATCCGCATCACCAGGGTCGCCGCGGGCGCACGGAGGGAGGTGGACATCGCCAAGACGAAGATGGTCAAGATCGCCAAGGTTGCCACAGCCGCCCAGAGGGAGCTGGACATCGCCAGGGGCGAGACCAGGCTGCTGAACAAGGTCATCAACGGCCTGCAGCAGAGGTTGGACGAGCTGGAAGGCCGTGGGAGCGTCGGCAGCGACCACCCACCCCTGGAGTCTGGCTCGTCGGACAACAGCTGGGGACCTGGACCAGGTCCAGGCAGCGCCCACGCCCCTGGCGGAACCCCCAGGAGTCGCCCCAGCGCCAGTGCCCCCTCTCTCAGCGCCCCCTCTCATCACAGCGCGGGCCGCCGTAACGAGCGCGTGCCGCCCGGCAGTGGCAGTGACGAGTGGCGTGATGAGTGGCTCAGTGCGGAGTACAACAATCGCCGTGCTCCACCGCGGACACCGGTACGCCCCCGACGCCCCGCACCAGCCCAGGAGCCAATCCCAACGGCTGGCGGGCGTTATGTTGGACTCAGAAATGAGGTCCCCGGAGGGGACGTGGAGTGGGATGTCGGCGGAGCCGAGGAAGACTTGGAGGAGTTCAAGATTTACCCCGCCGCGTGGTGTACAACGAGAGGCCGCTGAATGCAGCCGCCGGCGCCGTGATGAGGAGGCATACATGGAAGGAGTACGGCGTGAACATCTAGGTTCAGCGTACATGGAGGAACCACGGCGTAGCCACCTAGATACCCCGGAGGACATGGAAGTGGCGGCCGTGGGAATCCATGCGGGACGCCGATGGGAACCTCTGTCGACCTCGCGGCCTGCGTTCATGGTCTCTAAGGCCGCGGATGCCGCCGTGTGGGAAGACCTGAAGGACATCAGGCCCCCCACGTACGATGGCAACCCCCTCAACCTCGACCGCTTCTTGGACAAGCTGGACGATTGGGGGATGACCGTCACTGAGGACATGGATCCCGCAGATGCGGAGAAATATGTCTTCAAACGGCTCAGGTACCGCCTGCTGGAGGTGCCCCAAGAAGTATACCTCGTGGCAACCAAGGAGGGGAAGATCAAGACCCTCAAGGAAGCCAAGAAGTGGCTCAACGAGCAGGAGCAGCTGGACGCTCCGCAGGTGGCTGCCAAGCGGTGGAGGGCCATCAAGCTTCAGCATGATGGTCGGGAGATCTGCTTACGGGATTGGCGAGACTTCCGGGGGCAATACACCCTCTTCCGCCGCAACGTGGAGGACTGGAATGAGGGTGACGAGCAGGCTCACCTGCTCTCCATGCTGCCGGAAGCATGGATCAAGAGAGGCACCAAGGAGGAAGCCAAGAGGGCGAAGTCCAACCACACGGTCAAGATGATGCTCCCCAAGGAGTATCATACGAACGTGGTGGCTTGGACAAGGAAGAACGTGACCCGGGATGTCAAACGGCACTCCCTGCAGAACGCCCTCCTCATCACCGTCAGGGGCGATCGCGAGAAGACTGCGATGTGGCGCCTCGATGAGTGTGACGTGGGCGGCCAGACCATCGGTCTGCAGGTCATCCCGGCGCGGATGAGTTGCGACGATGTCATGGAGTGGGTTGGAGATGAGGTACTCAAGGAGTACCGGAACCTCCACCACACCCGCGGGTTGAGGCCCGGCGACCGTGACGTCAACTACGTTGGCAAGGGGTCTGGCGGGGAAGCTGCCATGGACCCAACGGGAGCCGATGGCGATGAGGCTCTCGACGACGATGACGACGACGATGAGCCCGCCGAAGTGGCCGTTTGTGCCTTTGTGGCCAACAACCTGAACACGGGGAGCAACCGGGGAAGCTGGAAGCCCCTGCAGAAGGGTTGGAAGAAGAAGGAGAAGAAGGATCCCCGCCGCATTGGCGACCCTCCGCTGTCCTTTGCAGAGTTCATACGAGCTCACCCTCAGGACTGTTTCGTGTGTTTTGGGAGGAAAAAAGGGTTCAACCATGACCACCGGACATGCCCCATCCACAAGGCCGACACAGAGGCCTACAAGAAGGTGCACGGGTCGAAGAAGCGTGCACCCGCGGGTATCCGGGAGACCAAGGTGGAGGTCACCAAGGACGAGCTCTCCAGGCTGATGTCGGTGGGGACCGAGTTTGCCAAGGAGATCCAGGAGATCAAGAGGTCCTGGGTCCCCTAATCGGACGACAAGAACAAGGAGAACAAAGAGAACGACAAGAACAAGGACAAGGACAAGAAGGGTAAGAAAAGGGGAAAAGAAGAAGGGTGTCAACGAGGTTGATGCGGAGGAGAGTACCGCTACTACCACAACCGACGCCCCTTAGCGGAGCTTCTGCAGCCAAGGGCCCCAGCTAGGGCGGTCGCAGGATGGTGTCGTGGGAAGCGCCACACCATTCCAGTCGGGAGACAATGATTGCCGCGGGCGCAAGGCCCGGTCCGGCACCCAAAACAAAAGACAGTCGCAGTGGCAGGATGAGCGAAGGCACGAACCCTTGCACCCGTCCATCCTTCGCGACCAAGAATGTATTTCATGTGCTTCAAGATCTATCCGAGAGTATCAGAGGATCACCCAGACCGCAGCTGGATGCTGCGCTTGGGGAGCCTGAGCCCATTGTCCACGACCTGCACCAGTCGCTTATTGAGCTTCTGGAACGGCCAGAGATCCTGAGCATGAACGCCGTGCGCCCTATTGGGCATTAGCGGCAGTTGCACCTTAAGGTCCGTGCCTTATGCGGGGAAGTGGAGAAGGTCTTGGACGTGTTGGTTGACACGGGAGCTCAGGTCAGCTTGGTCAAGGCGGGCCTACTTCCGCTAGAGTGTTTGACCGACAGTCGGGAGCCTGTCAGGCTGAAGGTGGCGAACGGCCAGTACATGGTGGGAGGCACGAAGGAAGCGGCCATTGGGCTGCAGTTCATGAACCACCGTGAGCTGAGCCGCCCGGACCTCGGCAAGGAAATCCTCCTGCAAGGTCGCTTCTACAAGGCCGAGATGGACTGGGACATGATCGTTTGGTACGACTTCATGATGGACACGGACTCCGGTGTACTCCCGGCCCAGGCCTCCATGACCCTGTACCAGGATGACCAGCTCTCGTGGCTTTCGTCACCTGAGCACCATGTGGAGTGCCAATGGATCCGACCGAAACGCAATCAGCTCGAAGTAGCCGCGCTGGGCACTGAGCCAACTGGGCCAGCAAACCAGGAGTACGGCGTAATGCCGGAAGTGGCGAGCCGAGTGGTTGCGTACCTGGGAGCTTCGGATCTTACCCTGGATGCGATCTCTTCAGGAACTTCCGCCCATCTTCCTGTTTCCGAGAAGTACCGGAGCGCCCAGGACTCCGCGTGGAAGAGGCACTGGGGTCCGCATCAGGGTTTGATGTGGATCCATTGCCCCCGATGGGACATTCCAAGGGCGGTAGCGAAGATTCGCAAGGACCGCTCCAAGGCAGTGCTGGTTGTTCCTATGGGATGCACCGAGGAGGAAAGCACCCGAGATTGGGTGGTCTCATTGACCAACATGACCTTAAACAAGGTCGTCCTACCGCCTGGAGAGAGTGTCTATCAGGACGCTAAGGGACAGCCCATGCCAACCCAGAGATGGCCAACGGAATTCCACTATGTGGATGGGGGCCTTGAACAGGCCGACACCACGGACTTCGTGTGTATCAACCGCATCATAGCAGAGCCCTGGCGGCAATGCTTTGCGCTTTCATCTGTTGACACCGGAGAATCGGAGGACCTCCTCACTGAAGAGGAGTTGCATCTGGTTTAGGTGTATATGGATCAGCCCTTTCACGACTGGGGAAACCAGCGTGAGGGCAAGGGCCAGGACGAAGCCTGGTGGGAAGTGGATTCCATCGTCTCCGATTCCTATGATGGGAATACCTTCGTAAAGAGGGTGCTGGACCACATGTCCAGCCAGGACGAGCCAATCGGCGGCAACCCGCCCGCCTACAGCAACCTGTTCCGGGGCAAGACCAGAGGTGGCCCTTTGGGCCACCTGGGAAGACCACCTGAGCGATCTTGTGGAGGTACCCCTCAAGTAAGCTCAGTGGTCCAGGTGCCCGGAAAAGCCAAGGCGGAGTCCGATGAGTGCCCCAAGATCCAGGCATTGAGGGCCAGGCTGAAGCAGAAGTATGGTGATACCTTCTTCAGCGGATAACCTGTGTTTCCCCCACCGGTGCGTGGACCGTATGGCGAGGCCAAGATACGACTGAAGCCGGACCCCCGTGTGTATCGACACCGGGTGTTCGCCCTGAGGGGCGAGGGGAAGGAGGCCATGGAGAAGATCCTCCGTGATTTCATGGAGAGAGGCTGGCTTGAGCCGTGCCACTCCGAGTGGGCCTCCCCGTGCTTCGTCGTCCCCAAGAAGGTGGCCGCTGAGTGGCGGCTCGTGGTCGACTACCGCGGCCAGACGCGGCATGACAGCTATACGCTGCCCCTCATTGAGGACATGCTGCAAAAACAAAACCGGCGGAGGATCTTCACGGTGATTGACCTAAAACATGGTTATCATCAGATGCCTCTCGCCGAGGAGTCCCGTGCCTGCACAGCCATGAGCACCCCACTTGGACCTCTCCAGTGGAAGGTGATGCCCATGGGCGTTACCAACGGCAATGCGGCTTTTCAGCGGATGCTGGAGAACCTGCTTGAGCCAGTGCGTGACTGTGCGGACCCCCTTGTGGACGACGTGATCATCGCGTCCGGGGACCCCAGTATGAGCTTTGAGGAGCTCCTGGAGGCACACGAGAGGGACGTCACCAGAGTGCTGGACCTTCTGGTTCGGCACAGACTCACGGGCAGCAATGACAAGGCCACCATTGCGGTAAGCGAGGTGGTCTTCGCTGGCCACGTAGTTGGGAACGGGCAGCGGAAGCCCATACCTGGCAAGGTGGCTGCAATTGAGCACTGGGAAAAGCCCAAAATGGCCTCTGAGCTACGGGCGTACTTGAGATTCTGCAACTACTACTCGGGGTATATCAAGATGTATGCCGAGTATGCCGCCCCCATGACGACAATGCTCAAGGGCAACCGGGAGGAGACCAAGAAGGGGTCCAAGAAGGCTCTGGTGTGGAATGCTGAGTCCGACCGTGCCTTTGAGGGGATGAAGCAGGCGCTGCTATCCGCAGTGGGTCTGCACCTCGTGGATCCTGACCGAGGGTTCGTCCTGCGCACCGGCGCTTCCGACTAGGCCATTGGTGCTGTGTTGGAACAAGTGCTTGACGACGGGAGGCACGTGCCAGTGGCCTTCTGGAGCCGAGTCCTGGCGGAAGGCCAGAGACGGACGTGGACGCCCCGAGAAAAGGAGGCGTATGCCATCGTCATGGCTCTCAGGAAATTGGCTGGGTACATAGCCCTCCATCCCGTCACCGTCTGCACCGACCATCAGAGTCTGCAGTCGTGGCACAAAGAGCACGTGGACACCCGCTCAGGTCCCGCCTCCCAACAGGCAAGATTGCATGAGACCTTGGCCAAGTTCGACCTCACGGTTGTGTTTGTTCCTGGCAAGGATAACACTGTGGCGGACTGTCTCAGTAGGTGGGCCTATCCCGCCAACAAGTGCATGACGGATGTCTCCGCCCATGGCGATGAGGCTGAGACCGCTGAGGCCAAGGGGATCAGAGAAATGGAGCGCCTGATGGAGGAGGAGGGTGTTAAATGCTTCGTCGTCATGGCTGCAGATGCCCCCCTCGGAACGAGGATGGGCAGAGTGGTCAGAGTACTCGCCCCTGAGGGAGCTGAGTCCGACAAGCACCTCTTCCCTGAATCTTGCCTCCAGGACGACTGGACCGACGACTACGCTAAGTCTGAGGCCTTTGAGGCCATGAATAGGGCTGTGACCGACCCTGATGACGGGCAGAAGTGGCCAAAGGGGCTGACTGAGGAGGATGGCAAGCTCTACCGGAATGGTAAGCTGCTGGTCCCAGAGTCCCGAGTGCTCGAGCTATGTGAGGCTTGGCACCACCACATGATGCACCCAGGGGTCAAGAAGCAAGCCCTGGATATGCAGCGTCGGTTCGAAATCGACCAGATCAGTCTCTACAGCGCTATCAAGAAGGTCAGAAAGGGTTGCTCGGTCTTTCAGGCATGCAATCCCGACAACCAGAACGTCAAGGGTGAAGCCCAATGGACTCCGGTGCCTGACCAGCCCATGGAGAGCGTGGCCATGGAAGTATTCTCCATGCCCGAAGTTCACATAGGCAAGGAGACCTTTGACTGTGTGGTCCTTTGTGTGGACCGCCACAGCAGCTACGTAGTAGCCGTTCTGGCACGCAAAAGGGGGTTGCTTGCCAAGGAAGTGGCAGTCATGATGATTCATCATTGGCTGACCGTCTTTGACATCCCCCGCACCATTTGCAGTGACCGAGGGCCCCAGTTTACTGGTGGCCGGTTCAAGGCCAAGTGTTCCCTCATGGGAATACGTCATGCCCAGAGCGTCGCCTATCTCAGCCGGTCCAATTACCGGGCTGCAGTGGCTGGAAGGCAGCTGTTCGAGAAGCTACGCAAGATTCACATCACCAATCCACTTCAGGATTCATTTGAGGAGATGTGGCCCGCTCTGAAGGCCCATCATGACACCCCCACTCCGGGTGGTTTGTCCCCTCACCAGATTCTGTTCGGCAAAGACCCCCTTGGTCGGGGACTTTCTTCCCTGGTGATGGTATGGCCATGGACGCCAAGGAATTCTTCGCGCGGCAAGAGGCAACGGCGCGGGACATCCGCCAGCAGCTCGAGAAGGAGCATGCTGAGCGTCAGAAGTCCGCCCCGAGCTGGAAAGCGCAAAAGTTCAGGGTGGGAGACCCGGTGTGGGTGATCAGACCCCGCCCTATGGGCACCCACCGCACCAAAACCTGGTTCACACCCGGAGAGGTGGTCCGCAGGATTGGTGAGGACACCTACCGCATCAAGATGGGTCACGGACAGTTCCGGGAGCGCCACGAGAGTCAGCTCAGTGTGCAGGAACCCGATCTCCGTGGCCAACATGTGTCCCTGGACTATGCCGCACATGAGGCTGATTCAGACGACGATAATGCTGAGCAGGACGACTATACCATCGAGAAGATCCTGGCCGAGCGTCCGAACGCCTCGGCACCCGGAGGCTCGGAGTTCAAGGTTCGTTGGAGAGGCTATGGGCCGTCCCACGACACCTGGGAACCCGTCTCCTCGTTCGTCCCGCGGATTAACACCCCCTTCATGGACTACATCCGCAAGCACAAGACCAATATCCATGTCTCGGACTTGGCAGCACTCACCTGGGCGATTGCAGCCAGGGGCGCCTGATCACCGCCCTGAGTTCCCCCCTGATGCAGTTTGAGCACTTGTCTGGTTGACGGATCGTCCCTCACTTGCTTGCTCTCCTATCTTATCCGGTGACCTGCCATCAGAGTGGCCATATACCCCCCCCTGCTGAATCTAGGGGAGGATGGCCCCTCTCTTCCACTCCTATTCCGCACTCCCCGCCTGCTGAATCCTTGGAAAACCAGGCAGGGCGACCTACCTTGACATTTCCTGAGCTCCTAGGGCCTTGAAGCCCGTACGACGTTGCGCAACGGATGCCGCTGTCATCGGCATTGCGATTTGTGCGTGTGTGGTCTGGTCCCATGGCACTTGTGGGATCCAGACCAGTCTACGTGTGTCTGCAGACTATATATGGCCTGAACTCAGGCGTCTTTCTGTCCACCCTCCTGCATTCTCCTTATCCTGACCAGGGCGTGGTTTGGCGCTCTATCCGGAGTGTGTTTACACGCCTATTTACCTGTTTCTTTCTCACTTTCCCGCCCCCGGGGATATGTGCATCTGTATGGTGAGTGTTAATGGCCCATCACTGAAGTTTGGACCGTTTTTCCCCAGAACAAACACGCATACGAAGGCGCCCTGAGTCGCCGTGTACATGCTCTTACATAAGGTCCAGCCTGGACCAGTACCTAAGTACAGATTCCTCTGTTTGAGTGCCCGTGATACCGTGTGCCCTAGTGGCTGTGATGTGCTGAGATCCTGATGGCGCCAGGCCGGAAGCCGGGTTGCCTGACTACACTCCCAGCGGTCCGCCACTGTCAGTCCCAGTGTGAGCCTACCGACTTGCAGACGCACTTGCAGTCAGGTGGCGACCTCCGGTGTCCTGACCTCGGTCAGTCTGCCTGGGAAACTGGTGGTTTGAGGAGTCGACGTCTCCGCCCAGACTGCATGGGGACTCCCCCATGCATGGCCTTCGTGGTAATGGGGCGAGGGAAAAGACGGCCTTGATGCCCGATCCCTTATGGAGGAGCTCGTACGGCTTTACCACTCTGGACTCGCGTCCTGGATATGGACATGGTGCGCCCAAGGAAGGACCCGTGGGGACTCTCCCCCAGACTACGGCCTTCGGAAGCCTGGGGTAGCCTGATGGATCCTTGTGGTCGCTTCCGACCTGTGGGACCACCTCGGTCGTCCCGTGGCGCCTATTTTGGCCGTGTATGCCACTGCCACTGTGGTAGTGTCCGTCGCAGCCGGCACCCGGTGCGCCTGGTATGGGTTAACGGGTCCTTTGGATGCCGACAATCGCCGCCAGGACCCGGGATTTGATACTCAATACCATACTTGCAGTTACAGGCACCTACAGCATCATACCTGTCTTACCGTGGGATTGTAATGGGCAACCTAACCCGCAAATTGGCCTGAAGTGAGGATGTGACAACCCCCCCCCTCTTCAGGGAATGGTCCTGGGTACCCGCTGCAATGCTTGGGTGTTATCGAGCCCCCCCCAGGGTTTGCTCTAAGGAGGGGGGTGAAGCGGTACCCAGAACCTCTGGCCTATGCCCCAGAGGCCTGTGAGCTGTCACACCCGTGCGGAAGCCGTTGACACCGGCTGTCAGCGGGATATCCCTGTTCTCTAATCCGCGAAATCTGGAATCCGATTTCTAACCAATAAATCGATGTAGAATTACCATAATTTCATTGTCTTGGTCGATTTTCAGTTAGAAATCGGTGAAATAACCGATTTCTACCGCGATTTCGAATTGTCGTGAATTCGCCGCCTGTTGTCGCCTGTTCGCGCGCTTTCGTCGCTTCTCCGTGGCAAGTTTTGTGAGGCATTTTTCTGGAGTACCTTTGACGTTCTAAGAGAACTTGAGGGCTGGATCTAGAGGATTCTTCCTGTACTTTCATCTGGTGTGCTCACCAGAATGTTCTGCTGTTGCGTCTGAGAGAAAATCAGCGCGCAAGCTTTTCCGTCGATCGCTGGAGCTCATGGTTCTCAAGGACCATGAGTTCAGACTGAACCCTACATTCCCCCCCTATGCCTTTCATCCATGCCCCTTTCACGTGGGCATATCACTTTGTATAGGGAAGCGGGCAATAGGGATGTTTTAGGCGGCCCATGGGTTTCGCAAACCCAAGTCCCGTGCGTGCGCAAACGCTAACTTTGTGGCCTTGTGAGCATGAACGTTAATAACCAAACACAATGCTCACAAGACCGAGAGACCCAGGCCATTTTCGCTTTTCGAGCCAACTCAACGATGGCTCCACGCAAATCAATGCGTACCAAAACTCCATTTTCGAAGGCGGGCAAGTTTTGGTGGAAAGTCAGGCCAAAATGGCCAAACCCCTGAGGCTCGTACTCGAAGGCTATGGGGAGTTGAGCCTGGAACCAAGGCAATATGTAAAGTAGAGACAATGAAGGACCTCGTGGATGGCTTGGCTGATTTTTTCAAACCTTGTCTTCTATTTTATATAATTTCGCCTTTTGAGCACGCGTGCCATACTGCCTCTTGGCACACGCGCTCACATGCAAGCACTAATGACACAAGTTGGCGGAGACAATCTAACCATAGTGGGCATATTTGGGAGCACCTACTATGGGCCTACTCCAAGAATGTTTACTCATATTTTTGCTCCTCAAGGTCCCAAAGATATGTTCATGCCAATATCGCCGATGTATGCACTTTTTCCCATAAATAGTGTGCTTCAAGAATTGAGGTGTTAAAAATGTTTCCATTATGCTTTGAACCTGAACTCTTGTTGCAAAAGGGAAGCAAAGGTTTGGTCTGCATCCAAGCAAAAGCCCGACGCTCCTTTCTCTTGTGATACGCAGATACGACTTTTCGAGGGACCACTCTTTGGTGAATTTTGGCCGTTTTGCCCAGAATGGCCACAAACCCTTTCTCCCCCTGATTTCGCCCCCGAGGTTGCGTGCGCCACTTGACCAAGGGTAAGGACAATTCAGAGAGGGCACATAAACTCGCATCGAATGGGGTGTTTCCCCATGTGGCCTTCCCTCTCGAGGGGAGAGTTGTGAGTCACCCAATTTGGGGTATGTTGCCATTCTGCCCCATTTGTGTGTCACTTTTCCCCCAATGGGGAAAAAAGCTAGAGGCGACCATGAGAGTGGGCAAGCGGCATATATTGTGCCCTAAGTCCAATATGTTCAAAGCATCATTGGTTGGAAGAATTCTCCCCGTGGTCATGGAGATATGGAATCATAAGTGCGGGCCATTTTGACCAAATTTCGCTGTTTTTGCCATTGTATGCCATATTGGAACTACCATATCCCCATGGGGCACATTATCTAGCCTGGAGGGGAGGGCGATTATTGTAGCTTCTGACCAAGGGTTGAAAGCCATTGAGTTTCGTATTCGCTCCTTCGGCTCATCCGGAGTCATTCAACTTTTGGTGCGATCCATGATCCCCCCCTTTGCACCGCATGTTGCCTTCTGCCCTGTCCGTGTGGTCGGCCGCTCGGTGAACAGTAAGCAGCCAGCGTGACAGCACGCCATAACCCAGAGCATGGGACCAGAGGGGATATCAAAAGTCGTGAATCAAGGCTTGGTGCGACGAGATTGCAAAGGTTTCCTACCCTGGCCGGTCGCCCGAGCCGGCCGATTTTGCCATTTTGGCATTTGTGGACTCAGTTTGGATCATCACCAAGCCGAGGACCATGGAGATCCTTGAGAGCCAAGTACATGTGAGTCTCTGTTGGCCTCCGAGTGGATCGCATATGGAATGGCAGATCCCACCTCCAAGCCGGCTTGGAGATATACCATTGGGGGTACCCCGGATTTTGGCTCATTTTGAGCAGCCAAAATGACCCCCTTTTGGGAGCCCAATTTCAGCCCCCCGTGTGTTCAATTGGCGGCCCCATATCTCTATGCCCATGAGGGGTCCAGACCTAATTTGGAGTCGTGCACTCAGGAGGGGGTCCAAGGTCCCGCCTCCGATCCTGTGAGTCATTGGCCTCGCACTGGCCGGGCAAGCCACGCGTGGAAATGACGCCAATTTTGGTGATTTTGGCATCATGAACCCACTTGATGAACCCGTGGTGCCCTGATGCCGGGACCTCAGAGAGAACCAGGTTGGGTGAGGGCTCCAGAACGGTTCGTACGTGAAGGGCATAGGGTCAGTTGCCTCTTCCCTGCCTCTGGTGGGTCCGGACGAGGGGTCAAATTCTGGAGTTTTTCGAGCTAATATCAGTTCGGGCTGAAACAGCCCATTTTCAGCTACCAACTCCTAGGGGATAATGGCGGGGCTCTATCTCCGGCTCCGAGGGGAGTAGGGACCTGTCGTTAAGGGAGCATAGGGAGCCACCGTCGGTCGGCCTTGGAGCTCACTCGGTTTGTCAAGAGATCGCCTGTGGCTGGGCGGGAGACGCTCCCCTATTGGCAGGGTTTCAGGGTCCGGACTGAGCAGGGCATAGGTTGTGTTTGAGCCCCCGCCCCTGCCAGCCACTGAGAGGGTCGGACCTGGGATCGGAATATGAGTTGGAAGTGAGTGTCTCTTGTCCTGTGATGCCCTTACCCCGGTCCAGTCTTCACCCCATGTGTACATATCTTGATGTGTTGCTGTACATACTTTTGTTCCCCTGTTTCAGAGTGGCAAGGATCCTGAAACGCTTTGTCACATGACACGAGCATGAGGATGCCCTTGTGAGCGCCCTGCTTTGCCTGCCTGCTTGCCTGCGCGTGTCCGCCGCAGCGTCCCGTGGCCAGGCCCCCCCAACGGCAACGCGTCACTACAAGTCCCCATGTGTTTCGTGACATAAAACAACGATTGGACAATTGCGTTGCGGTTTTCCCATATTGCGCTCATGGCTCTTCCTTTGTGTTTGTCTCGGCATTGGCCTTCTTCAAGGATGAGTCTACTTGAAAGCATGCTTTCTGTGTTTGCAACGGTGGCAAGTTCAAGATTGGTCCTCACCGCCTTGTTGTGACACGAGCGCGCAAGTCCACGATCAAAAGAATCCTTCGTGGAGTCAATCCCCAAGTGGCTACGGAGCGGCTCAGAATTTCATTCAGCAGAAAACGCCGCAAGAAGGATGATTCTTCCTCTTCCTCATCATCGGAGAGTGACGCTTCGGATGACTCATCGGAATCGAACTCATCTAGCTCCGATGACTCTACTCATCACCGCAAGGGAAAACGGAAGTCCAACAAACGTGATGGAGAGAAGAAGAAGTGTGCGCACTCCGTGCCGTCACTTGTTGTTAATTCCTGTGATGGTTCCCATGACATGGCCATGGATGAGAGCACCCCAAGTATTGTTGTGGACAACTCCGATGACGATGGCAATGATGTTTCACCCGCATTTCAGGAATATGCTCAAATATTGGTGAACCAATCCACCGCTTCCCAAAATCTCAAGCTCCGCGCGCACGATGAAAAATTGGACGCTTTGTGGAAGGAGATGGACAACCAAAAGCGCACTGTCCAAGAACTTGGAGATAAATTTGATAAGCACACCCAAGGGTTACCGAGACGCCCCCACCAATCGGAGGACAATGTTGTGTCACGTTTGCTTGCCGCTTCGGGCGGTTCCGAGAACACCGCGGGCAAGGACAAAGGCAAAGGCTCCCCATCACCCACTTCCTCACGTTGCCGCCTCACCACGTTGGAGGTACCTGCGACGGATGAACCTCATCGCTCTCCGAGAACCCGAGACCATGGCCTGGAGCGTTCCCCACGCACCTGTAGCAAAAGCGCCAAGCCCTATAACAGAATTGATGATTGAGAAAGCCCCCCACTACACACGTTTGCTTTACGGGCCGGTATCCCCAATGAAATGTTGTCGTCCTTGTCTTCGATTAAACATTTGGCGACTCGCCTCCAATCCGCCCAGCAATGCCTAATTGAGCCTACCCAAAAGCGTCACGACCACCTGAGTTCAATCCGTCATGACGTGGTCCATCCGGGTTTTTGGTGGGTGGGCCCCATATATTGCCTATGGCATTCCTTCCCTACAGGCTCCCCACTCCTTGCGACCCACCCCCGTTTTGATGATTTATACGCATTCCGCAAACTAATGCTATCTCGCCCTAAAATGCACCGACTCCGGAGTTTCTTTTTGTACTTCCGCCGCATACTGGATTGGAATGTGGTCACTACACCCATGACACACGAATTCGCTCTCGCTCATGAACAATTGTCATGGTTCCATCAACGATTGCCTCCGATGGAGGCCCTGTCTTTTTGCACTATTCCATATGATTTTGCCCGGGTTCTCCATGGGGTATACGGCACCAACCATGCATTGTGTACCACCGGCGCTGTATCACCATACTACGGTTTCCATTGTCCACTACCGGGTGACCCGTTTTCTACAACCTGTCTCCCTGCGCACTCGTCCTTCGCTTGCATGCAGGATTCCTGGATCACCCGTGAAACAATGTCCGCCATCACTAATATGTTGCTCTCCTCAAAACCCCCCCGTGTCATCCTCATCGTTTTTTTTTTGGCGCGTGATTGTTGGACCCAGACACAACACCTTTGTCATACGGGATTGGGCACGCAAATTGCATGGTGCGAGGCCTTCTCTTTGTGTGCCCACCCCACTGTGACTTGCGGCACGCACAGACCATCCGACAACCGGCCAGCATCTTTGTCCTTCAGGACATCCATTCTGCCCCTCCGTCCAAAGGCTACGCTTCCGCCGTACACCTATTTTTATCCCAGTATATGCGACAAAAACTTCGGACGCGTTGCATGACACACTCCATAAATGCGGACACCGCCCCTACACGTGTGCGCGCGCTGCACTGCGATTGGCGCTCGACTTGGGAACAAGAATGTGAGATACGCAAAACCGAGTTTGCCAAACGAAACCCAGATTGGGACCGTGTTGTGGCGACTTATGAAAGGGTTGGCGCTCTACTGGGGATTTGTCCCCTCCAATGGATCCATACATTGCTCCACTACCGTGGCTCACTGGAGATGCCTTGTGGTCTCATGGATGAGGTACCATGTGTGTACATTGTCTTCTGTGCTGAACTGAAAGCCATCTATGTTGGCTCCAGAGGAGCTTCACACTATCACACCAGACGTTGGGATAAGAAACTGAGTGTACAGGGGGGACGGTGTCTTTTACACAGGATTAAAGAACACATCGGGAAAATGCGCTGGGTGCGCCGCGTTGAGGGTCTCCCCAGGGGTGCCTGGTGGTCGGATGCCCGCATGTATTCCCTCATGTCAAGCGTCGGCATTGAATGGTGGGTGTTTATCCCCTGGATATGCACCTCACCCGACGCATGCTACCCTGGTGAAATGTTCTGGATTCGTAGAACCCCAGTCCCACTGAACACCCTTCGCCCGCATAAAGGGGCACCTGCTTCTTCGCAACTCCTACGTGGTGGTCTGGTTCCACCTGAGAAATTTGACCCACCGGTCCGCAGCCAGGTCCGGAGGGAGATCGACTGCCAGCGCTCCTCCCTTCCAGCCAAGTAATTACTTTCTTTACTGGTACTTGCCACTAAGAGAGTCCCTAAAATACTGTGGAACCGACTTTTGATAAAGTACGACTTCGTTTGAAACGTGAGACACCACACAGCAAAGTGAATACGAAGCGGTCAATTATTGTCCGTCTCCCTGTCCCCACGAGGGAAATACTACAACCCATCAGTGACCTCGTATCACACATTGTTGCCAATGCCCGGATCCCGAAGTCCTTGAAGTAGTACTACAAATCACGGATCATCCCATGCGCTTCTCAGACACCATATGTCTCTCGGCACCTATCGAATTTGGGAACGGATCTTACCCCCTCCACACTGCATGCCCGCCTACATGCAGACTGCCCATGTTCCTCATTCCCTGATGTTTTGCACCCGGCGCCGATCGGACACATCGCTATTCGCCGTTATGACCCGCGAATCGCTGCCCTGTACCCTGATTCTCTGCAGCAGGGCATTCTGTCCCAGTGCATGTGTAACACAACTTTCCCACGCCCACGTGCGTTTTATGATGCGCTGAATAAGCTAATTTGTACTGTCAATGGTACTTTACCTGGACTCAGTTCTGCTCACCGCCACAAGGTTCCAAGAATGATCTGAGACCGGGGGAAGGCGACCTACGAGGCTACAATGGTGGATGTTGACCCCCGCATTGACCTGAGCGCTATCAAATCTGTCCACCGCCACCATCAATAGATTGCTTGGGGACCACTGCATAAAAACAGTGGGGGTGCCTTCGGCATGTGCGAAAAATTGCAGGCTGAAATTTTTTGCCAGCACTTCCTGGAATCCCCTCGCTATTCTGTGCTACACATTTTTGACTGCGTGGACGACGCCAGTGCCTACATTCTGTCATCGGTTCATGACAACGCCCTTGCGGCTGGACTGATGCAGTATGTGCCGGGCCGATGGCGCCACATGTCCGCCCCCTATGGCTACCTACCTGATGAGTTTTGACACTTGCTACTGCTTTGTTACTGTGTGCGGCTTCATATCTGCGATAAAGCAAGCGGACTCCACTGTCATCCAAATCTTCTCTCTCATGCGGCACACTGAAGGGCTAACCCGACTTGCACTTGGTGCATACACGCCCACGACCAATATTGAAACACTTGTCGGGGTAGCATTAATGCACCATGTTGCACTCCTTGTACAGATCCCCTAGGTATGCGGTGAACGTTGGATCAACGCCGTCACCCTCAGGAGGTATTGTTGCGCAAATCACATCGTCCGGGATGCTGTTGTCTTCACATCATACAACCCCATGCAAATGCACCCGGCTTCGCTCTTCATACTCAAATCGAAACCAATAATCCCGCACCTTTCCAAATGGACCATTTTTGCCAATAGCCAAGAACTCCAGCTTGAATATCTCCACCCGCTTGTATGACACGACACAAGCCTCTATATCGTGGCCATCTTGGATTTGCCTGTTTGGCCCTGTGTTTTATGGGTATTCTTCAGGCCACACAGCTCCTGCACGCCAGCTCTTTTGCACAGCAGCTTGCAAATCGGCCCAGTTGTCATTCATGGTTAACGTGATGAAAAGGTCCCCTTGTCCAATTTCACGACTCATGGCTGTAAGATCTAAATGTCGGCAGGCTCAATAAGAACAGGTTCCAACCAATTTTGAAGGTACATCAGTTCCATACCGATAATACGGGTTGAGCTCCGCCGTACCCATATCGGTGCCCTTGCGCTCGAGATTGTGGTTCATACGATTTACACCGTCTCTGTAGCATGCTCGCGGCTTTTTGCCCTCACTAGCAGGTGGAGTTGACGTCGATGTTGACGTTGGGCTATACCTGGAGCGAGGTGGAGAGTGTTGGATGCTTTGAATTGCGGACTGTGAAGATTGACTCGGCTGGGTGCATTGACTTTCTTGCGGACACTGTGAGGACGTGTGTGGTGATTGTGTGGAAGATTTCTCTGGTGCCGGTTGTGGACCTGTGGAACTCCTCGCACTTCTAAAATGTGTAGCAGTAATGTCCTCTGCCCGATTCGCACGTTGAGCCTTGACATTTTGTTGATTCCAAATCAATTGGTTCTTCATCTCTTTGCTCACTTCGAAAAAAGACCACCACCGGTCCCGACGCCATCAGCTATCAAAGGCAAGATAACAACTGCGGTAGTAGGCAGCACATCCAATTCCGCAACCTACTGTATATCCACCAACGCCGCTAGGATACAAATCAGGCAACACACACGATTCCAACTTGGGGTCGTTAAAATGCAAATAAGTGTCATTGGCCAACGATTGAGCGGCCGTGGTAACGTTCCTACCAGCTCCTCGGAAGGGTGTCCGATGGAGGAAGCCCACTTTGTCCGAGTGAGGAGCACAATCCGGAATGATGTTCCATGGGGCATCACACTCCACAGCCCAAGCAACGTACTCATCTTGTAGATGGTATTCGAAGTATTTCCCGTACTTGTCTTCATAGGAACGTTGTGTCAATGTGCCCATGGTGGTAGCAGCATTCTCCAACTATCCGTACAACGTCTAATAGTGCGCCAAGAATCGAGAATAAAAAGGGTGAATTTTCTTGAGCAGCAACAACGCTTGGTTCATTTGGTGCGTACTTTGCTCACCGTCCTTGGGCTTCTGGTATTCATCCAAAATATCCTCCTTCATTATCATGAACCCATAAAGTGCATTGTAGTGTTGGCTTGGTTTCCGGCCGACACCAACGGTACCAATTGCATGGTGCCACTGCTTGTGACGGAGATCCACGTGCTTCAGCGTATTGGACTAGAGGGCCCCAAGTGCAATTTGTCGCTTTTGGTACTCTGTGAGGTCCGCAATTTTTTAGGGGATATTGTAATGGATGTCCCCATCCAAAGTGTAGCCATAGCTGATGGGGTTGCACTTCGCGGAATACTTGCTACAAACGTGGCAAGCATACATACGTGTAGCTGAGTGCAAAACAGGAGTATCATACACCACAAAGCGACTTGTGCTATGTGCAAGACATCGTGGGGGAACTGGAAACGGTGCATTCGTATACTTCAAGTAATTTGCGAATATCTCGTTGCGGAACACAAACATCCCACTTGTAACCAAATTTGTGGGTTGCACGCCGGACAAAGGTTGTGCACGCATCTCGCCAGTATTCCGTGGAACCGTAAACTTGTGCCCCCCACCTACTCGGCCCCTAAGTAGTTGACCACACCGGTAGCAGAGTGCATCACAACGTGGTGAGTACAAAGTGTCCAAACCATCAAGCCAATACTCTCAAACAGACTTCAAAGAAATGTTGGACCACGATGATGCATTGACACGGAACAACTCGCCAGACACTGTACCAGCGACCCCGGATGAACGACGCCCCGATGCCTTGATGTGTTGCTTCGCTGGCGTATTGCCGTGTCCACCATCGATGCCCTTATTTCGTTGCGATTCTGGCATGTTGTTTATGCCTCCAGAGGAAGGTTTGGCCGCTTGGGAGTCCGCAGTGTTTTTTTTGCCCTTGTTGGCTTGTTATTCAGCGGTGTTTTTCTTGCCTCCAGACGAGCCGTTGGCCGCTTGGGACTCCGCAGTGCTCTTCTTCCCTTCAGACGAACCCTTGGCCGCTTGGGACTCAGGAGTGTTGAAGCTTGCCACCGTTGCCGCTTGGATCCGGAGTGCGGCGCGCTTTTGCAATCGCTTCATCAGCCCGGCGCGCAACTGTGCATGTCGCCGACGGATCGTAGGCTGGGGTACTTCGCTATGCGACTTGATGAACTCCGACACCAGGAAGTCAATGTCCGTGTCCAAGCATTGTTGCAACTCCTGCTCCCAGCGATCTGACATGGTGCGAAATAGAAGGTAACTCCGTTAAGAGTACACCAACACTCCAAGTCCAACTGCCGAGAGCAAGAAAAGGCATTACTTGGGAAAAAAGAAAGTGACTACTTGGGACGTAGATGCATCATTGATAAGTTGCGATGCGATTTATGTGCCCAATGTTGGTAGCGCCTATACTTGTACAGCCTCAAACCCAACCGGATGGCAGTGTCTTGTTTTCCGTTGGTGGGCCTTATCCTCCCGAATGAATGTGCCCCATCTCTATTCACTAGTACCCAAGCCCAAACAGAACGTCACCTTTTGGTACCCTTGGAACAACAAAGCGTACAAACGGCAAAACACGGCAAGGAACTACTCGTCCTTCTTGTACCAAAGACTTCGGTCTATTGTTGCAACTCTTGCCTCTTGATTGGACATGGTGTGAATGTGAAGGTAACTCCGTTGAGAGCACACCTGTACTCCAGGTTGTATCACTAAGAGCAACCTGCGGAGGAGAACAACGCACACAAATGGCAAAGCACAGGAAGAAACTGCTTGTCCCTCTTGTACCAACCACTCCACACCATTGGTGCAAGTCTTGCTCCCATGATTAGACAAGGCGTGAATGTGAAGGAAACTCCGTTAAGAGTACACCTGTACTCCAAGTTCAATCACTAACAGCAAAGGGCACGGAAGAACAAAGCACACAAACGGCAAAAGAAGGCGAGGAACTACTCGTCCCTCTTGTACCAAACACTCCACACTATTGTAGCAAGTCTTACTTCCATGATGAGACATGGCCTGAATGTGAAGGTCACTCTGTTAAGAGTACACCTGTACTCCAAGTCCAATCAGTAAGAGCGAAGGGCACAATGAACAAAGCACAAAAACGGCAATACACAGCAAGGAATTACTCGTCCCTCTTGTACCAAAAGGGACTCAAAATTGAACTTGTTTCTCTCCCACAACGGCCCATTGTAATTGCATTTTGGGATTCATCATGGGCCAAAACCCGTGATTTTGGGCTCAAAATGGGCTAAAAACCCTCGTTTGAGCATCTCAAATGGTCCAGTATCACTTTCAGAAAAATGCCTTTTTGACCCAGTTTTGACCCATTTTGGGTCTTGAACGGGCGCTTTTCTAAGGCGTTCTGGGAATTTTAATGCTCGAGAATGCGCCGTGATGGGCTGAAAATGGCGTAAGGACACTTGTTTGAGCATCCCAGGTGGTCTAGAAACAACTTTGAGGTAATCATTTTTTTCGCCCCGGAGACCCCGGTGCACCTACCGTTGGCCCCAACTGTGCGCGGGCTGTGCTGCCCTCTGGCTACACGAAGTGACCATTGATTCGGCGATGTAGGGGTATCGTTGGGTGATTCTGGGGAGTGGAAACCACAAAGACTGGGGGATTGCGGGTGGACTAGGTGCGCTATGAACTTGGTTTTGGGCCACGTAGCCCAAGATACGGCCCGTTCTTGGTTTTGGCCGTGTTGGACACAAATAACGCACATTTTGGCCATTTTTGGCCATTTTTGGGCCGTTTCTCGAACATATCGTGGAGCTAGAGGGCAAGAAAGGGCTCCTGTGCAACAGGACAATCAAGGCGCACGTGGAATGTAGGAGGAGTTTGCCGTCGTTTGCCCGTTTTGACTGAGTTTCAGGGCCGTTTCGCGCCAAAAAAACCTGTTTTGGGCCAAAAAAGGCGCAGTTTTTGGAGGGCACCTCCAAACTTGGCGCCCCCGCCCGAGGAGCGCCAACAGTGAGTTTTTGACCCAAAACTTGGATTTCATACGACCACCACCTAGGCTCGCGGCTGGCTGGGGTAGAGTAGAGCCCGAAACGGGGACACCAAGCAATGACCAAAACAGAAAGGAGAAGTAGTTGCTTGTTGCTTGCTTCTTGCTTGTTAGCTAGATTTAACGGGAGAGCGGTGTAGTAATATATATGTATATATATATATATGTATATATACTCATAGTCATAGTCATAACCACTTTCCATGCCGTCTACTGGAGTTACCGCGCATCTCGCGCCAACAGGTGGTTCCTGCCTGGCTCGATCCCGTGGGTCCCAGGGCTGCCTGAGGTGGCCCACAGCGAGACGGAGGACCCGGAGGACCGGGGATACCGGTCAACCAGGCTTGGGGGGCAGTGGCAGCTGCATAGCGTTAGCATTAGCAACGGCGACGGATGCTGGCCCGTTTGTTCGCCGGGGGTAAGGGGGCAGCATTGCAACAAGCAGAAAGCAAGGGCTTCTCTGTCCGGCGCAAAGCGGCAACCAAGGAACAAAGCAGCACGCATGCGGCGAAGCAGGAGCGGACCCTCCGTCGTTCGCGTACCCCCGCCACCGTGGAGACGTCCATCACCCGTGACCCCACGGAATCCATTGCCATCTGCGTACTCGTAATTGCCCACCACCCCTGACTCCACGTATCCCACTGCCAGCATGCAATAACCCGTATATGCATAGCCAGGATTTCTGGGAGTCTCAGCTTTCATCGCCCCCATGTCCCCACAATGTAAGCCGCCGACCCACCGCACCAGTCCCCTAGTATAGTACAGAAACACGGTTTCAACTTCAGGTCCCCGTGGCCCTGAGCTGCACCCACACCCCAGATATATACCATGCCGGCACTCCATGTCAAAGGCCAGTACCCAATCAGCTTCGAGGCATCCTCTTTCCCACGTATAATATAAACATGAGGGTCTACAGGGGGGACGCCGGCCGCTACGCGACTGGAGTGGCGCAACCCGTGAATATCGCTGGCTGGGATTCGGGCTGGTGGGTGCCGTAGCTTGGTTATCGACCCCCTGTAGGGGTACCCAACAGAGGCTCGCCCGGGGCTGTGGTAACCAGGTGCACCTCATCTGACCCACATACATTGCCCTGGCACCTACCCTTGACCCTTACCTGCACTGTTTGGCCAGCTCCCGTGGTTGCGCCTCTTCCGCCACAGCAGCGGCCAGGCCGCAGGTTTGGCCCCCACCGATGACGTGCCGAGCCTACTTATAGCATTGGCCCGCGTGTCACCCCCCGGGCCACTCAGCATGCCGCTCCTCCCCTCTCCCCGCTTCTAGCCGACCTGACTGGCGCCCCCAAGGGGTAAGTCTTTACAATGGTGAGGCGACCGCATACTCTTCGCTACAACGCCGCGCAGTACCCCTGTTGCCACGCCTATGCCACCTGCGAGCCGCCACCATACGCACCACCGCAACCGCAAGGCCATGGTCAGAGTTTAGACTATGTACATGCCCGCAGGCACGGTCCCTCTAGTTTGTTGACGGGGCCAGGGGATGCCCCCACGCGCCCCCTGAGTTGTTAGAGGGGTCAGGGGGACATCCCAGTACCGCCATGCATCCCCGCTGCTCCCCCACTGTACAGTTCCCCAGTACCGCCGCGTACCCCCACCGTACGGACCCCAGTACCGCCGCGTATACCCCCAAGACGCTTGTACACCGCCACCTTTAACTCCGCGTGCCCCCAGTGAGTGCTCCTCCAAGGCTGCCACGCCGTCTCCAGGACGCCCGCCATACTGTCCACCTGACGACCTCGCCGTCACATCCCTCTACGCACACATCATCCCTTTGTCGCCGCCCCCGGGGCCTGCAAGCTGTCCCCGCAACCCCGTGTAACACTCCCAGGGGGCGCCGTAACGCCGTAACCCCGAGACAACTCCGTGCACCCCCGGTGTATCCCGAGCAACCACTCCCAATACTGCCGTAGCCAGGCCGCCAGTATAGACCCCGGTGCCATAAAAATACCCTACAGGGGTTTGGGCCTCATTACCCTGTTCGGGACGACCCATGACACCTCACTGTTGTATGCGGCGACACGGGGCAGGCGGGTGAAGCATCCCTGTCCGACCCTGATGCACGTGGGCAGTACGGCTCACCATCAGGCCGGCACGACCTGTCACATCGCGTTGGCCGTCATACGCCGCCTGCCAGTACCGCACAATCAGGCCATGAGGGCACTGCTTCTCAGGCGCTACCCCCTCCGCTGCGTCCAGCGTAGGGACCCTAGCAGGTGCACCCACAATTCCTAACCCCATCAATCTGCATCACCCCCGGCCCCCACCACGCCGTCAACATTTCTTCCGTGATGCCACAACCAGAGTATCCGCGAGTCGCCCTCCAGAGCCGCCCACCACAGCAGCAGGGGCAGGGCTGCCGACAGCGCTCCAGGGCACCGCACCCCTTCCACTCGGACGCTCTTCAGGCCACCCTGGATTGTCTTCCAGGCACTTGAGGACATCAGTCCAGAGTGCCGCAGTGCCCACCTCGCCTTAGGCCACCCCCTATCGGCACGCTCCTTACATGTCCCGCAGAGTGGGGCGGAGGCACATTGATGAACCCAAACTGACGCTGTTTCCCCGCACCCGTGACATCGCTGCCGAAGCACAGACCGCGACGGAACGCAGCTACCATCACAACCTGCGACCATAGGTCCTGCCATACATCGCAGCACGCGTCCTGGAGTCCGAGCAAAGCACCCGCCAGCGTGCGTGCTGTGGCACAACTGAGAAGGCTGCGCCTCGCTTCCTCCCACGTGGACACCGGGCGGGGTATCGGTCACCCGTCGGGCATCACGGGCAGGCTCTCAAGCAGCCGGGGCCACCGCGCAACTTTGGGGCTCCGTAGTCCCGTAAGACCTCCCTGATGACATCAACCCTGTCCTGCCCCGGGCCCCTGGCGGATGCTAGAACCAAGCGTTGTCCTCCCGCCCGAGCCTCGATGACTGCCGCGGGGCCCAGGGTGTCAAGGGTGTGACGGGCATCAGCAGCCACGTGGTCCTCCCTCTCTGGCAGAGAGAACATGGCCTCCATGACGTGGCCTTGCGCGTCGTCGCCCTGTACCCGTGCCAGCTGCTTGAAGCCCACTAACACTGCCATGGACCGCTGCTCGGTGACCGCTGGTATGGCTCGTCGCAGCTGCCGGTCATACAGCCACAACGTACCCACGTCGAGTACGACAGCCACCGCCAGGATTGGGAGACTGCACAGAGGTTGCTGAGGGACCGGCAGCACCTCGCGAGGCCAGCCCATGACGTTCCCGAAAGCTGGATGGTTGGCGTACACCTCGAGCGAGGGATCATTCTGGCTGTCAGGGCTTCTCACCATGGTACCACGCACCAGGGCCCACGATTGCGCCGACACCACGCGGGACCACTCGTTGAATGCCGTGATGTCCCGTGCCACCCGGGAGCCGATCCACTGGCTGAAGGCAGCAGGGGTAACTAGGACAGGCCTTGCAGCGTGCGCGCCTCTGTCTCGTCGCGCCTCTGTCGCGTCGCAAGGGAGATTTGCCAGCATGGCAGAATAATCATGAAGATCAGGATTTATGATGTTTTGGAGTGAAATGATTGTAGATTCATGAGTTTTATATTATTATTGATCTGTCGTGATTGTTGGTTTGGGTTACGGTTATGGTCGAACGGCCTGGTGTTTGCTGTGGGTTTGTGGCATCAATTCTTCACTCTGTTGTGCACAGTGTATATAGTATGTAGGGGACAAGCACCACTGTGTCCCCCTGACGAGCCCTGCAGTGGTGCGGGCGAAATATCAACATCGTGGACTCCGATGATGGACTCCCAGAAGACGGTGTATGTTTTGGGGTTTGGTGTTTGCGTTCTTGTACGTTCTTTACGTGTATGACAGGGATATCGACATTTTGGAGTTTTGCAAAAGGGTTACGACGGGATCAAAAGTTTTGACGATTTGAGGAAAATTTTGAGATTAAGAATAGTTCGAAATTTCAATGAAAACATGGCTTGGATCAACACGGTGTTTGGGTCTGTGATCGGTTGTGTTACAAAATCGTCACCTAAGACATCCTGTAGACCTACTGAACTGGCGGTGAGGCCAACAGCAGCAGCAGCGCTCAGTGAAGGAGCGCAGCGGCAGTGCAGGTGCGTTCAGCGCAGAAGCGAAGGAGCGCAACGAAGGAGCGCTCAGCGCAGGAGCGAAGGAGCGCGACGAAGGAGTCCTCAGCGCAGGAGCGAAAGAGCGCTTAGCGCAGGAGCGAAGGAGCGCAACGAAGGAGCGCTCAGCGCAGGAGCGAAGGAGCGCTCAGCGCAGGAGCGAAGGAGCGTTCAACGAAGGAGCGCTCAGCCAAGGAGCAGTTCTGCGCGGGCAGCTGAGGATGGAGCCACAACCAAGGTTGAGTGGAGAAGTGAAGTTCGAAGGAACGAAGGAGCCTCATCCAGCAAGGGAGGAGGAGAAGTGAACTCTGGGGTCCTAAGAGCTGCTGCCCATTGGCGATCTGGAAGTCGGCAGTGACGAACGCCGACCAAGGCGATCTCAGTCGCCGAGTAAATTTTATGTTTCGGATCTTATTATTTTATATTTGTTTCTGTGAAAGTGCGTGGTGGGTCACATTGTGGGTGGTTCATCGTGTGTGGCACAAGGTCTGGTGGGAGCGGGTATTGTATGAGCTGGGTGGGTGTCTGTTGGGGTTGCGTGTCGCTGTTCGGCAGCTGAGAGCAGCTATCCACTGACGTTGCATGTGTCCATGGCAGGCAGTGTTGGTCAGCGTCGGGTGTAGTTGGGGTGTGGCATGCCTCTGCAAGCTCAGGCAGGATGCCTGTATATTTATCCTTGGGGGTAAGGCAAGGGCTGAGGACAGCCCGCAGAAATGCCGCGCCTCCCCCTTTGCACAGGGGGGGCCACCATGCTTGGCATGGGCTGCGACTGTTGGGCAGCCGTGCAGCGTTGACGGATCCCTCACCCCCCAGTTATGCTCCCGTCAGGGAAGGGGGCCATTTTCTGTCAAGGAATATGTATGCGGGGTGGTCCTGTTGTACTGGGTCCCCCACCGCTGCATCCCCCCCCCCCGAGATTTAGTATGGCAATACGTTGTGTTGCCCCTGCTGCCCATATATTGGTATTTGCCTTTGTGTCAGACCCTCATTCTCCTGTCAGGTCTTAGGAGGGGAGTGTAATGGGCAGCAGGGGCAACTAGGACAGGCCTTGCAGCGTGCGCGCCTCTGTCGCGTCGCGCCTCTGTCGCGTTGCAAGGGCGATTTGCCAGCATGGCAGAACAATTATGAAGATCAGGATTTACGATGTTTTGGAGTGAAATGATTGTAGATTCATGAGTTTTAGATTATTATTGATCTATCGTGATTGTTGGTTTGGGTTACGGTTATGGTCTAACGTCCTGGTGTTTGCTGTGGGTTTGTGGCATCAAGTCTTCACTCTGTTGTGCACAGTGTATATAGTAAGTAGGGGACAAGCACCACTGTGTCCCCCTGACGAGCCCTGCAGTGGTGCGGGCGAAATATCAACATCGTGGACTCCGGTGATGGACTCCCAGAAGACGGTGTATGTTTTGGGGTTTGGTGTTTGCGTTCTTGTACGTGCTTTACGTGTATGACATGGATATCGACATTTTGGAGTTTTGGAAAAGGGTTACGACGGGATCAAAGGTTTTGACGATTTGAGGAAAATTTTGAGATTAAGAATAGTTCGAGATTTCAATGAAAACATGGCTTGGATCAACACCGTGTTTTGGTCTGTGATCGGTTGTGTTACACCTGCGCCACCGCCGCCATCCAGTGAAGGAACAGGGACATGGCCTCTTCTTGCGCAATGCACGACCGTGGCACCAGCAGTGCGTGCAGCGGTGCCCTCTGAAAGGCTGCCCGCAGGTCGCCAGGGGGATCCTCCCTGCCGGCGGGCAGAAGGGCGTGTCACCTCGCAGGAACGCGTATACCGCCCTCCTCCGATCTTGCATCGGCAGGTGCATGATCTGGGTGAGCCGTTGGTTCCTCCGTACATACACATCTTCCCCAATCTGGACCATATCCTCCACAAAGAGCCTGGCCTTGGCAGGGCCCCGGGGCGACGCCGCTCGCACCGCAGCGAACAGCCGCTTCAGGTCCCCGGGGACGACACCCGCCATCAGGGATTCAGTCCACCTGCAGCCGTGCTCCCTCCACGCAACGAACTCCACCGCCCTGTCTGTCAGGGGTAGCTCCGCCGTGAACTCCTCCACACGCCTGCTCAGGAGCCAGGCCACCTCCTCGTCCTGCGCACACAGTAGGCGCATCTGGCCAATGTCCTCCTCTGGTCCCCCACAGAAGATACAGGCCTGGGCCGGTATTGCCATACGCGTGAGCTTCCGTCTCCACCGTCGCATGAACTGCATGGTGGACAAGCGACCGTCACGTGCCCGCAGCATATTTCTGTGCGTTGGGCCGTGATGTACAGCTCCCAGGGGCACCGCCTCGCAGGCACCAGCCAGTGGCGTGTGCGCCCTGGTGCGTGCCGCTAGCGAACGCCACTCCATCTCCCGGACTTGCTGAAGGGCTTGCATGGATGGCACAAGCGGCTCGAGCTCTCCATTATCCCCCGGCACCAAGAGGATGACGTGCTCCTTTGGCAGGACGAGATGGACAGGCGGGGCCATTGCACGGGCAGCGGCAGAGTCTGGCACTTCAAGCGGGACTGCCGCCAAGTGCGAGCTCTGCCTCACCACCCAGTGGTGCGGCCCCCAAACTCGGCGTGGCAGCGGCCACAGCCCCTCCACTATCCAGCTCAGTGCGTGCTGGTTGACCAGATGTGATGTCAGCCCCTTGATGCCACGGTAAAGGGCCTCCTGTGCCCTGCGGAGATGCGCTTCTATGATGGACACATCCACCACGTGCACCGTGCACGCTGACGGGGGCGTGTGCAACAGGTATGCCGCCGCGCCAATGATCTCTGCCTCCGGGACCGTGCCGTAGATTGCACCCGTCCATGTGGGGATTCTGTGGCTGGCCACCGCCACGTTTGTGGCGTCGTCTCCCTGGGGCGACGCGTCAGACGATGTGACTTTAGTCGCCACCGGCACCAAGCAGTACCGGTGGGATTCCAGCCACGCCACGTCAGAGGGGGGCCTCTGCACCACCTTTCCAAGGGACGCCGCACTGGAGGCCGTGAGCTCCGGGGACAGGACTACCTATGGCCGATACACCGCATGTGGTCTCCAGGCCAGGTCACATCCACTGACTGACTTGATGGCGTCCAGGGCGGTAGTATACTCCGCCCCCCCAACCCTTGCTGAGCAGGAGGGTTGGTACACCACCACAGATCCCTGTTCCACCACGCTGCCGTCACGCAACGACGTGACGGCGACGTGCGGATCGTGCGGCACATTGGACATCCGAGACACTTCCAGGAACGAGTACTCATCCGGATCCGGGACAGGGCCTGCTGGTAGCAGAAGGACAATTGCCCACTCGCTGCACCCGTGCACCGCCGCGCATGCCCTGGAAAACACTGGCCGCCCGTGCACAACCCACAGTGGTGACGGGTTTATGCCGCCCCCGGCGTGTGGACTGAGTAGGGGGACGGACGCCGGATCGTCTTGCTGCTGGTAACCCTCAAGGACGTCCCCAAACAGAAACAGGAGGGCGGCTAGCGGGACGTACGGCATTGATAGCCCCGGGTTGGCTGGGTCCCATCCTTCCTCCTCGTACCCGCCCACCACATACACGTCCCCCGCGTTGGACTGTCTATTGCGTTTGCTGGCCTTCTTTCGGCGCATCGGGTGTATTACCTGGTGAGTCAACGGACTAGGCAGCTGCGGACGGAAGACTTCGCGGAGCCCCGTGAACCACACGTGGTCCAGCTGATGGGGCCCTACTCCTGCGTTCGGAAGGTGCAGGTGGTCCTGATGACACTCCTGGAGCTGGACAGCCCAGTGCCCAGGCGCAGGACGGGGGGGCCGCGCATGCAGGAGGTCATTTGCGGGATCAGTCAGGGACTGTACCGCCGCATCTGTGCGGGGCCCCGAGAGAACGCATATGTCTCTACCCTTGAAGGAGTAGGATTGGGACACCCACTTCCGCCCCGCCCACTGCACTTGCGGCAGGTGGGCGTGTACACACGAGTACACTGACGATGGCATGAGAAGTCCTACGCGCAACGTCCCCATCGCCCGGAGTACCCTGTCCACCCACGTATTGCCAGCGTGCGTGGCGAATGACGCTGAGGGCACCATGAACTGTCCGCACACTCCGTACTGCACGTGCATGTCCCGGAGCATGGCCCGAAGCTCATCCCCGACTGTCGTCGACCTGTGGTGGGTGAGTTGAGCCATGGTCGCCACGACAGACTCGCGGCAGATAACCTGGACATCTGCCAACCGTAACCCATGACCCGACCGCACTGCTACGTTGAACAGGGCCTTGGGCAGCTTCTCGAACTGTAGGCCGCAGCCTTGATGGCAGTATTCAGCTTGATCACCGCCTCCGCCTTGTCGGACAGGTAGGGCGCCGCGTACCGCACGATGCCTCCAACCACAGCCGCCATCACCTCATGAGGCACCGACACCGGCCCGGACGTGTTCTGGCACCAGCCCAGCAGAGCTTCACACCGGAGTACATGTTCCTCCTTGATGGTCGCCACCCCCCTGGGATCGAGGCGCAGGCCCAAGTATGGTACCTTGCCCTTGGCACGTAAGCATACCCAAGGGGCCGCCGTGGTCCCTGGGCTCAGGCACACCATGATTGAATGGATGCCAGCAGTATTGGCATAGGCGCATTTGCCGACGTTGAGGGACATGCCGATGTCCGTGAGATACCGCGCTATTGCTGCTGCATACTCCAGGAATTTAGGCAGGGAGTGCGCTATCAACAGGAGGTCATCACAGTACGCGTGCACCAGGGGTGGCACCGCATGGCGAGCATCTCCCCGCGCCTTGCAGGCAAGGCTCTGCAGGAGAGGTTCTAAGAGGAGGAGGTAGAGCACAGCGCTCTCCGCACCGCCCTGCGGCAGGCCCCTGTGGAGCCGAATGCTCGGCGTCGGGCCGTGCCCGGTGACGATGCGCACCAGAGACCCGCAGCTGAGGGTGTGGAAGAGCCTGATGAGCTCTTCTGGGACTCCCATGTGGCGCAGGAGGAGCGCCAGCGCCCTGTGCGGCGCTGTGTCAAAAGCCTTTGACACATCGAAGGCCAGAACGTGGTTTTCCTCCAGCCCACGCTGCAGCGTGCGCTGGGCGAGGAACACCTGGGCAGCCGCCGTGGAGCCCGGCATGGCCCCGAACTGCCAGTCCACAGCCAGTCCCTTGCGTGCCAGGACAGCTGTGAACCTCCGCATGAGGGGAGTCATGAGCATTCGCATGTCTTGCTGCCTCAGCACTATCCGCCTATACTCGTCCAGGTTGCCCGTGGCTGTGCCCTTGGGCATCAGCCAGATAATGGCCTCGTGCCAGGACTCCGGGACGTCTGCACCCTGCAGGAGTGCCCTGTACGCGTGCACCAGGAGCCCCTGCACCGTTTCAGGCAGCTCTGCTATGAGGGCAGCCGTCACCCGGTTGGGCCCCGGAGCTTTGTCGTCCACCACGGCCTGCCTCACGGCGTCTTTAAGGTCCTGCAGGGTGTAGTCCTAGAAAGATGTCCTTGATTAATGCCCTAGATATTTTGATGAAATCCTGCAGGTTTTGAAGTTGAAAACCCAAACCAAAGCAGCAAGTAGAGCCGGAACAGGATGTGGATGGAATCAATGATCGGTTTTGGAATCCAGTGTAACACAGAAGGGCTGCAGATAGACAAAGCAGGTATAGATACAAAGATTCAATCACAAATGGATAATACAAAAGATTTTATATGAAAGCTGGACTGACTGTGGCCTGCAAGATAGCATTAGGCACTTCATGTGCACTCTTTTGGGTTGAAATGGTGCTGGTTAGGAATGTGGCGCTTAGATGTCAGGCCAACACAGGAAATGACTTGGCCAAGCAACTGAATTCTGAAACAGTTAAAAGGTAGAACCACAGTAAGTGGTAGAAACAATTGAGTATAGGGGTCTTGGGATGGGAGACCACTAGGCTTAACCTCCAAGACCTAAAGCAAGAAATGCGTATTTTTGTTCGGTAATTCCTCCATGAAGGGAGGTAACTCCACTCAGTTGAGTGGTAGGGGTGAACTTCATGGGGGGCCAGGGTTACAACCCTAGTGACTTTGGGAACGTGTACCAAAAGCTTCAAAAGAGTGATAAAAATACTTTAGTTAGTCTTAGAATCAACAAAAGGGTTTTAAGGGGGGCTTGGCCTGGATCAGGCCCTCCAAGCAAGACATGGTAGTGACTTCTTCTTACTCCCCCCTGGAGTACTAGTTAGCTAAGCTAGTAGGACCAAGGAAAAGGGCTCAAATATTCCCAAAACTACCTCAGATAATGCATTAAACGTACAGAAAACATCTTCATCAGTTCAGAGAAGCCCATCACACTGTAGGTACCCTCGAAAGACAGTGTAATGTACCGTGAATGATGTCCCGTCGATGGGGCATTCCTCAAAAGTCGCCGGCGTGAGACGAAAACCCTTGGTAAAAATTTGGGGGTAGTGGGGTTTGAACCCAGGACTCCCTCCCTAGGGCACATATGCTTGCCCACTAGGGTACAGTCGAACGCTCTAATCCGGACGGCGATCACTGTACAAACAGCGTTTTAGTAAATGTCCTGACCAAGGGCCAGGGCGGAGCAATACTCCCAATGGAGGACACAAATCTCCAGGAGCTGGAAAAAAAAGAAAATGTAACCAACAGGGAGTGATTCCTACAGTTTAGCAGAAGGGGCAGCGATTTAGCAAGGCAAATTGCTAAAAATTGACGAAATCACGCGGAAAATCGTCATTTTTACACATAACTCAAAGTCGCAGACAAGCGCAAAGGAAGCGGACGTCAAAAACAAGGTCAAAAAAGGCTTTTGAAAAAGAAGGTATGAGCCATAGTTTTTAAAGTTCTGAAGGAAATTTTTGCACAGTTGCATCAAAAACTTTTATAAACTTTAGAGAAAAGTATTCAAATTCAACCCACACCACAGAGCAGGTGGACAACCCTCCTCTCAGGTATGCCAGTGTCATCTCACACGCACGCATTGTGTTCGTGTTGGTTGCTTCGTTAAAACGTTAGGCTTGTCAATGCTGTGTTTGTTGGGGGTTCTGGCGCTCATCTCCTTTGCCCTGCACAGGTCAAAACAGGAATGAAAGGTATGCAATGCGAATGGAGCGTGCAGCACGCACGTAGGGTTAGAATATGCGCTGTGCTTGCGATGCATGTGCCTAATTGAGGCATTCACACGCTGTGACGCTTTCCCTGTACCCCAATTCATCCTTGTTCTCTCTTCACAGGTAAGAAAAGAAGTTGTTTGTTCGTGTGTAGCCGTAGCGTTAAAGTAGGGTTGCTTGAAAACGCTTAGGCTTGTTTATAACTCGCAGTAGGGTTGTTTTGTGTTCGCTTCACCTCGGCATTCACACGATGCATGGTGAGTAAGGTAGGCTAGCCCAGGAGGAGCTCACCTCCTGGTTGAGTCAGTGGTTATGGTTCAGCCTCCCTTCCCTACATGCGTGCACACGATGCATTAAAGGGTAGGCCACGCGAAATGCTCATGGTAAACCTTGTTTAGGTTACCCAGGGGCTCCTCGGTATTCTTTAAGAGAACCTGAGGAGTCTCTTAACGCTGACTTGCTTGACAGGGGCTGTTTGAGGACAGTGTATTATAGGTCACACTGAGAAGCGTATAATACGTTGAGTTTGGCTTGGTTCCTCAGCCGCAAACACCCCTTCATTGGCCTCTGTTGTACAGGTGGGAGAGGTTCAGGGTGATTGGTGCATGCAGCAGCTGCCTTCGGCGGCTACCCATTTTTCTGCCGCAGCTAAACAGGGGCGCTGATCACACAATCAATTGACTGCGCCTCAGCCAGGAGTGGCGTTGGCAGTTCGACTCCATCGACATCCGCGCTGTTCACGCAACAAGAGCACCCATTCCCTCCAAGCCCTAGCAGGGAAACGTGTTGTGACGTCCCTGTTAGGCCACAGTTGCTTAGCAGCGCTGTGTTCTCTTGTCTTCTTCACAGTGGGGTCATTAGGACCCGAGAGATCATTGACAACAACACCAACTAGCGTGTGTAGGGATTAGGGTCAGCAGGCCTGGCAGGAGTTGAGTGCATGTGATGACTGCTCACCCTGCCTGCGAAGGCCGGTGCTAGCGTTAGTCAGTGTAGTGTAGTGGTGTCTCCTGTCCCGCGTGCTTTTCCTCGTAGGCAGGGGAGTGCGTTAGCTTTTGGCCCTTAGCAAAAATGGGCGTTTTGTATGCCCTTAGCACACTTGGCCACCCCTCCCCTCTAGTAGGTAGGGCTTTTGCCGTCTTCCCCCAAGGATAGGCGCCAGCACAGAAATTGGGCACCATAGGAGTGGTTATAGTACCTGATTAGGACCTTCGGTCCGACGTCAGCGAAGCTCGGTCTCCGGGAGCCACGCCGGGGAGAGAAGTGAGACACACACAGACATACGTAGCACACATAGGGGTATGGTAAACCCTGTAAGGAAGGGTAGAACCCCATGGGTCTGGACCAGTCAGGGGTCCTAACTGTGGGCTCGCTTGTCCCCAAGGAGGGAAGACACACCTTGCCTCATAACACCTGGCTTGTCATTCCCGCCTGGTGTAGTAAGCCACCGTTCTTCGTTGGCTCCCCAAGGTCATTACATCAGAGCAGACCCCATGCAACACATGGTTAACAAGGCATACACTCGCTGGGTGGCTGCAATCCTGATAAGCAGCCACCTGGCTCACGCTGGAAACCATAGGCATGGGTCTGCAGGGCACAGACAGGGTCAGTGCAGTGCTCAGTGCACCTGTCAGTAGACTGAAACAGGGAAATTAGTTTCGCTTTCTACGCTGGGACATAGTCTCAGCACGGGTTAGGAGCTGCCCCTCGTTGTTCTCACCGAGGTAGGTGCGGAAGATGGGGTTGATACTCCTATCTGGTTGTATGAAGGCTGACATAGGTTCCCAGGTCGCCTCAGATAACCCATAGCCATCCCACAGGGTTAGCAATCTCCAGCCCCGTTTATACTCGTGGCGAGCAATACCTGCAACCACGTAGTAACCATCGACTGGCATCTCATCGGCAGTCATCTCTTCGAGTTCGTCTGCCTCCTCTGGACTGGCAGCGTTCTGTAAGTCTATACGCTCGACCTCACTGTCGCTGAGGCGCCACTCATCCCAAGACCAATGGTCAGGAGAGTGATAGTGCCTCAACTGTTTAGGTGCACACAGCAGTTCACCACCTAGACGTGGACTGCACCTGACATGGATCCTGGATCCATCTATCCTGATGATACGATAGGGTCCAAAAAAAGGGTCCTGTAGGCAGTTACCTGGCCAGGAGGGTAGGCGTGAATGGTGTACCAAAACAAGGTCACCAACCTTGAAGCTGGCAGGTCGCCGTAGACGGTTCTGTCGGCTCAGTTCACGGTCACGAATGTGTCTCAGGTTAGTCCCAGCCTGGTTAGCCATAGACTGCTTGTGTTCCAGCCAATCTCCCACAGGGCTCTTGAAGTCCTCAGGAAAGGGGGTTTTGAAGAACCAAGCAGGTCATCCTTCATGGAACAGTGCGTGGGGGGTGAAACCCGTAGAAGAGCTCCGCTGTGAGTTCATGGTCAGCACTGCTCAGGGCACTAGGCGTACCCAGTCCTTGGTACGCTCCTGTTTCATCAGGATTCTTAAGTTTTGCTCCACCACACGGTTCTGTCTCTCACAGAGAGAGTTAGACGTGTGGGTATAGGGCACACTTGTGATTACCTCCACGTTGAGGGCATTTAGCACTCGTTTGTACCACCCAGTGTCACTGCGGATGCGTACATCCTCATGAGAGTGCAGGTGCTTAGGTGCCCCATAGGGTTCGAACCATTGTTCGACCAACAGTTTCACAGTCTGCTCACCTGTGATTTCCTTATTGCAAGGGAACACACGGGTGAAGCGAGATAGGCCACAGGTGACCACTAGGCAACTATCATAGTCGCCGAAGCGTGGTAGGCCGTGGATGAAATCCACGTAGAGAAGAGGGTTAGCACAATAGGGTATTGGTGAGCTGAAGATCAGGCCCCCATCCCTACTGTCAGTCTGCTTGCTGGCATGACACCCACAAGCATCCACAATGGTCAGCATACGCGACCTCAGTTCAGTCAGGGTTAGACTAGAGTAGAAACACTCAAGGAAGAAGTCCACTGAGCGATTAGCGCCAGTGTGACCAGAACTGAGATGGGACCACTGTAGACACTCATCCAGTTGTGCCTCAGGCACCACAATTCGGTCCTCGTAGAAGAGGTACTGATTGTTTTTATACCCCTGGTGCCCGTCTATGACACGGGGTTCGAGACCAGTGCTGAGGGTTTGGAGTATTTCCTCATACTCTGACTGATAATCGGTTAGACTCCAACCCTCCAGGATTCCAGCAGTGCGCATGGACAGGTCAAGCTGGACATCCATATGCCGGAAAGCCTCTCTGGCGAGCGCCTCCGAGCTCTCACCAATAAGCGCATCAAAATTGTTGCGCGATATATAGTCAGACAGTTCATTCTTTATCCCGGGGATATGATGCACTGTCAGCCTGAACTGGCTCAGGTAAGTCCACCACCGTTTTAGCTTTGCTTTCTCTGGTGGTGGGCCCTTCTGAAAAGACTTCACAGGCTCCTGGTCACACAGCCAGACAATAGGGTTAGATCCCAGGAGTCGGGATCGTGACGAATGCACCAACATACCGGCCAGGAGTTCCTGGTCATAGGTGGTGTAATTGGAACGCGCTTGGTTCCATTACCAATTCCAGTGTCCCAGTGGCACCAGTCGCCACTCACTGGTAGGATAGCCATGTTTCAACGAACCATCACGGTTCAGTCCACTAGTACGATAATGGCAGTGGGTTAGTTCAGCGGGGTTAAGCTCCTGCCATTGGTAGATCATACCACCCCCCCCTACATCACTGGCATCAGTGATCAGGACTATCTCGCCCTCAGGGCGGGGTACTCCCAGGCAGTTGGAGGAGGCAATCTTCTTCTTCAACTCCTGGAAACACTCTTCCCCTCTGGCGGTCCACCTCCATGGAGTAGTTTTCTTGATTAAGTCAGTGAGGGGGGCAGAGAAGTAAGTAAAATTGTGGATGTGACGTCGATAGAAATTACAGGCACCCACAGAACTCCTCACGGCGTGTTAACCCTTCTTAGGGTCATCGCGAATCTGCATGTCCTGTAGGGGCTGCATCTTAGACGCGGCTGGTTTCCACCAACCATATCCCACGTTGAAACCCAAATATTCCATCTCCTCTTTCGTAAACTCAGATTTTTGGAGTTTGATTCGGAGATGGTTTTCTTGACAGACAATGAAGAATTCACAGAGTAGAAGGACGTGGTCCTCTTTGGTATTAGTACCCAAACTCACGTCGTCGATGGGAGCCTCCATTTCTGCACCCCGAGATATCAATTCCTGTACTAGAGGCCTGCGCCTCAGTATTTACAAAATTTTGTTCATTAGCTCCTGGAAGAGCGCTGGGGCATTAGCCACCCCGAAAGGCATAACCTTCCACTTAAAGACACGGCCCTTAGGGGTTATAGAAGGCAGCAGCTCCTGAGCTGCGGCGGCTAGGTCCACCTGCCAGAAACCAGAGCGTTTGTTCATTTTGGTCTTGTACCTGCATTTGGCAATACGCTCCAGGGTATTTTCCATGTTAGGAATACTCCCTGAGTGGTTCTGGGCTTTCTTGTTGACCTCACCATAGTCTACAACCAGTCGTAGGGCAGTCGACCCTGGTTTGGCAACTAGGAAGCAGGGACTGCAGTGATGGGGGTAGTCCCCCTGCTTATATTCTTCAACGAGGCAAGCATCAATACATTCCTGGATCTGGCGCTCGATTTCTCCAACCTGTTCCTGTGCAGCGGGGGGGGACGACGCCTCACTCGCGTCTTTCCAAATTCAGGTTTCAGTTTCAGGTCCATCCGGACCAGTTTTTTACAAGCGAGGGGAGGCGGCAAGGCGCCGAACATCTCCTCAGAGGTTATCAGCAGTTTCTTCAGGCGGGGGTCAAGGTTAACACTCTCGAATTTCTGAAGGAAATCCTCCTCAGCATGGAGATTGCTCTTTCCATGTTCTTTCTTTTTCTGCCGATCAGCAGTTTCGGCAGGCACAGAACCATCGTCCCACTCAGGGAAACATTGCTGCCCATAGTGCAGAGAATACACCAGCGGTATCTCAGGATCAGGCAGCGTATAGGAATCAGCGTCCTCCTCAGACCAGATGGAGGATTTCCAGGTCTGTCTGAGGTATTGCAGCCGCTCTTGGCGCTTGGTACCTTCGGCCTTCAGGTACAACAGCCGCCGGAGTTCCTGAGTGTCATGCTCAGACAATGGCATGTTATTAGCAGCAGGCTGCGCCAGAGCATCAGCACTCCGGGCAACGGGTTCACCTGTGTGCATAGGCTGCATGTGTGGCACTGGCTTCCCAACAGGGGAAGCGGGTTCAGAGGTTGACTCTAGATCTACCTCCTCTAGCAACAGCTGGGCTAGGGAGGCACTGTGTTTTAGGTCAACACAGCTGGGATCAACAGGAGGAATAGTGCTGGCGATCTCAGACAGTTGATTGTCAGCATCCTTCTTTACAGCTGCAGGTTCCAGATAGTCATCCGGAGACTCACACCCTGTAAGTGTGGCAGATAGGTACTCAGGAGATCGACTTTTGAGATCAGAAAGAGTCAGGCCACGATTTTTTGGCCATGACCTCTTTCAGTAGCACCTCGTTTAGGTCACACAGGGGTACAGGATTGAGAGATCCATTGACGATAGACAGGAGAATGGCCCACTCAGGGGCCTGCATAGCTGTGTCTGAGTCCTCAGGCACATAGATGGTGAAGCGGTACCCAGAACCCCATGGCCAGGCTACGGCATACAACCGGTCTCCGGTCCACTAACCCCATGCACGGCGTGTTCCGTGCCGTGAAGCCCCGCATCGGCAACCGATGCACCGCCAGCGGAGATTTGTGTATCAGAATATCAGGAATCAACAGGGTTTTATTTTCATATTGTTTCCGTCAATTTTTACGCTTCCGTTCCGATACTCACTGTTTTGACTGCTGGCGGTTGGTTCGCGACTTTACCGTAACCGCCAGTTTAACTGTTTATAATGGAAATTTTAACGCTATCCGCGACGAAGGCTCCAAAGTCGCCAGGAACTGCATGGATGCTTCCGCAATTTTCATAATTAATACTCGCAACCTTAATCCGAATTTTTCAGGATGTCGAAATCGGATTTTCGACTTCGACATCCCCGCACTTGATTTGACCTCCTTCGAGTGGACCTACGTGCTTCCGTATGCACGAATCAACTTCCCTTTTATCCTGCCCTCCATTTGTCTTAAAGATATGGGCAAAACAAAGTTGATTCGTGAGGCCACTTGTGAAGGTCATATCTCGTGTTGCTTGCGAGGAATTACGATAATGAAAACGTGGGATGTATTCACAATACTCCCGACGTAATTTAGGAAGCATAATATGCCTTGCGTCTCCACACGTGCGCGCTAGTGTAATGGATCATGGTCAATAGGGTAGAGTTTGCGTTATAACTCTTTGGCCATGACATTGCGTGCGTTAAGATAACTTTCGAGTGTAGCGCGCAAGTGTTGGTGTTGCATAGGAACTCTCCTTGAGTTCCTATGAGCGATTGACACAAAGATATGCCCTTGGAGGGGCATGACATATCGTGGTGGGAGCTACATTTTTGGGCAATATGTGGTATGTGCCATGTGTTGTGTTGTGTGCCCATTTGGCGGGTCCATTGCTCCAAGCCGAACCCGCCAATGGACCTTATATTGTGCAAGCCCCTTCTCCATACTCCCTACGGTCAATTGCATGCCTAACCTTCGTGAAGGGAAGCTTGTGTGGTGATCCCGAAGCGATGCGTTGGGAGCAAGGTGTGTGTTTTACAATTTTCCATATTTTCATGTGCCCACTTGGGAAGTAGCGCTCGTAACCTTTCAAGGCGCCCCAAGTGGAGCACATATGTGGGATCGGAGGTCAATGGTGTCAAGTCATTGTGTTTAGAAGGATTAAGTGATTGCACGATCCAAGCCGGAGATATTATAATATAATTGTAGACCTTTCAAGGCACTTTTGTGTGTCATTGTGCCAATTTTGCCATTTTTGGCTCGTCATGATGTCAAGTGGCGACCGTGTATCTCAACGTTGCGCTCAATTGACATCATGACCCAAGTATGTTATGAGGGTACATACTTTGGTAGCCAACATATCTTGGACCCGGCGAATAACTCCTCTTAGGCTTGGCATACCGTGGCCGCCATGTTGGCGATTTGGGACTATCCCAAATCATGGGCTCACTTGGCGACCCTGCCATTCCCAATACCGGAGGAGTTGGGCGACGCCCCAAAGATATGTTGGACATATATGACTTGATACCAAACCTATGGCACACTCCGGTCCGAGTCGGGCATGTGCCTCATTTGCCCCAACCATGAGTGTGCGCAATTTTGGCCATTTTGTGCATTTTTCCAATTTTGCTGCCCGCCGTGCACTATGTTCTAACCCTCGTGCACGCCGGACCCATGGACCAATGGACCATATATGACATGGGTGTTATGGGTAATGGTCCCCATGGTCCACACACCACGTGGGCGAAGCGGAACCGCCTTCGTTAAGGCGCTAGGCCAAATTGAGTATGGGCAATTTTGCCATTTTTGCATTTGTGTGCCCAATTGAGATCGTCACCACGCCGAGTAGCATGGAGATCTTTGGGAGCCAAGGGCATGGGAGTCTCTGTTGGACTCCTGGTGGATCGCGTATGGAATGGCGGACTCGATCTCCAAGCCGGCGTGGAGATATACTATTGGGAGCGCACCGAATTTTGGCTCATTTCAAGCAGCCCAAATGACCCAATTTTGGGACCCCAATTTCCCCCTTCCGTGTTGTCAATTGGCGGCCCCATTTCTCTAAGCCCATAGGGAGCCTGGACCTAAATCCAAGTTGTGCACTCAGATATAAGTCCTAGGTCCTGCCTCCTACCCTGTGAGCCATTGGCCTTACCTTGGCCGGGCGAGCCACGCGTGAGAATGACGCCAATTTTGGTGATTTTGGCATCATGACCCCACTTGACTCATCCGTGTTGCCCTGATGCCGGGACCTCAGAGGGAACCAGGTTGGGTGAGGGCTCCAAGGAGTTTGTACTCGAAGGGCATAGGGTCAATTGCCTCGTCCCTACCTCTGGCGGGTCCAGACAAGGGGTCAATTTTGGGGATATTTGAGTTAATTCCAGTTTGGGCTGAAACAGCCCATCTTCAGCTACCAACTCCTGGGTGATAATGGCGGGGCCATATCTCTGGCTCAGAGTGGAGTTGGGACCTGCCACTGAGGGAGCATAGGGATCCACTGTCGGTTGGCCTCGGAGCGCATTGGCTCCCAGGAACTCGCCTGTGGCTGTGCGGGACACCTCTCCCATTGGCAGGGTTTCAGGGTCCGGACTGAGCAGGGCATGGGTTGTGTTTGAGCCCCCGCCCCCATCAGCCACTGAGAGGGTCGGACCTGGGATTGGGATATGAGTTGGGACTGAGTGTCTATGGTCCTGTGATGCCCTTACCCCAGTCCAGTCTCAACCCCATGTGTACATATCCTGATGTGTTGCTGTACATACTTTCGTTCCCTCTTTGCAGAGTGGCAAGGATTCTGAAACGCTTTGTCACATGACACAGGCGTATTGATGCCCTTGTGAGCGTAGTGCCTTGCCTGCCTGCTCACCTGTGCGTGTCACCGCAGCGTCCCGTGGCCGGCCCCCCACGGGAACGCGTCAAAAGCGTTTCACCGCCGCGGGGTTACCCAGCCCTCGCGTGCCACTCGGGGCCAACAACCCCGAGCAGCGCGTCGCAGCAGCGCGGCGCAGCTCGTAGCTCGCAGCGCAGCGCAGCGTCTCGCAGCGCAGCGCAGCAGCTCGCAGCGCCACTCAGCGACAGCGCCGAGTTCGTCACGGAGCCAGCAGCGCCGTCCAGAGCTTCGCCCTGACCGCGCAGCAGCCGTGAAAGAGGTGCACAGACCAGGACTCCTGCATCAGCCCCATCGGCCGACCCGGAGTCCCATCGGCCGACCAGCAAGGCCGCGTCAACCACCTCCACAACCACCGGCTGACCAGCACCAGCCGCACTTCCAATCCAGTGCTGCAGCACCCTCCTCAACAACCACAACCAGTTCGTTGAGTTGAACGAGTGCACATCAAGGACCTCAAGATCATCTACGCCCCCGCTGCCATGGTGAATTGGCAGGAAGCGGGCAGGACGTGGCCGCGGCCCCACCCCCATGCAGCACGCCTGCTGCGTGGGTTGGTTTGGGACCAGCATTACCGCCACAGCCACCCCCAGTGCGAAGGCGGCATGCCCAGGAGCTTCGAGCTCCGCACGGACATCGCCCCCGACCGCCTGCAGGCCGTGGAGGACTGGCTGCGGGCGGAAGGGTACGAGTACCGCCACCAGCAGAGGCGCTGGAGGGCGTGGACCCGGCCGGACAGGCCCGGGGAAGGGCTGCGCCCCGACGGGATTGAGGAGGACGAGGACCCCAACGCCTACCCGTCGGGCGCCTCGATCAACGTCTCCCTGTGGGACGTGATCGAGAAGAAGTTCCCGGAACCGGGGAGCGAGCGCAGGCTGCAGGGCAGCAGCAGCGCGTCTCCGGCGACGGAGAAACGGTCCGCCGGGGACAGGAAGCGGGACCGGAAGTGGCGGGAGTACCAGGAGTCCCTGGCCGCCGAAGCCGCCCAAGGCGCCAAGGGCGGAACCCCAGCCCCCAGTCCCCAACGGCCCAATGGTGGTCACCACCCCGGCTCCACCACCCTTGGCGACTACATCCAGGTCGCCAAGCAGACCCAGGGCAAGTCCCGTCCGCTGCTCCTGAGGGCCCGGCAGGCCCCAGCAGGCCCCAGCAGCGACGTGGAGTCGGCCCACCGCGGGAGGATGCCGGCCGACCAGGCCAGCTCCAGCAGCAGCGTCGCTCCCGAAAGGGACGTGGCGCGGGCATGTGAGCGCGCCTGTGGGGTGCCCTGCAACCGTCGGGTTGCCCGGCAACGGGCCCGGCAGTACAGCGCTGCTGTGGAGGGCGCCACCAGCATCGCCCAGGAGGAGGCTGCGCAGTGGGCGCATGGCATGGCCATCCACGCCCAGACCGTGGCGGCCATTGCGGCCGGACTCACGGCCGCAGCCGCCCATGGGGCAGCGACCGCCTGGGTCAACGGTGAGTTGGCGGCAGCCGACGAGGAAGCCCGCCTGACGCAGGAGGCCATTGCCTGCAAGGAGGCCGAGGTGAAGGCGCTGGAAGAGGCGCTTGCCCAAGGGAGGGCAAAGAAGGAGGCGGAGGAAAGGGCCCACGCCGAAGCGACGGCTAAGGCCCAGGAGGACGCCGCCAAGAAGGAAGCCATCGAGGCCGCGCGACGGAAGGTCGCTGAGGAGAAGGCCAAGACAGAGGCGGAGCTGGCGGCGTTGGAGGCGCAGAAGGCGCAGCTGCTGCAGGCCCGGGAAACCGAGGCGGCTCGTGCTCGGGAAGAAGCCGAAGCGCGAGCTGCCGCAGCCACCGCCGCCGCAATGGAGGAGGCAGAGGCCAAACTCCGCCACGAGACTCCCCCGGGAGGATCGCGAGTGGAGACCCTTCGAAGGCTTTTCGAAGGGGACGCCTCCTCCAGGATGAAGCTGGATGAGGCGGACACGTGCAGCAGTGGGAGCGGCAGCACCACCGCCCGTCGACGGAGGAAGGGCAAGGGGAAGACCCCCGAGAGGCCACGGAGGCCAGCGGGTGGGCACCCCCACGACAGTGACCCCTTCTTCACCGCCAGTGACGGGGATGAACGAGGCCGTCGACATCGCCAAGTGGTGGCTTGGACGGGCGGAGGTGGCGGAGACGTCCCCATGGAAGGTGAGGATGAGGATCCCCCTCCTCCCTACCGGAGCTCCGAGTCCTCCGTGACCGAGACGCCCAGGTGGGGCGACATGGACGAGGATGACGACATGGAGTTCGGCATCACGAGGAAGCGCCCATCCTCGGACCGACCGAGGCGACCCGGCGGAGACCCACCGGGACCCCCTGGCGGAGGACCTTCTGGACCCCCTGGAGGACGCCCACCGAATGGACCCCCTGGAGGCGGACCACCGGGCGGGGGAGGACCCCCTGGACCGGGCGGACCCGGCAGAGGCCCTCCTGGAGGACCCCCTGGGGACCCCGACGACCCACCAGGGAACGGCGACCCGGACACCACCTGGCGGTGGATTGTCTACCTCCGCAGGAGGGTCTTTGCCCTCGAGTGCGAGGTAGACACGGGCAAGGTCGAGATGGCTCGCATCTCCGGGGTCGCCGCGCGCGCGCAGAAGGACCTGGACATCGCCAGGGCCGAGACCAAGTCGCTGACCAACGTCGTCAGCGGCCTGCAGGAGAGGCTGGATGCGCTGGAAGCCCGTGGGAGAGTCGGCAGCGACCACCCACCCCTGGAGTCTGGCTCGTCGGACGACGGCTGGGGACCCGGACCAGGTCCAGGCAGACCCCACGCCCCCGGCGGAGCCCCCAGGAGTCGCCCCAGCGCCAGTGCCCCCTCTCTCAGCGCCCCCT